>OY992876.1:456223725-456341225 GCA_963921405.1 Cepaea hortensis | reverse complement strand
AAAGCCAGACATCACAGTCTAAGAGCCAGACATCACAGTCTAAGAGCCAGACATCACAGTCCAAAAGCCAGACACCACAATCTTCGGGCTGGAACCACATCCTGGGAGTCAAACATCATAATCTAGGGTGCAGACACCACGACCCAGACTCCATACATCTTATTCAAGCGCCAGCTGTCTTATCCAGTCGCCGGACATTTCATGCAGATATCAAGCAACCAGTCTCCTGCAGTGTGATATCACCTCCCTCAGATATACCTGAATCCGATACGCATAATTCTTTCTTACCTCATAACGTAACACTAGCCTTAATTTAATATTACTTTACGTTGAACACCTTATCAGGGCCTCAGTTGTTTTATCCAATCAGGACTTCTTTGCTCAGGAGTAGTGTTTCTACACCCAATGATGACAAGAAAGATATTACCTCGCCACGTTGTCACAGCGGAAACGCTATATGCAAACCACTTTATTTAAATTGTTATACACACTACGTGAGATGACACATAATTGGGTCCAAAGCATTGTAAGCTACATTTGGATTTAATAGCCTTGTATTTTGTCTACCAATTGATACTTATATAATAATTCATACGTCCTTATGCTCTTCCTGTATGCGTGTGTTGACATGTCAATTTCAAACATTAATTCGGTTTTATGAATACAGGCACTAACTACTTCGGGAATTCCCATCATTGGCCATGCCCGTGAATTTACACACGTATAAATACTCAAGGAAATTTACACGTGAGCATGTAATTACCTGGTTTTGAATTTATTTTCTTGAGCTGTGTAGAGTCGGGTTCCATTACACAAAAGACTCGCGAAATCAGCTTATCCGCGAGTCTACATCAGTCATTTTGAAAACGTTCGCATGTTATTTTGCTGTTTGCATAGCCCAGCGCCCATGACCAGGTGGGTCTGACGGTTTCATAATGTCGGAGACGAATGTGTTATGTGAAAGCTTTCCTAGGACAAACAGTAGCAGCAACATCACCAATATAAACAACAGCCAGGACAACAATGGTAATATTCGAAGTCCCACCGCACTGTCAGACAACCTTGACACTTCTAAATCCAAGTTGTCCTTCTTGGAAAACATTGACCGTGATCGAAGATCTCCGCGCGATATTCACGTCCACCATCGGAGCTCGTCTCACGGTCTGGATCTTTCTAAATCGCACCCATCCTCGCCAACAGATGGCATAAACGGGCTAGATCTGACTAAACAAGAACTCGTTTCTCCGAATTCCTACTCACGGTCCTCCGACCCCACCCCATTCACAAACGGCATACCCACCCCAGCTCCAATAAGCTATGGCCCCGGTCGGTCCCATAGTGCCGGAGAAGCTGTTTCCCCTTTCCGAGCCGATCCTGTGTCAAATGGATACAGCCCGGACAACTTGACAAACGGAGATTACAAAACCACATTTCTGGAGTCGTACGGCAGGTCCATAGACTCCACCTCCAACAGGTTCCCCGAAGGATACCCCAGCAAAGTGTTTGATCCAATAACATCATCGCCAGGGATGATGACATCTTCTGCACCTTCCCCACCGTACGCCACGAAAATGTCAGACTCATTTATAGCAGCGAAATTAGCCGAAAACTCCCCGTTCCCCAAGCCACAAGACCCCTACAGCAAACTCTTGGAGGATTACTGTAACAACGCCAAAAACAACAATAATAACATTTCCGGATCAAAACTCAACGATGACTACTCGGACATTTGTGGGAAAATGTCCGATTCGCCGTACAAAAAGATCGCAGAATCCTACGTCAAGCAGATAGAATCTCTCGCCAATGGCTATAAATCAGATGTAGGTATCTTCAAACACGAAAACTCCCTATCTCCGGAGTCCTTCAAGTCTGACCCACCAACGTTCGGCAATCTCACTAAATCGGATCCCGGATTGACCAATGGGGGTACCTTTGGTAACACGGCAGACTCTGTTAGCTCCTCCTCACAGCCGTCAAGCCAATCACTGCCTAGTATTATGAACTTTTCGACCAATCATCTCCGTGGTATGGCCGGAGTGGACAGCGGACTGTCCGGTTTCTTGAACAGCTATGGCGTTGGAGGAGAGAATAGAGGTGACAGAGGAGACAGCAGGGGTGCAGGAGGAAGAGATATGCAGGGAGGTGGTGGAGGGAATGGAAACGACTCAAACATATCTAGAGCAAGTCCCAACAACAAACTTGCCTGCCGGTTTTGCGGCAAAACATTCTCTCAAGCTGGATACATAAAGGTAGGTCACTGTTGTCAACACAAGCTTGAACATCTTAACTTTGATTGCTCCCCTTTCTGTATTTTAGTCAGAATAGTTCCATGTTATCTGCAGTCTTCAAACTGCTTGTGCTTGTAATAATGTACACAAACTTAATTCTCGTTGATCTGTTTCTTTATCAGGAACAGTTCCATAGCCTTCATTAAATAGAATATCCTTCTTTGTCAAGAAACATCCCTACAACCTTCATTCCCCATAATATACATGGTTTCGATGAAACATCCCTAACCTTCATTCTCCAAAACATCCTTGGTTGCCAAGAAACATCCCCACAACCTTCATTCTCTAAAATATCCTAGGTTGCCATGAAACATCTCACAACCTTCATTCTCTAAAATATCTTTGGTTGCCATGAAACGTCTCCCCAACCTTCATTCTTTATAATATCCTTGGTTGCCTTGAAACATCTCCACAACCTTTATTTTCTAAAATATCCTTGGTTGTCATGAAAGATCTTTTCAATCTTCATTCTCTAAAATATCGTTGGTTGCCATTAAACCTTCATTCCCTTATTCTCTCTCTCTCTCTCTCTCTCTCTCTCTCTCTCTCTCTCTCTCTCTCTCTCTCTCTCTCTCTCTCGCTCTCTCTCTCTCTCTATACACACACATATATATATATATATATATATATATATATATATATATATATATATATATATATATATATATATATATATATATATATATATATATTAGGAGCCTTCATTTGAAATCCGTTCGTGCCGCACCGCGCGTAATTGCGTACGTTAATCATTATCATGTTATAGTCATGTGATAAGTACTGACCATTGAATAAAAGAGCGCATGCTTATCGTCCCATGATGCATAGGTTCTGTTTCTGACCGTTGAGAAAATGGCCGGATTGATCCAAAATCCGTCCAAAGAAGCTCAAAGAATGGTGATTCAATTTCTTTCATTTGAAGGATGTCGACCAGTGGACATTCATCGAAGAATGCAGACAGCGTACGGTAACAAATGTGTGTCGAAGACAACAGTGACAGACTGGGCACGAATGTTTCGGAAAGGACGTCAGTTCACGACAGATCTTCGACGGCCGGGTCAAGCGCATATTGTTGCAACAGGAAAAAACCATCGCCAAAATTGATGCAGTAGTACAGATGAACCGTTGTCGAAGCTTACGTTCGCTAGCGAAAGGATTTGACGTGTCAATTGGGACAATTAAAAGGTCCGTTCGTAAGAAACTGCAATATCGGAAGGTATGTTCACAGTGGGTACCACGGATGTTGACCGACCACCAAAAAGAGGAACGCCTGGGATCGTGTTTGAACCACTTGCTGCGTTACAGAGTGGAGGGTGATGCATTTCTCTTCCGCAAATTGGCAGGCGATGAATCATGGTGTCACCACTTTGAGCCGAGCAGAAAAAGAGAGAGCATGCAATGGAAGCATGCTTGATCACCAAAAGCCAAAACATTCAAGTTACAGGTTTCCGCTGGTAAGGTTATGCTGAGCGCATTTTTTTTATTTTAAACCATGAAGTGCTATTGTTGGCTGACTTTAAAGAACCTGGTGTCAACATCAACTCTACCCACTACTTGGAAACACTAGACAAGCTGCAAAAAGCCATCAAGAATAAACGACCCGGCATGCTTTCTCGCGGTGTGATTTTGTTGCACGATAATGCTCGTTCGCATGTTGCAAAGATTGTGCAAGAAACATTAGCTTGGAAGAAGTGGGAAATTCTGCAACATCCAGCTTATAGTCCTGATTTGTCACCATGTGATCTTCACTTGTTCGGACATCTAAAAAAAAAATGCTCTCAAGAGGCAACGATTTCATACAGATGCAGACGTAATGAACGCGGTAAACACTTGGTTCAGTGAGCAACCACAATCCTTTTTTGCTACGGCATTCGCAGCCTACCTAAGCAATGGGATGCTTGCCTGAATGCCTACGGCGACTTCATTTGACCATCCCATGATGCATAATTCATTCATAATGAATCCTTTGTTTAATTCTACCACACCTGTTAATGTTTCTTTCATGCTTTTGTAATAAAGCCATTGGAACGGGTTTCAAATGAACGAAACTATATATATATATATATATATATATATATATATATATATATATATATATATATATATATATATATATATATATATATATATATATATATATATATTGTGCCATGCCGGAAAGCGTGGGCGGTCATGATTAGCCATTTCACTCGATCACCAGCGTCGTAGATCAGCTCAGTGTTTCTGTCTCGTCCATGCCATGTGGCCAAGCCATCCAGGTATTTTCCTCTCGGTCTTCCTCTTGGTCTGTTCCCTCGATCTTGCCAGTTGTCACTAAGTTCTCCAATCCATTTCTTCTCATAACATGTCCAAAAAATTGTGACTGTCTACGTCTAATTTCACAAATCAATTTACGATTTTCATTTGTCTCCTGTAGTACTTGGTCATTGGTGTTTCTGTCTGTCCATGGTACTCTTTGCATTTTCCTCAGAAACCACATGTCTGCAGCCATCAGATGTTTTTCAGCTTGACTGCACATTGTCCAAGTTTCACATCTATACAAAAGAATAGGCTCTATGTATCCCCTCAAACTCTTTTTCTCGTTTCAATTGACATCTTTTTATTGGTCAGAATGTTTTTCATCTTGCTAAAGGCTACTTTCGCCATGGCTATTCTTGTTCTAATCTCTTCAAGGCATCTCCCATCAGATGTAATGACTGTTCTGAGATAATTGTATCGATTCACTTGTTGAAGAATATTCCCATTTACTTGTATATTACATTGTGGTACTTCGTTCTTCCTAGTGACGACCATAACCTGTGTCTTCTTACAATTTAATTCCAACCCCAGCTGCTCACAGTATACAACAACTGCGTCTGCTAATTGTTGTAGATCTTGTGCGTTGTCTGCAATCAATACTGTATCATCTGCATATCTAATGTCTATATCTAATATATATATATATATATATATATATATATATATATATATATATATATATATATATATATATATATATATATATAGTTGTTTGCCATTGCTTTCTGATCGACCGGCCCACATACCTCTGTAAGAAACCAGCGCGACGCGATGCGCTGCCGAATCTCATTTAGCTATTTTTCGTACGCGAGTATACAGGATTACGAACAATACTCTTAACACCTTCGCCAGGGAGACCGGCATACACACACACACACACACACACACACACACTCATTGTACTGAGCTACCGTATGACAGTAGATAGTACTACCCGCTTTCTGTTAACGCTGAATGTTGAGCGTTGCTGGCCAAACCCGACACCTCACATTGTGCCAACGGCTTCGGTCGGAGGAGCGCAATTGGTGCTAAAAAATGCAACCTAAAGACTAAATGTCGTGGCAGTGCAGACCAGGCTCTAAGCCTTGGTTGGCATCTGGTCTAGGATCGAAACTCCGACAGGGGCGGAGAGTTAGAGCATTGCTTTGCTGATCCGGCAGCTTCTGCAGCTTGTCTTGTTCCAGATGTAGGGGTGTTACCTTTTCTCTGGAGTAAACCAAGCAGACCGAGAGGGGTATAATGCTGCATGGACAACACGTGGTATTTTCAACCCAAGATGTGTGCTATGGGGACACTATTATGCCTTTTACAATTTTTTTTAGTTAAGCTGAGTTGAGTAGACTCAAGAACCGACATCACTGCATTCGGGACATTCCCATAAAGACTCAGTCGTCATATTCAACAGCCAGCGTAGAGTTCCAATACTAATGGTGCCCGTTGCAATCTGATTATATGTCCGTCCTGCTTTACCTCTGAGTGACGACTGTCGACCAGATCCTCTGACCACCCCTTGCTGCTGTATTCTCTCTAGACCATGATAGTCTACCTGTTCTTCTGCATTAATCACATTCTCCCAGAGGGCCTTCACCACATCTGTCTTATCATGCATCAAATCACCCCTTAATGATGCAGCACCGGTCAGTCTGTCTGCCTGTTTATGTCCAATCACACTAGTGCCCTGGAGAAAAGGTCTAGCGAATGCTCAAACCCGCGACCTCTGAATCGATGCAAGCCATTCTGCACGAAACATGCCAGGCTGCACCTTTGCCAGCATGCTTTGTGAATAAGTTACAATCACCACCTAGGTACAGTTTGTTCTCTAACCAGCAGAAAGCTGCAGTAACCGCCTCCACCTCCATTCTCAGACTTGAGGTTGTGGTGTCATATACCAAGCTCTCCGTTACTAGACATTGGCCATTTTCTTTTGCTATGAATCCCCAGTCACATTTTTCTCTATTAACACGGAGCCATCGGTATGGATAATCAAATCGCCAGGACGAGAGTAGCCATGAATTAACTGCTGAATTTCTACGTCCATAGTGTCTGCTGGTCATTCTCTACACTCACGGCCCAGTGTGATTATAACCCCACAAAAGTCTAACCCATTCCTTGCCTCTGCCAATCTTCTCAAGTGTGCACATTTCTACGATGGTATCTTCTGTTTGAGCCATCCATGATTTTCCTCTTAGCAGTCTGTGATCCTTGACTGCATCCAGGGAATCATGCAGGAGGTGACCTTGCCTGCAACACCTTGAGTCTGTCCGCAATGGTCGGCAACGCCAGGATGTATGGCATACACACTATTGCGGTGGCCGTTGTACGTTCCAGGATCACCCTCATGGCTTCATCATGTATACGCTCTAGCTTCACTAGCTGACTCTTGGAGACTGTGAGCATTCGTAGTCCATTCTCTACCACTGAAATGCCTCCGCAGTCTCCTGTCTGTTTTTGAACCCTTCATAAATATCATAGGCAAAAGTGGCTGCATTTGCCCAAGTATCTTTCCCTGGCCGGTAACTTGCCAAACCTTTCGGGAGGAGATTTTCACTTTCTAAATATTCCCGAAGCTTAACAGCAACAATCTTCTCCAGTATCTTGCCAAAAATATTCTGTATGGTGATAATCCTAAACTCATTTAGCATTTTGCCTGGTTTAGGAATGGTGTTAAATAACCGTGCACCCAATCCTGGATAACGTTCTGATGCTCAGGTTAAAGAAAGCATCCTTCTCCACAAGTTCTCTATCACACTTATCCCTCGCGCTGGCGTACCTAAACCCATTGGGCCCTGGTGCAGTGTCTTTTGCTTTGTTTTCAATACATTTTTTACATCTTCCGGCTGTTTGTAATCTTCACAGTAGGTATCTTTAATGGTACCTGAGAGATATTCTCTAACTGCGCCTCTGATGCCCCCGTCATTCTGATATGTCTGTGCTATAAATCTCTGCTGGAAAGCTTCCCCTTTCGCTTGGTTTTTGTCAAAGGCGAACCGCTATCTCTGAATATTGTACCAACTCTTGATGCCGATCTTTCCTTTGCACCTTTCTGTGCAATTTCCAGAACTTTCCCAATGTTTATCTCCTCCAATCTCATTCATAAAGTGTTCGCATTTCCCTATTTTGGCACAGCGCTTGAATTCCTTTACATTATCTTTCTTTTCTTTCGAAGCTGTCTCTATTTCTCCCCGTGAGCTTTGGGGTGTCCACCGCTCTCTCTGTAACTCTGTAACTTCCGCTCTCTTTAGTAGGTTTGCTAGTGACCTCAGATAGAGGGCATGCAGTGTCCCTAGAAAACCTACATATGTGCACCTTCCATGGTGCACCTCCGAGGTAGAACGAGCATTTAAATTCAAGAAAGCGGCAGTTGTTTTTAAAGCAAAATGTAATAAAATATCGTCTGTGAAGATGGCAAGTGTCAGTATCACTACAATCACCACACACAAGCTTGCCATGATAACCCTGTAATCACATCAATTTACTGTTTTCATGCTGAAACTTTGATCACCACACTTATATAAACCAACATTGGCATTCTGTCCCCACAGGCTCACGAGCGCCTGCACACGGGTGAGAAACCGTTCGCCTGTTCGGTATGTGGCAAACGTTTCAGCGACCCCAGCAATTGGAAGAAGCATGAACGAGTCCACGCCAACAACAAGAAGCCCGGTAGTCTGCTGGACTCCCAGGAGGCAAAGGTCGGTCTGTTCTCGTTTTCTTCGTTTGTCGTGTATTACGCCTTCAAATCGATCACTTTTTCTTGTTGTTAATATTGCGTTTGTAGTTGTTATTACAAACTGATAAAACATTAAATGACAGTGGAAATGTTGTTTTGAGGAAAATGCAAAGAATACCACGGGCAGGCAGAAAAAACAAATGACCAAGTCCTACAAGGAGCGAATGAAAACCGTACACTGATTAGAGAAATTAGACGTAGACAGTTACAACTTCTTTATCACGTTATGAGAAGAAATGAACTAGAGAACTGGCGAGATTGAGGGGAAAAGAACAAGGGGATGGCAGAGAAGTAAATATAGGGATGGCTTGGCCACGTGGTCTGGTTGAGATAAGAACACGGAACTGATCCACAACTCTGGTGATCATGTCAGATGGCGAAACATGACCGCCCACTCTTGTCGGCATGGCACATGATGATGATGGGCTGTTAATGTAGTCCAGTTTGCGGTTGTTACTGTTGTTGAATTTGTTGTTCTTGCTGATGTAGCAGTTGTTCATGGTATTGTTGTTGCCTTTGTGTTGTTATTCTTGAGTTAGTATTTGCTAGTGTTGTGTCGTTTGTACAGGTTATCATTGAGCTTGTGTTTGTTCTTGTCGTCGTTTGTACTTGTTACTTTTGAGTTTGTGTTTATTATAGTTGTTGAATTAGTAGTATTCTGAAAATTGATTAGAGAAATTAGACGAAGACAGTCAAAGTTTTTAGGATATGTTATGAGAAGAAATGAGTTGAAGAACTTAGTGACAACTGGCAAGATCGAAGGGAACAGACCAAGGGGAAGACCGAGAAGTACATACCTGGATGGCTTGGCCACATGGCATGGTCGAGACAGGAACACTGAGCTGATCCACGACTCTGGTGATTGAGTGAAATGGCGAGTCATGACCGCCCACGCTTTCCGGCATGGCACATGATTGATTGATTGAATTAGTAGTTGTTGCTGCTAAGTTTGTTACATATGTTCTTGCTTTAGTGTATGAATGTTATCCTTATAGACTATATTTTATATGTACATATGTCCTTTCTCCAACGGTCTCTCTGATACCTTTTAAATACTATGTATTATATGTACATATGTCCTTTCATACATTCTGTCTCTCTATTACATTATAAAGACTTCTCCTCCTCCTCCTCCTCCTCCTCCTCCTTCTTCTTCACCTTCTTCTTCTTCTTCTTCTTCTTCTTCTTCTTCTTCTTCTTCTTCTTCTTCTTCTTCTTCTTCTTCTTCTTCTTCTTCTTCTTCTTCTTCTTCTTCTTCTTCTTCTTCTTCTTCGTCTACATACTAGCAACGTCGGTAACGTCTCGCCACAAGCCGTGGTGTCTATAATGTTGTGTATTCAATCGTATTCTGGTATATTTTGACTGCTAAAAATCCAGTATTCTTGTCGCCGTGTAGTCATCTGAATTATTCTTCTTACTACTACACATTTTTTGTGGCGATTCGCTGGCTTTGAGAGATAGAGGAAGACAGCATGAGAAAATTATTGACAATCTTGTGCAATGGGATGGAAGGGAGTCAATACAAGTATTGATCCATGCGTCGGAGATCGCAGTTTATGGAGAGGCATGATCGCCCACGCCAGCCGGCAAGGCACTTGATGATGATGATGAGATATTTACGTCCACAAGTCAAGAACTAGAAGTTAACATTTTAGTCTAATGGGCCAGTGTGCGGGTTAAACTCGCTACCTCAGTATCAGCACATCGGAAGTTTAAGAGTGCACGATCTTATCCATTCAGCCACACTGACCTCCACAGACTGTTGTCATATAGTCCAGCATTTCTCTTCTGATGTCACTGTCAATGAGTGATGACTACTCTGCTTTGATGTATGTAAGAAATTTTCCGCTTCTTTCGTTGGATTGAAATCGATTGTCTACATCTGCAGTCTTGTCTCTTGTATAATCTTCACTGTCTCTTTTAGTTCACTCAGTGGTCCGCAGAGTTGATCTTCCACTGTTTTTTCTCTATAACCGGTGATGGACCCTAATATAACTTCTCTCTGAGGTTGAACGGCGTATGGGTAATGGAATCGAATATAGGTCAGAAGATTTGCCTGCATATGTCGTCTTCGGGGCAGTCTTGGGGTTTGTGATATGCTGTCTGCAGCGCCAATCCACATGTGTACACGGCTGACCTGCCAAGCTTACATTTTGTATAGATTTGTTGCGTAATCGATTGTGTTTATTTCTGATTTACGGGATAATGATTTGTCAGGGCCTGTCCATAAAATAGTAATCGTCTTGTGCTGTTTTTGGTGGCTTTATGATTGATTGATTTATTCTTGTCGTTTTATTTGCATGTGATTGATACATTGGGTCGCTCTTCTGTTGTGCAACATAGCTAATTCCATAGCTAATTAATCAACGCTCTCGTTTCGGGTCACTCCACAGTGAGATGGTATCCACGGTATGGTGATCTTACGCTGGCTGCTAGTTCAGATATTTGTGTCCGTAGTACCGGCAATTTAACCAGACTGTAGTACCCAAAGTACTCAAATTGCATCTGTTGTATGTCCTACAAATGCTCTAGGTTCCTTGCCACCTAAAACACAATCGTAACTCAAATGTTCTAGGTTTCTTGCCACCTAACACTCTTATGACTTAAATATTAATTTGTAGATGTCTTCTCTATCTGCACACATTTGTGGTCGCCGCCATTCTGTCTGCTCGTTAACTAACCATTTGTCTGGCTTATAAAGAAGCTTTAATATTAATTGTAGGTAACACTAAAGGGTACTTTTTTCATGATGATTAGTTAGTGAGTCAACCGAAAACTCTAATTGCACATCGAACTATTAGTCCATATGTGCTCAGATTACTTAATTTAAGTGTTCTTAAGAAAACAAATCGTGATACGAAGCACGTAATGTAGGTATAATCATTATCATCTTCCATCTTTGCCGTCAAGCGTCGTGGGAAAGAATAGTTGGCGTTCCGGCGCCCGATGGGTGGCATTGGATAGTGTCGATCCGTGTGGTTGTACAATGTCTTTGATGTCGTCAATCCATTTTCTTCTCGGGCGTCCTTTTGCTAGCGTAACAGATCTTCTTTATATATATATATATATATATATATATATATATATATATATATATATATATATATATATATATATATATATATATATCGGGCTCTCCTCCGGGAGACCCGGGTTCGAATCCTCGGTAAGGCGTGGAGTTTTTTCTGTCCGGGGCAAAAAGAAAACTCTAACCTGCACAGTTCGTGGCGACTGCACTAGCCAGGCGGCCTTAAATCCACAGGCTCAAGACCCCACCCCCTGTCCTACACCGCAATATACTATAGGTAGCAAATGACAGTTTATATATATATATATATGTGTGTGTGTGTGTGTGTGTTTGAGAGAGAGAGAGAGAGAGAGAGAGAGAGAGAGAGAGAGAGAGAGAGAGAGAGAGAGAGAGAGCATATAAACTGAGAATATGACAGGAACTATTTTATATAGGTATAAGAGAGGAATCGTAGAAGCACGGAATATGAAATGAAGTAGTTAACGTGTGTATGAGTGAGTGTATATTGAAACTGAGAATATCCTGAACTATTTGGAGAAGAAAGGTGTAACCTCTGACCTGACCTGATCTGACCAATGCTCTCAATTCTCGAAGGCCAAGAACCTGTTCATCAGATCCATGACGTCCCTGATGACGTCGTCGCTGCATCACCGGCTGGCTATTCGGCCGGACCCAGGCGGACCCATCATGTGCAAGATCTGCGGCAAGATGTTCTCCAGCCAGAGCAGCCTCAGCACCCACAAGCGGATCCACACGGGGGAGCGCCCCTATAGGTGGGTGCTACACCAGGACTTTGGCGTTTGAGGAGGAGGGGGGGGGCGCATGAGGCTAGGTGTGAATTTAGCATAGAGGAACGCCCCTATAGGTGGGTGGTACACAAGTGGTATTGGAGTTTGAGGGGAGTTTAGGGCGCATGAGACGAGGCTATCACAGACGGTGAAAGTGTTTAACAAAAGATAAGAACCCCTATAGGTGGGTGGTACACAAGTGGTATTGGAGTTTGAGGGGAGTTTAGGGCGCATGAGACGAGGCTATCACAGACGGTGAAAGTGTTTAACAAAAGATAAGAACCCCTATAGGTGGGTGGTACACAAGTGGTATTGGAGTTTGAGGGGAGTTTAGGGCGCATGAGACGAGGCTATCACAGACGGTGAAAGTGTTTAACAAAAGATAAGAACCCCTATAGGTGGGTGGTACACAAGGCCATAGGTGCTTGAGGAGGGGGGGGGGGCAATTTCACTTAATGAAATCAGAAACAGACAATTACGATACTAACGCCAAACAAAGGTATATTGGTTACAGGATGTGATGGAAGGAAAGGTGAAAGGCACGCGTGCTAGAGGAAGACAAAGTTCCATGTTAGTGGACAACATAAAGCTAATATGAAGAAACAGGACAGAAGACACTGGGGAGGTATTGCTTATGAACGTCAGTGCGGACATGGCACTTGATGACGATGCTAATGAAAAGATGCAATGCCGTTATTACACCATGTTATACAATTAATTATTATCCCCTTTAATATTGGTATTATCCAAGGCATTACGTTTCATTATTAGACATTTTCCTAACACCACACACTCAGAATGTCTTAGGTATGTATGTGTGTGTGTGTGTGTGTTTGCGTGCGTGTGTGTGTGTGTTTGCGTGTGTGTGTGTGTGTGTGTGATATATTTCTTACAATAAAAAACCCTTACTTATCCGACTCCTGACCTGACATGAAACATATGAACCAATACAACGTAAGTACGGCAATGGAAAACATGTGAACAAATATATCGAACGTACGGCAATGGAAAACATGTGAACAAATATATCGAACGTACGGCAATGGAAAACATGTGAACAAATATATCGAACGTACGGCAATGGAAAACATGTGAACAAATGCAACGAACGTACGGCAATGGAAAACATGTTAAGGATTCTGGGCGGTTCAAGAGAACTGCAAAATAGGATTCATCTGTACATGACAAGAACACGAATTTATACACCGGGATTCAAGATTGTAAAGTAAAATGCAACTATTTGAACAGACTTAATAAAAGTCAAGCACTTCATTACAGAACAACAGATGAAATGGTTTTGCCACCTCATAAGAATGCCCTGGTACTATCTGCCACAGAGAGCCACATTGAAGGACTATAAAGGATACCGGGCAAGGGGAAGACCTCGTAAAAGATAAAATGAGGGTATCAAGAACAACCTTAGAGAAATGAATACTAACTTACAAAGAGCATTAAAAAGAGCGCATAAAAACCTTTACATCTTTCCCCTCCCCCTTCCCCCATACTTAATGAGGTAATTAGGGGACGAGAAGAGGAAGGATGAAAATCGAAGGGTATTAAACATTTATGGGCGGGAAGGAGAAGAAACAGATATATTCTAAAGAACTCAATTCTAAAGAAGATTTGTTTTATTAGGGTCAGGGTTTCAGCTTGCCCAAAGTGGACCATGTGAACCCCCAATAAAGTGGACCCTCTTAACCAGTAGACAAAATGTCAAAACTGTTAATGACTTTTTAGTCGAAGCAACTAATATTTCAAACCACAGACCGTCACTGTATAATAATGGTATCGGGATGTGTAGCATTTAGTGCAAGCGCCCACCAAGACAGGGATCCTGGGTTAGACCCACACAACATGGACGCCTGTATCTGGGGAAGCAAAAGCGGCCAGTGTAATACTGACCACATAAGAATCTTGTTTGATGTTAGCTCATCAAAAGTGCTTTACAGTATATCTCCAGCATGCCTCAATGGCATGAGTGGTGTTCGGTCACCTAAAGTTCACCCTAATATCATACCTTCCCCCCCCCCCAATCATGTCTTAGTAGCACGTCAGCGGGGTGAGTTTAGTTATAAATTATAACACCCACCCACCCCCACCCCACCCACCCCCTTTAACTATCATCATGTGACATGTGAAAAGTTCCGTGTAGTATCTGTGGTGAAGCGACGAGCCCCCCCCCCCCCCCCCCTGAGATCAGTGCCCGCTACAAAGATACTCCCTCTGTATATTCCCCAGATGCTCCTCCTGTGGCAAATGCTTCACCCAGATCGGGACTCTGAGAACCCACGAACGGATCCATACGGGGGAGAAACCTTATATCTGCAAGGTGGGTGCTAGCGCTAGGTTTTGTGACCCGTGCCTCGTGTGACTCTCTTTGTCTTTATTTTCAACCAATTTTCTGACAGGTGGGGGTCGGGGGAATCTCATGGCTGAGAGAGTGGGTGTCCGCCTCTGACTAAGTTATTGGGTCCGTTAACATTATAGAGCTGGAGGTTTGCTCAACAACCACTGTTTTCCAATGATATCATTTTCCCCAATGATCCCTTGGGTAATAGTCGGTAAGGTACTTAACCTTCCCGGGTAAGGGAGGGCAACAAGTAGATAGGTTATAAGTCAAGTAGATAGCTTATAGATCTGACGACACATGGACATCATAATGAGTTTACCTTTACCTGGGGGTCAGCATGATCAAATGAATAAGAGCGCTCGCTCTCAAACTTCCTGTGCGCTGATGTCGAAGTTGCGGGTTCAACCCCTGCACCGATCAGTTGGACTAAAATGTTGACTTCTCGTACTTGACTTTGGGGAGTAAATTACAAGTACCTCAGAAGTCGGAGTGACTTCGCCTGATAGCGAGAGACACTGGTAATAGGGATAGCTAATCCACGCGCATAAAATCACTCCAGTGGACTAGAAGTAGTAGCACCATGTACCCCCACGCTTGAGTTCAAGGTGAAAGAATGAAACAAAATACCTTTACGTTGTTATGATGGCAATGGTTTTAGGGGACGGGAGCGCCGTTAGGTACAGCCGGTTACCTTGGAGGGAGTCTGTCCAGGGGGAAGGTAAATCTTACACAGATACTTCTGATGCTGGACATGCTTCCCCCTGAGCTATACAAGTACCAACGAGGTGTGACGTACACCCCTCCATTGCGGAACGAAATAGAAAACTAATAGGTTTAAAAAGCCGGACAGGGCCAGTTTTAGACGGCATTATAACACAGCAGCTCTGACGGCTTGGTCATATTATGCAATTATCACGAGAAATTGCCCCGCAAAGAACTCATGCAGTTATACACAGCCGAAACATAAAAGGTGTCTCTTGTCCTAATACAATGAATGAATGGTCAAACAAACACAAGAAGTAGATGGCAAGCATTAATAGATGACACTCACAAGTAACATCATGGACGTTGCGGCCAAAGCCTTCGTCAGTACACACACAACAAACATACACCGATAAAACCTCATGCATATATAGTGGTACCTCGGGTTACGAACTTAATTCGTTCCAGAACTCGGTTCGTAACCCGAAACGTTCCTAACCCGAAACATTGAAATCAATGAAATAGAGACAATCCGTTTCAAGATGAAAAAATCGTTCTTTTTTTTTTAATTAGCATCCGGTCGTTTACCTGACAAAACGCAAAGAACGCGTGTACTTCACGTATTAAATAAAGAGAAAGAAAACAACCAAATAGATTAAATGTGAAATCTAAAACAAAAGATTTAGTCTATCTTTCTTACCAAGAAAACGATCACGGAAAATTTGTCACTGTCTTTGCTATTCTAATTCATTAGTTTCTTATTCTTCTGCGTTCATCCGGATTTGTTTTTTTTTTTTTTTTCCGGACGTGATTGCGTTGTACCTGTTTATAGCAGAGCTGCGTTCTTGCGCCGTTAGGCCGACACATCCGACTTCTGCGGGTATTTGTTGACCGGGTTAACCTTGCCGGGGATTCATTAGTTTCATGAGTTTATTGTCTCTGTTTCTTGGCAGCCGACTGGGAATCTTTCTGTACCAAGAAACTATCAAGGAAAATGTGTCGCTTCCTTTGCTGGAGAATCTTTCTGAAGTGGGCCATCGTGTTATCATTCATCAGGTTTACCGCCCTGTTAGCAACAAGTTTGTTTGGATGATGGTTCACAATGAAGTCTTCGACGTCTGCCCACTTGCTGCAAATTTCTTTAATTCTGGCAGTTGTAACGGCCACTGGCTCCTCATAATCGGAAGACTGCTCCTCCTGTAATGTCTTTAGCTGTTCATTCTGAAGATCCACAAGCTCATCGATAGTGAGCTCTCCACTGTGGTCCTCCAAGTCGTTGCCATCGACTTCCAGGCCCATATTTTTGCCCAAGGACACAATCTCATCCACTATATCTGCTGCGTCTGCCTCTAATCCTTCAAACTCTTCTCTCTCTCTCTCTCTCTCTCTCTCTCTCTCTCTCTCTCTCTCTCTCTCTCTCTCTCTCTCTCTCTCTCTCTCTCTCTCTCTCTCTCTGGTACACACGATGGCCAAACTTTCTTCCATTCTTCCAGACAGACTTAAAGGTACGTGTGGAGATATCATTCCAAGCCTTGTCAATGAGGTTGATGCAGTGGAGGATGCTGAAGTGGTCTTTCCAGATATCTCTCAAGTCAATTCGGTGTCATTAGTGACCTGAAAACACCTTCAGAAGAGCTCCTTTGTGTACGGTTTCTTGAAGTTGGAGATCAATTGCTGGTCCATGGGTTGAAGCAGAGGAGTGGTGTTGGGAGGCAGAAATTTAACCTTGATGAAGTCATACTCCATGTCAAAGTCCTCCTCCAGACCCGGTGGGTGGGCAGGAGCTTTGTCCATAAGCAGCAGACATCGAAGGGGCAGATTGTTTTCTTCTAGGTACTTCTTCACACTTGGGGCAAACACTTTAGTCAGCCATTCCATAAAGATGGCTCTCGTCATCCACGCCTTAGCATGAGACTTCCACATCACATGTAGTTTGCTTTTTTGGACATTGTTGCGTGTAAAGATGCGAGGATTTTCTGAGTGGTAGACCAACATTGGCGCAATCTTACAGTCACCAATGGCGTTGGCACAGAACAGCAGAGTTAGCCTGTCCGTCATTGGTTTGTGTCCCGGCAGTGCTTTCTCCTCCTGGGTGATAAAGATCCTTTTTGGCATTGTATTCCAGAAAAGGCCCGTTTCATCGCAATTAAAGACTCGTGGAACGTAGTACTCCTCTTTGATGATCTTATAAAGTTCCACATTGAATGCTTCTGCTTCTTTTTCGTTAGAACTTGCAGCCTCTCCGTGCCTAATTACACTATGAATGCCACTTCTTTTTTTTACTTTTCAAACCAGCCTCTGCTGGCTTTAAGATCGTCAGTCTCAGTTTAGTTTAGTCGTTGGATCAACATCACGGCACACGGGTTTAACCCATAAGTGCTCTGTTTTCCTCCTAACTCAAACCTGAGTCTGGAGAAACTCAGCTCAATGCACAAACTCCGTAGCATCGGCAAGGATCCGGAACACACGAGCGTCCGATCTCACTACCCAGAGACCAGGGGAAATTTTATTACTGGAAGTCCACGTGAAAAAAATCCTGGTCCTCACCAGTCTCAGTACTTGTACCTATCAATTTCGACAATAAATCACTGTGCAACAGCTTCGCCTTTTCACATATTAGTGTCTCATTAACACTGTCTCCTGCAAGTTGCTTTACATTGATCCAGATCAAGAGAAGATTTTCAACGTTCTCGAAAATGTGAGGTCTTTTCTTCTGCAGCTTATTTACGCCTTTAGCCACATCGACTGATTTCAGTAACTCTTTGTTGTTTATGATGGTGGAGATAGTTGATTTTGCCATGCTGTACTCATTAGCGATGTCACACACACGAACGCCATTTTCATGTTTCATAATTATTTCTTTCTTTACCTCCACTGTTAAACGTTTTAGCTTCCTAGCAGCACCACTACTGTTCTTCGAACTCATAACTGATGAGATTAAAAAGGACAATAATGAAAGTGATAAACTGAACACAGTGCCACTGCTAAGAAATCTTTTACTGCTGTGTAGTAAGGCCAAGGAAAGCAAGGCTGCGCACGAGTGCAAGACTAGGCTACTAGGCTAGCGCTAAGCGATGTTAGAACTGCGTGGCCTTCGTTTGTACTGTACGTGATCGTTTGTCTCCAATGTTAAACCTTGCTCTCTCTCTCTCCCTCTCTCTGTCTCTGTCTCTGTCTGTCTGTCTGTCTCTCTCTCTCTCTTTCTCTCTCTCTGGGGGGGGGGGGGGGGGGTAGGCCTGCGCTCGAAGGCCGGATGTGTTGCCTTGGTTTTGTCGTATCCGTGCTTGCTTAGTCTAGTAGCGATGTTGCCTTTCCATCGTCTGTGTGTGTGTGTGTGTGTGTGTGGGGGGGGGGGGTATATACTCGTATTGGTAGCTGATCGGGTTTCATTCTTACGAGTTGCCATCTAATGAACTGTAGAGTTGACATCTACTGGACTGGGGAGTTGCCATCTACAGGACTTGGGAGAAGCGATCTACTGGACTGGGGAGAAGCGATCTACTGGATTGGGGAGAAGCTATCTACAGGACTGGGGAGAAGCGATCTACAGGACTGGGGAGATGCGATCTACTGGACTGGGGAGAAGCGATCTACTGGATTGGGGAGAAGCTATCTACAGGACTTGGGAGAAGCGATCTACTGGACTGGGGAGAAGCGATCTACTGGATTGGGGAGAAGCTATCTACAGGACTGGGGAGAAGCGATCTACAGGACTGGGGAAATGCGATCTACTGGACTGGGGAGATGCGATCTACTAGACTGGAGAGTTGCCATCTACTAGACTGGGAAGTTGTCATCTACTAGACTGGGAAGTTGTCATCTACTAGACTGGGGAGTTGTCACCTACTAGACTGGGGAGTTGCGATCTACTGGACTGGGGAGTTGCCATCTACAGGACTGAGGAGTTGCCATCTACTGGACTGGGGAGTTGCCATCTACTGTACTTGGGAGTTGTCATTTACTGGACTGGAGAGTTGTCATCTATTGGACTGGGGAGTTGCCATCTATTGGACTGGGGAGTTGCCATCTACTAGACTGGGGAGTTGCGATCTACTGGATTGGGAAGTTGCCATTTACTGGACTGGGGAAATACGATCTATTAGACTTGGGAGTTGTTATCTACTGGACTGGGGAGTTGCCATCTACTGGTCTGGGGAGTTGTCATCTACTGGACTGGGGAGTTGTCATCTATTGGACTGGGGAGTTGCCATCTATTGGACTGGGGAGTTGCCATCTACTAGACTGAGGAGTTGCCATCTACTGGACTGGGGAGACACGGCTAGCGTATTTTTAATGTTGCATGTCCCTTACAGGACGTTGCAGTAAATACCAGCAGTTTACCGTTCTCTCGGTTTATCTAGCTGATTTGTTGATTAGGTCTCTCATTGTCACTAACTGATTTGTTGATTAGTTCTCTAGTGTATCTAGCTGATTTGTTGATTAGTTCTCTCAATTTATCTAATTGATTTGTTGATTAGTTCTCTCAGTGTGTCTAACATATGTGATTATTAGTTCTCTCAGTTTAACTAACTAATGTATTGTTGCTTAGTATCACAATTTCTCGATCCTCCGAAGTCGGAGAGTGTCTGCCTGCACGGCGAGGTACCACCAGTCTGCACACCAATAAGTCAGACATGGGACAACGGATACTCACGCAAACCTCAAGTCCTGTATGACATCACACTGATGTTGGACAACAGGATGTCTTCATCCGACATACAGGACTTCACGCTGGAGTTCACAGCCAGCGAACACAAGCAAGCAAGCACAATTTTTCGAAATAGTTTTTGATAATTTTTTGTTTGTTTTGTTTTGTATATCCCTTACAGGACATCGCTGTCAACATCAGCATCTTTCAGCTGATTGTTGATTTCTTGGCAAGATTACGCTCAGTAATTTATGTCTCTCAATTTCTCTGTCTATCTATCTATCTATCTATCTATCTATCTATCTATCTATCTATCTATCTATCTATCTATCTATCTATCTATCTATCTATCTATCTATCTATCTATCTATCTATCTATCTATCTATCTATCTATCTATCTACATTCCTACCTACCTACCTACCTACCTACCTACTTATATGTCAGTCTGTCTGTCTGCTTGTCTGTCTGTCTGCCTGTATGTCTGTCTGTCTGTCTAATACAAACACGTACGATATTTGTTATGTCGCAGCTAGCAGTCTCAATATGTTGGCTACGACTAGTTATTGTTGGTGTTACGGTGGTTATTGTTGGTGTTACGGTGGTTATTGTTATTTCTGCCAACATTATGTTGTCGTTGATACAACTGTTGTTGTTGCTGCTTTTGTTGTTGGTGCGACTGTTGTGTTTGCGACTGTTGTTGGTGCGACTGTTGTTTTCATGGCCATCATAGCTTCTGCAATTATTGTTGGTGTTATTTATATAGTTGTTACAGTCTGTCTGCTTGTTATTATTTAACGGCTGTTCTTGTTGTTACCACGTCTGTTGTTATTGCGGAGACTGTCGTTCTCGTTAACACGACTGTTCTTTTGTTGCCCCGACTGTTCTTGTTAACCCCTCTGTTGTTATTGCATTCTATATTGTACTATTTTTTTTTCACCGGCAACTGCATTAATCATCATCATCTTAATTACTTCCAAAACACCCAAGGTAATATCTCCACTTTTATCTTTCTCTGGCTCCCATTTTTTGCGCTGTGATCGTTTACTTCTTCATCAGATTTTCTCATCAGCTGTCACCTCCTTATTGTTATCATCGTCCTCATCTGTTCCCCGCATGCGCTTATCCAGCCCTCAATCTATGCCCGCTGTGGCCCGACTTGCAACTATCTGCATATATCAGCTGCCCTTGTCTTTCGGTCATCCCAGGCTGGCTTCTGGGGCCCCGGTTATCTCCCGTCTCGTTTAACGTGCAACTTAGCATTTCCGTTATCCATTCTGGCTATGGATAAGTAATACATGTGGGTGGGGAGGAGGAAAGGGGAGAGGAGAGGGAATAGAGAGGGCGAGCTGAGGAGGAGGAAAGGGGGAGGGGAAGTGCAGGGGGCGAGGAAATGGGAGAAAAGAGCGAGAGAAGGAGGAAAGGAGAGGAGACGGGGATAAATGGGGAGAGGAGAAGGAAAGGGAGAGAAGATGGGGGAGGTGAGGAGGGAAGGGAGAGAAGAGTGGAGAGGAGGAGGAAGGGAAAGAAGATGGGGAAGAGGAGGAAAGGGAGAGAAGATGGAGGAGAGGATGAGGAAGGGGAGAGAAGATGGGGATCGGATGAGGAAAGGAAGAGAAAATGGGGGAGAGGATGAGAGACGACAGTGGAAGATAAACTCTATGGACCACTGTGTGAACTGAAAAAGACAGTTAAATTCATACAAGAGACAACATTGCAGATATAGACATATTTCAAGCGAACGAAAGAAGAAGAAGAATAGCCATGGATACCCCGGTTTTATAGCCATGGATTCCCCGGTTTTATAGCCGAGGATACCCCGGTTTTATAGCCGTTGATACCCCGGTTTTATAGCCGTGGATACCCCGGGTTTATAACCACAGATACACCGGTTTTATAGCCATGGATTCCCCAGTTTTATAGCCGAGGATACCCCGGTTTTATAGCCATGGATACCCCGGTTTTATAGCCATGGATTTCCCGGTTTCATAGCCATGAATACCCCGGTTTTATAGCCATGGATTCCCCGGTCCTCTAGCCGTGGATACTTCCGTCCTTTAGCCGCGGATACTCCAGTGTTCTCGCCGTGGATACTTCGGTCCTCTAGCAGTGGATACCTCAGTGTTCTTGGGTGAATACCCAGGTTATATAGCCATGGATACTCCGGTTCTCTAACTGTGGATACGGTCCTCTGGGCAAAACGAGAAAAAGAGTGTTGAAGTGCTACAAAGAACCTGTATTTTTATATGGATGTCAGTGCCAGTTGTCACTAAGTTCTCCAATCCATTTCTTCTCATAACATGTCTACGTCTACGTCTAATTTCTCTAATCAATCTACGATTTTCATTTGTCTCTTGTAGTACTTGGTCATTAGTTTTTCTGTCTGTCCATGGTATTCTTTGCATTTTCCTCAGAAACCACATTTCGGCAACCATCAGATGTTTTTCAGCTTGACTGCACATTGTCCAAGTTTCACATCCATACAAAAGAACAGGCTCTATGCAACACCTCAATACTCAACATGATTGATGGATGGCCATTTATACATCTGTCTTCGAGCCATGGATACGGTCCTCTAGTCGTGGATGCGCCGAGTGCTGTGATGGTGGTTCTTGCCTCACCTTAACTCAACCCAACTCAACTCAACATATCTGGTTTCGCGAGAATGATTTCCTACACACGTGGCTGCTTCTTAGAATTGTATCATTCACATGTGGCTGCTTCTTAGAATTGTATCATTCACATGTGGCTGCTTCTTAACATGGTTTCCTTCACATCTGACTGCTTGTAAAAGTGGTTTCTTTTACGTGTGGCTGCTTCTAAGCTGGCCCCATGAGTGTTTTCCTTTACAACTGGTTGCTTCTAATTGTGGTTTCCTTTATAGTAGACCCCCCTCCTTTTCCACCCCCACCCCCACCCCAAATGATGTGGTGGCCCTATCACAACACTGACACATTGCAGGTTTCGCCATCGAACATTTTTTTTTTTTAAATGTCAGCTTTGACATCTGGTTGCCTCTATGAGTAGCTGCCTTCAGAACAGGTTACTAAGAGTGGTATCCTTCACAATTGGATGCTAAGAGTGGCTTCCTTCATGACTGGTTACTAAAAGTTGCTTCCTTCATAGCTTGGTGCTAAAAGTGGCTTCCTCCACAACTCGTTACTAAAAGTGGTTTCCTTCACAACTGGTTGCTAAGAGTAGCTTCCTTCACTACTGGTTACTAAAAATAACTTCCTTCATAAATGGTTACTAAGCGTGGCTTCCTTCACAACTGGTTACTAAGAGTAGTTTCCTAAATAACTGATTGTTTCTAAGATGAGTGTCCTATATATGTGGTTGCCTTCTTGTGTAAATTTCCTCCATATCTCCTTGCTTACACAGCTGATCTCCTCCATAAACGTCGCCTCCACAATAGGTCGCTTTCACAATAACGTGCTTTCACAAAGGGCATCCTCTACAGCCGACTGGCTTCTTTAGTGGCCCCTTTCTGAATGGGATCATCTCCAACTACCTGTACCGTACAATCTGTTAACTTTAAACTGGTCGTGATGAATTTTGTTTAAATCTCACCTTTCCTACTTACAGGTATGCGGACGAACTTTTGCACAAAGCGGAAGTTACAGAATGCACGAGCGACGTCACATGACCGATGCCATACAAAGATGCCATATCTGCTACGCCACTTTCACCTCCTGGCAGGATCTACAACGTCACATGGCCTCACACCCACAGGTAAGCACGTGTGCTTCTTAAATTTCACCTGCTCTCATACCTGTTCGAGGCATATCCTTTACAGGACGTAGCAGTCAACTCCAGCATTTTTTGGCTGTTTTTGATTCCTGGGCAAGTTTACGTTCAGTAGTTTGCGATTGCTTTCTGAACAACAGGAACTCATACTGTTGTATAGAAACCAACGCAAAGCGGTCTGTTTCTAAATATCCCCCAGCTGTGTTTCGAACGCCTCTCGCCTGTAGATGTACATTTATGTTTTATTCATGTTCTGGAATCATAGCCTAGCGAATGGTGTGACAGGGAGTGATCAAAGGATCTGGCCGACACTCATTACTCCGAGGAAAGGTCAGACGGACACATAATCAGACTGCTAATAGTACCATCGGTATTTGGACTCTTCGCTGCTTGTAGAAGATGATGACTGACCATGCTTTAGAATGTCTCAAGAGCTGAGATGTCGTTTCTTGACAGAGTTTAACTCATGTTCTACTTTCTCAGCTTCCAGCGAACGGTTATGGGTTTTCGTTAACGATCACTCTCATAGCCCACCGATACCTCCATACAGTGGATAGTCTCCTCCCATAGAGCCCAGAATAACCCAGTGCTCGAAATCGCTAGCACCGCCGAGTATATTAATCTGTGTACATTAGAACCCACACATTCTATAAATATTTAGTTGTGGATTTGTTTTCCAAGTTGTTTGAAAAATGTTTACCAGAGCGGTGACCACAAGAACTACTCCTTACAGTTTCCAGCTGATGCGTAACTTTTAATGATCGGTACTTCAACACGGAGCCTCGTGTTTCCCGGAGAAGTTGTATTATTTATCTCATTATTTTATTACCCTCGGAAGTCAAAGGGTCGAATGGATAAAAGCGTTTGCACTAAAACTTCCGGCACGCTGTTTGCGAGTTTGTTTTCTCTCTCTCTCTCTCTCTCTCTCTCTCTCTCTCTCTCTCTCTCTCTCTCTCTCTCTCTCTCTCTCTCTCTCTCTCTCTCTTTCTTTCTTTCTCTCGCTCTCTCTATCTATCTATCTCTCTCTCTATCTATCTCTCTCTTTTGTTTTAAAGTTTTGTTTACAGGACGTTGCAGTCAACACCAGCATTTTACTGCCGTTGTTTATGTCTTGGCAAGTTTTTACGTCCAGTAGTATTGCTTTCTGAACGATCAGCTCCCATACCAGCACGTTAAAACCAGCGCGACACGGTCTGCTGCCAAATCGGTAGCCGCTGTGTTTCGAATGCGAGTAAGCTGCATTACGATCGCGTTCGAAACTCCATCGCCACGGAGGCGTTTCTCTCTCTACACCAGTCAATAGGACCTAAAAGTTGACTTCTCGCCCTTGACGCGGGTACGTAAATCACAAGTACCTCAGAAGTCGAAGTGGGTTCGCCAGATGGCGAGGGGCACTGGTAAAAGGGAAAGCTCACCCACATGCAAACATCAGTTAAGTATGTACTACGATCGAGTTAAAGCGAGTGAACGGAAAAATAATGTTTTCTCTCATTATTTATTTTTGTCTCATGTTGATAGTTGAAAATATATAAATAGTCGTAATCTCCCACACAGGGCTGACATATTTCTATATCTCACATGCAACAGTGAAGAACTATGATTGAAATATTTCTGGATCTAACACAGATGAAGTAAAGAAAAATGAGTTAAATATTTCTTATTCTCCCACACCGGAACTAAAGAAATGTGAGTGAAGTATTAATGGATCTCCCACACCAGAACTAAAGAATTGTGAGTGAAGTATTTCTCGATCTCCCACACAGGAACTAAAGAATTGTGAGTGAAATATTTCTTAATCTCCCACACCGGAACTAAAGAATTGTGAGTGAAATATTTCTTATTCTCTCACACCGGAACTATAGAATTGTGAGTGAAGTATTTATGTATCTCCCACGCCGGAACTAAAGAATTGTGAGTGAAGTGTTTATGGATCTCCCATGCCGGAACTAAAGAATCGTGAGAAGTATTTCTGGATCTCCCACACCGGAACTAAAGAATTGTGAGAAGTATTTCTGGATCTCCCACACCGGAACTAAAGAATTGTGAGTGAAATATTTCTTAATCTCCCACACCGGAACTAAAGAATTGCGAGTGAAATATTTCTCGATCTTCCACACCGGAACTAAAGAATTGTGAGTGAAATATTTCTCGATCTTCCACACCAGAACTAAAAACTTGTGAGTGAAATATTTCTTATTCTCTCACACCGGAACTAAAAAATTATGAGAACTATTTCTGGATCTCCCACACCAGAACTAAAGTATTGTGAGAAGTATTTCTGGATCTTCCACGCAACAGTAATGAAATACATGAAATATTTTATATGCCAACAGTCATGAATAAGGTCTATGTTCTTGAACTGATTATCAAATATGGGCAAGTCATCCAGGTCTTTACATCTTTGTTGTTTTTGTGACACAGAAACAGTTTGGGGTAAAGTCGACATTCCGTTTGGATAACAGATGTGCCACATTTTAACAATACCTGTAACTGTGTTTTAAATGTGTCAGCTCAATTATGATTAATCTCTGCAGTATACACCTGTTGAGATGCAGCGAAATATGTCAGGCAATAAATCCTGCAACATTTTGTTTGTGTCTTCTGTGTTTACATCTCTCTGTCGTCCTCTTGCAAACTTTTGCATGAATTGTGCCAGGTGCCACACGTTTTAAAATTTATTTCTCCTCAAATCCATTCTTCACTGTCCACGTATACTTTGTCTCATCAGTTTGCAGTTTCCAGCTGCTTCACGAAGACTGCCGCTTGAGTTTTTCTACCCGCTGACGTCATTACTGTCCATTGTTGCTATTTCTGTCCGTTGACTGTATATCTGTGCGTTGACTGTATATCTGTGCGTTGACTGTATATCTGTCCGTTGACTGTATATCTGTGCGTTGACGGTTTGCCGATGGTATTTTTATCTGTTGAAGGTTTTTCTGTCTGCTGATAGTATGTCCATCCGTTGATGGTTGTTCTATCCGTTGATGGTTGTTCTATCCGTTGATGGTTGTTCTATCCGTTGATGGTATTTCTCTCTTTTTAAGGTATGTTCGTTGATGGTATTTCCTGCATGTTTTGTCAACTTCACTGTAATTATAATGTTTCCAAATGTTGCTTTTCCTGCAACTTCTGTAATTTTCACCATAAGCATCATGTATGAAGAGATTACCTGTGTGCTTTAAGTCATCACGTATTCTGTTTCATGCGTCTTCTGTAATCCTCATACTACTCCGAGAAATCACCTAGGTGATCAGTCTCCTCTCCACAAGAGATTACCTGTATGCTCTAAGTCAGTGGTTCTCAACCGGTGGGGTGGGGGAGTTTAGGGTTACCGTGGGGGAATTTTAGGGTTTCGGGGGAGGGGGGGGTAAATTATTTCAAGATCGCGTTAATACAAGAACAGATTACTTGACAGTGTTATCCCCTCCATACTTTACGGTTCTGTACTTCTCGCCCTTCTGAAATTCGTTTTATAACGTAAGTGGAATGGCAAATCACATTTTATGTAGACGTCTAGACATGTTCTAGTATGTGTTATTAAATTTAGCTTCCATTTTTACGTATACTGTATAGGGACGGGAGATTTATAGGGAGGAAGTATGAAAGAGAGGAATGACATTCTGAACATATGGTGAAGGGATGCATGGACCAAAAAAAGTTGAGAACCACTGCTCTAAGTCACCACTATTCTGTCCCCTGCAACTTCTGTATTCTTCATACTACTCCGAGAATTCACCCATATGGTCAGTCTCTTGCAACTTCTGTATTCTTCATACTACTCCGAGAATTCACCCATATGGTCAGTCCCCTGCAACTTCTGTAATCTTCATACTACTCCAAGAATTCACCGATATGGTCAGTCTCCTGCAACTTCTGTAATCTTCATACTACTCCAAGAATTCACCGATATGGTCAGTCTCCTGCAACTTCTGTAATCTTCATACTACTCCGAGAATTCACCGATATGATCAGTCTCCTGCAACTTCTGTAATCTTCATACTACTCCAAGAATTCACCGATATGGTCAGTCTCCTGCAACTTCTGTAATCTTCATACTACTCCGAGAATTCACCGATATGGTCAGTCTCCTGCAACTTCTGTATTCTTCATATTACTCCGAGAATTCACCGATATGGTCAGTCTCCTGCAACTTCTGTATTCTTCATACTACTCCGAGAATTCACCTATGTGGTCAGTCCCCTGCAACTTCTGAAATCTTCATACTACTCCGAGAATTCACCGATATGGTCAGTCTCCTGCAACTTCTGTAATCTTCATACTACTCCGAGAATTCACCTATGTGGTCAGTCCACTGCAACTTCTGTAATCTTCATACTACTCCGAGAATTCACCGATATGGTCAGTCTCCTGCAACTACTGAAATCTTCATACTACTCCGAGAATTCACCGATATGGTCAGTCTCCTGCAACTTCTGTAATCTTCATACTACTCCGAGAATTCACCGATATGGTCAGTCTCCTGCAACTTCTGTAATCTTCATATTACTCTGGGAATTCACCGATATGGTCAGTCTCCTGCAACTTCTATAATCTTCTTACTACTCCAAGAATTCACCGATATGGTCAGTCTCCTGCAACTTCTGTAACCTTCATGCTACTCCGAGAATTCACCTACGTGGTCAGTCTCCTGCAACTATTTTAACATGGATGTTCCTGTGACACAGGTGACCCAGGCCATCCTGGAGTTTGAGGAGGGCAACCAGGGAATCATCACCTGCCCAAATCCTGGCGATCTCGGAGGCCAGCTGGGCGACGGCAGTATTGGTCAGCTGGGTCAGCCGGACGTGGAAGGCCAAGGACACGGACATGTTCTACTTCCGGGTAAGAATGGAAGAAATGTTAAATTGTGTCTTTAAGTTATTGTATGTATTAACGGGGGAAGTGAGAGAGAGAGAGAGAGAGAGAGAGAGAGAGAGAGAGAGAGAGAGAGAGAGAGAGAGAGAGAGAGAGAGTGTTAAAGAAAGCAAGTAGTTTTGAATATCTATGTTCTCGCCAATGGATGATGGAAAAGAGATGTTAGATACTACAAGAAGAACAAACACCGGTCTCACCCTTGTGGTTCCAAGGCCCACAAGGGAATCACAGAATAGCAAAACCATAAGCTAACATGCACGACGTAAGAACTAAGTAAAGCTGTTGTGCGACCGCAACCTGTAGGAAACTTTCTCTGACTATTCATTGGCTGAAAAAATCCAACCAATTATTAACTGGTGTACATAAGGTTTGTCGTGAGACCTCAACCCGGAGAAAACTTTTTCTAACTATTCATTGCCTGAAAAAAATCCAACCAATTATTAACTGGTGTACACAAGGTTTGTCGTGAGACCTCAACCCGGAGAAAACTTGCTCTAACATTTCATTGCCTGAAAAAATCCAACTAATTATTAACTGGTGTACACAAGGTTTGTCGTGAGACCTCAACCCGGAGAAAACTTGCTCTAACTATTCATTGCCTGAAAAAATCCAACTAATTATTAACTGGTGTACACAAGGTTTGTCGTGAGACCTCAACCCGGAGAAAACTTTCTCTAACTATTAATTGCCTGAAAAAATCCAACCAATTATTAACTGGTGTACACAAGGTTTGTCGTGAGACCTCAACCCGGAGAAAACTTTCTCTAACTATTCATTGCCAGAAAAAATCCAACTAATTATTAACTGGTGTACACAATGTTTGTCGTGAGACCTCAACCCGGAGAAAACTTTCTCTAACTATTCATTGGCTGAAAATTATCTAACCAATCGTTAACAAGCGTACAAAAGATTTTTTCGTTAGACCTCAACCAGTAGAAAACTGTGGATTAACAATTCAACCAATCGTTAACAAGTGTACGAATTTGGCTTTATCATCAATATTCTTACTTACTTTCATCACTAAAAGTGTTTTTTTTTGTTTTTTTTTGTAAAGAAGATGGCGCGCTCCGCTCGTGTTTTTCTGTTGTTTCATGATTTGCGAGATTTGAAAGTCTTTGAATATTATTACACCGACACAATTTGCAATATGCCGATTCAGAACCATCAGTGGATTTCTTGAGCCACACAAATGTCTTTTCCCATTGATCATTACATTTCCGATTAGTATCATAAGATGATTTCCACTTTGGCATGATAATGGGCTCAATAATAAGAAATACTTGCCATGAAGGTATAATGAATTTGAAAACTTAACTGAACAGTAAGGTGGCCGCGGAGTGCGTGTGTGCGCATAGAACAGTACAAACAGTACGAAAACCATACGTGTTTAATACTTGTTAGTTGTTACGTTCGTTCTCGAGAATGAACCAAAAGCAGTATAAGCCAAGTTTATTGTTTTGCATTTGATTTAGC
Organism: Cepaea hortensis; assembly: GCA_963921405.1. Classification (NCBI taxonomy): domain Eukaryota; kingdom Metazoa; phylum Mollusca; class Gastropoda; order Stylommatophora; family Helicidae; genus Cepaea; species Cepaea hortensis. The sequence goes on along the minus strand of OY992876.1, from coordinate 456,311,299 downwards.
CAAAAAGTGTTAAAACAAGATAAAAAGTAACTTGACCAATTCAAAAAAGAGGCATTTATAGCTAATTATTATGCCATTGCACATTTTTTTTTTAAGTCAAGAAAAAGGCAAATACGCCAACTGATATTTTGACGCCAAACCTGTTTTTAAAAAGCCAGATTTATCAGATTTGGTGTTTAAAAAGCCAATCTACAAACCTGGCGAAGGGTCCCAAAAACTAATGGTTATTTGCTCTCTGATTATATACCCGTCTGGCAGTCTGATTGTGTGTTTGTCTGACCTTTCCTCAGAGTCCTGAGTGTCGGCCAGATCCCCTGGTCATTCCCTGCAGCATCATTCTCTCCAGGCAGTGATGATCTATCTATTCTTCAGTGATATACACACAATTCCAAAGTGCTCCGACCACATCTGCCTTATCATTGAGGAACATTGGTGAATTAGGCAAACAAAATTGAGGACAATTAAATCGAGAAGATCGAGAAATATCAAGATATAAAATGATGTGAACACCACAGAGGAGATAATAATGGAGAGAACTGTAATCGCGCGGAGACGAAAATGAAGCCACCATGTGAATGGATTCCACATGTGATAGATAATTTATACATGAAAGTGATAGAAGCGGGACTTACGGCTTAAGACAGAGGGACATTTCAAACGACAGTTATGGACGTGACATTATGTACACAACAGGCCACTTTATGATGATATTCATGATGATCCTAAGTTAACCATTCGGTGTGCATACATTTTCTTTGCTTGTTCATACTCGTGTACTTCTTTAACGATTTCTGAGATGTGGATATTGTATTTAACTGTTTATAGGTATCTTTAGTTTGCAAACAGGCTCTCTAATACATTAGCCACTCTGCTTCTTCTTCCTCTTCTTCTACTACTTCCTCTTCTTGTCCTCCTCCTTCCTCTTCGTCTACTTCTTTTTCCTGCTCTTCTCCTCTTCCTTCTCCTCCTTCTCCTCTTCCTCCTCCTCATCCTCCTTCTTCTTCTTCGTTCGCATTCAGACTTCAACATGAATAAAGGCAAAGAAAGCAGCGGTCAACTTAAGCTTCTTGATAACTTCATAGAATTTGTTCTCAAATAGAACAGGTATAGTCCAAAACATTTTCACTGTTCTGCATATGTTGGACACTACTGCATCAAATGTTTAGTTTTGTTTTTAAATAATGGCCACTCTAAAGCTTGAATAGTTTGTCTAACTGTTCATTGGCGTCACTAGAATGTGAATAGTTTTTCTAACTGTTCATTGCCGTAAATATAACGTCAATATTTTATCTAGCTGTCAGTTAGCCTCTCTAAACAGTGAATGATGTCTCTAGTCGTCTGTTGTCCTCTATGTTTGCAGGTGATTGTGGGGGACAGCGAGATCTAGGAGTCCATCATCCACGCTGCCCCCCTCCCCTGATCCCCGAGTCACTGCTCATGGATTCTGACGCGGCGGCGTTCCATGTACAATCACAAGGTATGTTATGTTCCATGTACAGTCACAAGGCATGTTATGTTCCATGTACAATCACAAGGTATGTTATGTTCCATGTACAGTCACAAGGTGTGTTATCTTCCATGTACAGTCACAAGGTATGTTATATTCTATTCTATTTATTCTGTTGGGACATTCAATGTATTCTGTTGGGACATTCTATTTATTCTGTTGGAACAATCTATGTATTCTGTTGGAACATTCTGTGTATTCTGTTGGAACAGTCTATGTATTCTGTAGGGACATGCTATGTATTCTGACTATAAGTAAACGACCTTATCCGTTCCCTAAGACTTATGCAGTAGACGTGCCAGCCCCATGCTTTAAATCGACCAATCGGCGCTCGACGGGTGACGTCATAAATACTACACGTGACGTTTGTACTTCCCTGAGCATTTTCTGGTATCCATTGTAGAGACTGGATCGACCCAGTGGCCAAGGTCAGTTTATTTGTAATCCCCGTCTGGAGGGGGATTCGAACACATGGCTACCGGGCTGGCAGACAAGTGTGCTAGCCACAAACGTTCCTAGATTGGCTGTTAAGTTAGTTGCATAGCCTTTACAGGGCGTCGCAGTCAACCCCAGCTTTTTGGGGATGTTTATGATTTCTTGGCAAATTTACGTGCAATGGTTTGCCATTGCTTTCTGAGCGACAGGCACCCATAGTGAATTGTATGAAAACCAACGCAAAGCGGTCTGCTGTCAAATCGTCTGCAACTGTGTTTCGAACATGGTGTGCGAAATTAGGAACAATTAAAATGGCACATTTATCCTGCTTAGTTTGCAATTTCTCCGCTGCATTTGAGCCCAATAATTCGGGCTGTCAACAGGTGGCTGTTCCTCGTTGTTGGGTGTCTGGTTGTGCTACAGAAATTGTGACCAGCAGTCTAAACACAGGGGAAGTATGTTAACCACACACTGGAGTAGACGGAAATTAGTAGCGTGCGAGTCGGCGATGTTCTTATGTCGGTTCAGCTCTAATTTTTAGGCAAGATGTTCCGGTCCCCTTTAACCGTCGAGCTCGCGATTGGTTATATTTGGGACCCTTATGGTTCTTGAGACGAATGTTGCGAATTCCTTGGACTGCCAAAGTAACTAACAACGATTGCCTGAAAGAGGCTAATGAAACTAGAACATTATATACAACAATACGATTGAGATAAACAGCTTTATGTGGTCATGTAATGAGAAGAGAGGCAGTGGAGAACATCGTGACGACTGGAAGTATCAAGGGGAAGAGAGGTAGAGGTCGACCAAGAGAAATGATGCTAGATGGATTGAGACGGTGCCTTGGAGGAATTTCACTTGCAGAGTTGATCCAGAACACCAAAGACCGAGATCTGTGGAGAGACAGCTGGCAGGGCACTTGATAATGATGATGATGTTTCTAGTTTTGCTTACTTTAGGGTCTTGGATGATAGGTTTTTGTTTTTTTTAAACAATCGTCCCCAGACAACATCAGCAATATTACCTCTTTGCCATGGTAATAGTTATAATGTTTGTTCCTTGTTATTCCTGTCTGACTAGGTTTGTACCATTCTCCCGGACAACTACCACCCTTCTCATCTATAATTCCTTTCCGTCACCATCCCGGCGGTCCTCCAGCGTTTCCGCCATCTTTCCCACCGGGACTTGGGTTGCTGGGACCTCAATCACTTCCTGTGACGTCGCACGCAGATCTGCTGACGAAGCACCCATTTTTTGGAGCCATGATGGGTGCCACTCAGGTACGTTCCAATTAATGAAATTAATTGTGAAATTTAAATTACTTGTGAAATTTCATAATTTAACTCATTAGCTGCCAAAAGTCGTTGATAGCGTCAGTACTTTTACCAGTTGTGACCAAAAGCCACTGAAAAGTCGAACTACACTCAGTTTCAAAATGGAATGGATAGAAGCACAGGAAGTCACACACTTGGTAATCATATTAGGGCCCAAGAGCATGCTTCAGAAAATCAGAAACTGGTAGTCTCCTCTCCGAATGTATAGACAGCTTTCGGAAGCCGCTCTTCATATCGCCCTCCTGGATTTACACACCGGGAAAACCGGAGTTAACGGTATTGATCGTGCAGACTAGTTGGTAAATAATGCACCAATGCGAACGGGAAGAAGCATGGACAGTGCTGATATAATCAATGCATTGTGGAATCGGCTGACTTACATGTACAGGCGAGACTCCGAAGCTAACCCGACTACCTGAACTGTGCGTTAATGGTGTCTTCGAGGTCAAGCCAGTAGATATCTTAATCAAATCCCCATGGGAATATTGAGCAGAAATACTTCAGGATGTTGGCTGCATCGGAGGACAGCGCACGCATGAGAATGCCCAGTGTGTAGTGATGTTGTTCGATATAATATAACATAATTAACATGAACCTTTAATACAGTACGCGACTTACATAAAGATGTAGATATTTTTTTTTTAACCCTGACTGGCACCTTGCTATCTTGATAGACGATAGTTTGTAAAATGGAGTTATACCTCTACATAGCACAAAGCCTGGGCTGAATTTAGAGAATATGTATTGTCCATGCAGCATGATCCCTCTCTCGGCCTGCCTAGTTTACTCCAGGGGAAAGGTCACACTAATACGTCTGGAACAAGCCAAGCTGCAGAAGCTGCCTGATCAGCAAATCAATGCTCTAACTGTCCGCCTGTCAACCTACAGCTTATATTATAAATGCCGTTGTTTGAAACTTTAACACACACAATGTCTCTTTTTCAATGCAGTAGTTAATGAGTTAAAACAGTTATCATCAACATTAGGTAGCAAGTATATTGCACATTGTCGATCTGGTTACGACATGCAGAAATTACTCTCGGTTCCTGCCATTATCCATGCTCTGCCAGATTGGTCTTCTATAGGGTGTATTTGTAATGACTGTGCAGTGTTTGAAAATATTGCCGTTCCAAGTTTTGTATTCCCCCTCTGGTGAGTTCATGCAATATAACAGGTAAATACAACACTTGGAACGTCAATATTTTCAAACACCCTACAGTCATTAAAAATACTCCCAACACTTCTCTTGAATGTACCCCTGTTAGAGAAACCTCATGAACCGACTCACGCCAACGTGCCCTATCGTGGGCTGTTTCCTTCGGTCTCCGTGTCATTTATCTTCATCTCTAATTCTCGCCTCGTCTCTCTCTCTCTCTCTCTCTCTCTCTCTCTCTCTCTCTCTCTCTCTCTCTCCCTCTCTCTGTTGTTCGGTCTCTCTCTATTTCTGTAGTCCCGTGGGTTACAGGGAAATGGATTTATTATGGGTTATCTCAATGTGTCTCGTGTCCAGTGCCAGTTTCCTTTGCTTCCCCATTGATCAGTTGGAATTTGTTTAGTTCTCCCCATTCTCTCGCTTCATCATCGTCATCATCATCATCATCTTCTTCTTCTTCTTTTTCTTCTTCTTCTTCTTCTTCTTCTTCTTCTTCTTCTTCTTCTTCTTCTTCTTCCGTCATTGATATCTTCTAACCATCATGTATGATTTTTGACCGATGGCCATGATTAGCACTTACAAACTAGAGTATGCAGTGTTCATATACCAACTCATATAGCTCTGTATGTCAATGTCTTTAAATACATTTCAGATGAAACACAACGCACTCTCCAAACTCTCTCCGACATACTCTCCACAGCAGCAGCAGTTACCGCAGCACCACCTCCTCCATCAACAGCAGCATCATCAGCAGCGTCCAGAGCAGCACCACCACCAACACCACCAACACCACGAGCACGGCGTCAGCGACGGGACGGACGTGGTCAGCACTACCTCGGCACCCAAGCGAGCCGACCAAGATCAACGGAACTCCAGCAGGTCGTACACCCCAGAGGAGCGGTCCGACAACGAGACGGTGCCCAACCTGAAAGATGACAAAGATAGTTCAGCATTTGCCAGAAGCGTGTCCAGTGATGACGGCCTGCATAGCCCTGACGACAACCACATGGAGCACAACGGAGACGATGAGATTATGGGGCATGATCAAGATATGGCCGAAAATGAAAACGACGATGATACTGATGTTGATGAAAGAAGCTACACCAACGACAGAGACTACTCCAATACACGAAGATTTGCCGAAGATGAAGAAAGAGGAGGAAGAGAACGCGGGGACAGAGATCGAGACAGAGAGAGGGGTAACTTCAGCGCCAGAAAAAGAAACCGTAGCTTTGAAAGCGGGCCTGATAAGGACCGACGTGATTACAAGAAGGAGCGGAGTCCTCCGGGAGAAAGCGGTGATAAACACGGGACCTCGAACCGTGCTCGGGATTTTGACTATCCGGGACCTGACCGGAAAAGAGGTTACGATTCTGATCGCGGGTACGACCAACCGAAGAATGGTCGCAACAGCAGACACAGCATTAATAGATACATCCAAAGCTTGTCGGAAAATGGTTGTTCTAGAGAGAAGAACGACAAATCATCCTCTTCATCTGGGAACAGCAACAGCCACGGAATCGGCGACCGTGGTGGTATTAACAACAATGATAACTCCGACTTGCGACCGCCCAAGCGTCACATTGAGCGTCAGAACCTCAATACTCGGATGATTCCATCCTCGTCGTCTAGAAAACAGCGCCATCCAATGCGACGGTTCAGCAGTGCAGGAAGCGAGCAGGAATCCCCTCAGTCAACATCCAGCTTGCCGGTGACCTCAACCACGGTGGAGGCCATCGAACGAGGTGATCTGGACGACAATGACTTGGTCACCTTCCTACTGACCAAAGGTCGGGTTCACAAATGCGTCCATTGCCACATGATCTTCGAGGATGCTTCATTGTTTCTGCTTCACAACGGATTCCACTCGCACGATGATCCCTTCCGATGTGTTGTCTGCGGCACTGCATGTAAGGACCGCATCGACTTCAACTGTCATCTGACTAGTCATATAAAATGACTACAAATTAAGGACAGAAACTAACATTGTAGGTTAACATTACACGCTTTTATTTTGATATTGTATTGCATTTTTTTTGGGAGGGAAGATCAATGCACATTCATGCTACAACTTTGTTGAAGAAATCACACTAAATCAGAATATTTTACATCTGCTGGGCACCTGTCGTTTCGGCCTGGGTACAACTGCGGTTACTTATCAAAGCAGTAATGTTGTGTTTAGTCAACATATAAATCCAGAGTTTCAACCAATGACAAATGAGTGAATTCATATGTAGTCACATAAATCCTTTTATCCAAACTGATTAGGCGCCATAGTGCCGCCTCTTAGCCGATCTTATCGAATAGCGAAGCAAAGATTTAATTTGTTCCCTAGAAACATACATAACGTGCCGTGGACCGCTGGGCGTGTCTGCAATGTAACACACTGTGTTTACACAGTGAACTCAGGCTGTGCGTGTTTGCTGTGTAACACACCATGTTTACACATTTAAATCAGACTGGTCGTGTCTGCAATGAAGACACTGTGTTTACACAGTGAACTCAGGCTATGCATGTCTGATATGTAACACACCATGTTTACACAGTGAACTCAGACTGGGCGTGTCTGCAATGTAACACACTGTGTTTACACAGTGACCTAAGGCTGGGCGCGTCTGCAATGTAACACATCATGTTAACACAGTGAACTCAGGCTGTGCGTGTTTGCTATGTAATACACCATGTTTACACAGTGAACTCAAGCTGGGCGTGTCTGCTATGTAACACACCATGTTTACACATTAAAATCAGGCTGGGCGTGTCTGCTATGAAACACACTAGGTTTACACAGGAAACTGAATTAGTACAAAACACATCGGAAATAGTGTCTATAAACAGACTTTACGAATTAAAATGGTATGACTGAGACAGAAGACAAGAGCAGCGGGTAGTCAAGGCATAAATTTAAAATGTCTTTTTAACAATTCCTGTTCCAGACTGCCGTTGCTTGACAGTTTTATGTCCGGGCTACAAAGAGTTAAAATAATGACTATCAAACAAATCCTTCGTTAAGATAACATCGTCGGTGCGTTGGTGTAATCCTTAGGAGGTGAACGGCTGAATACCTATACATCCATAAACTCAGACCTAAGAAATGTAGTTATACACATCACATACCTACATCACAAGTTCCTCTTACGAGACTTCTGACTTACGTATTAAGATAACAGCGGGGATAAAGTGACTTCAAGCAATGAGAATTTAGAACAGAAGGAGTTACATTGACAACCGAGACAGCCTAGTTAACTCTTAAATACCGGGAGGAGTAAACAAAAATGTATGGCTGAAAATGGGAAGTAAGGATATGTCACAGTTATGACTTAAAAGTTGTTAATATTGTAGCAGACATGTTGTGTTATATATCAAATTAAAGGGAGTTGCTTAGGGAAAACTACTGGATACAGGCCCATGGCAGATACGGGAAGTCACTTAAGATGATTAATCATCCGTTGGCAATTAATCACTTAATATGGAAGTTTTCCTGAAACACTTAACGGTTTTTGTACTCGTAATGTTCCAGCATTATATGTTTTAATATCAACTTTTTGTTATACCAGAAAATGTTAAATATTCATTATAATTAGATAAGCACGGAGTTGCTATTTTTCACTCTATTTTCAGGCATGGTGAGATATAATTCAGTCATTTTGTTTTCTTCTTGTTATATTCATTCAGGAATAACATGTTGCTGTAAGTGCGAACTACTGTTGTGTTGCTATCAATGTAATGAGAGAATTTTGACCTATGATGGTGAAAAGTCTGGCTAGTTCCGCGTCACAATGAACTTAACTATAGTTAGAACAGTCCCACTGTAAATAGAAGGTTTAGCTAATAAAGTAAATAGAACATACGTTCTACGTTACAAGAAAAAACACAAGCTATCACTACATTTACCTCACAGTAAATACTCGTAGAGGTTATATATAGCTTTGCAGCGAAATAAATAGAAAATAATGTAGTTATGTGCCAAATACACACAAAACAAAAGTTATGGCTACTTTTGCGTCGTAGTAAATATAAATGGACTGCTTCAGCGTCTTTGTAAGCATATGCAATAGCGACTTTAGTCTCATATTAAAATAGGTAAAAACAAATGTTGCTGCTTCACTGCTCTGTGAATATTAGCAGTTCGACTGCCTAAGTCATGACTAATTCAGCGTTACAGTGCGGATTTAGTAGCCATGATTAGTTCTCCGTCAGAGTTAATGTGAGCTATATTAAGTTCTGCATCACATTAGATATTAGGTATAGCTAGCTAGCTCTGCTGAAAAATAAATGCAAGCTGTAAATAGTTTGGCTTAACAATATGTAACTTTGGCCACTGTTACAGCTATAGCTGCGGTACTAACTCAGTAACTAAGTACTAACTTACAGCAGTAAATTCTTCAGTGTGAGAGCCAGTAACTTACATAGGTAGTCCCCGTGGTCAAGCTGTTTGACTCGGGCTCCGAAGGTTGTGAGTTCGATTCCGGGCTGCGTCCTGCGGTTCACGAGTGAAATTTTTCGGAGACTCCTGTGGGTCGTCGCTAGAGCTACGGAGTTGGTGCATTGTGCGACGCTTTCCGCGCTGCGGAAAGAGACCGAGCCATATGGGATAAAACCCGGTGCATTGAAGGCGACTTTTATAGGTAGAGTGATAATTAGCAGATCGACTAAAAGAACATATAGCAGTATAAGTGGAAAAGAGAGTTAATCATTCTTCAGACAGCACTGATCAGTCGACTGGCCTTACAATCCCATCCTCGTCCATCGCTCAAAACTGGTTAAATTACCGTTATAGAGAAAACAAAACAGTACATTGTACTTGATGAACGATACAAGAAGGGGGTTGAATGAAGGAAGGAAAGTCTCAATCGTCAAACATTTCCGTACATTTAGTTGAGTTTTTAAAAGTTGCATAGCCTTTACAGGACGTCGCAGTCAACACCAGCAATTTGTTGGCTGTTGTGATCTCTGGGCAAGTTTACGTTCAGTAGTTTGATTTAGTTGAGTAGCAGACAGAAATAGCTGCAGATTAAAACACAGGAAGAAGAGAATTATAGAGAGAGATGACAAATATTGGGAGAACATGGGGGGAGCTGCAAGTGATAGCAACAGATAGGACGGCTGGATTGTGCCCCAATGGAGGATAGATGGCAGAAGGAGAAGTAAAACATTGGACAGATGTCCCCGGGAAGTGTAACCCGGTCAACAAATGCCCGCAGAAGTCGGATGTGTCGGCCTAACGGCGCAAGAACGCAGCTCTGCTGTAAACAGGCACAACGTAATCACGTCCGAAAAAACTCTCCGAATGAACGCAGAAGAAGAAGAAGAAGACAGATGTCCTAGTAAAGTAGAATCATATCGACCAAGTGAAAAGAGTACCAGATGTACAAACCAGATGTAATCAGTTCTAGTAAAGACACTCGGGCATGCTTCCTTAATGACTCAATGAGTATGCTCAGGAAGACATAACAGGGTTGGATCCGAAGACAGTGGTTGGTGTCTCAGGGGTGGTCACGGCTGGCGAAGATTAGCTTCATTTTCATGCCAGGACATGCGGGTGTACAAGGAAATAAGCAGGCTGGCAGGCTTGTGGGAAAGGCTGCTGTGGAAGGCGGACGAGCCATGGACCAGACTGATATACTGAATGCTCTACGAGACGTAGGTCTTTGTGAGAACCATGTGATGACTGTGAATCTACAACCATGACCAGACTGCCAGAACAGCAAGTTAAAAGAAGAGTGACCAGACATGAACACTACTTCAGGAAGCCAAAGAAGATTAACAAACCAACACAGAACTGGTGTCGTTTGCCGCTACATGCTGCGGGATTTACTGAGGAGGAGATCTGAGCACTTGTGGACGGAATGGTTCAATGGACAATGAGGATTATCTGTAGACTAACTAACTAACTAACTAACTAACTAACTAACTAACTAACTAACTAATTAAATAAATAACTAAATAAATAACTAAGGAAAGACAAAGTTACAATTTGCATAAGCCAGCTAGTGGCTAAACATTGTTAGTGCAGTTTTATCAATGTCAGTTGTTTAGCCATTTTGAGGTCATATTTTTCAGACAGTAAACACAATCTTTGTAGTTCTATGTTTTTGCTCACAGATACGTTACCTCCGTTGACTAATTTCTATTGTTATACTCTAATCATAACTGTTATATTGCAAGTAATGTTGTTATAACTTGTCAGACTGATATTCTCGTATTTCATGAAGAAAAGCCAGTGTACACATGTTAGACTTTATATAACGATAATTCAAACAGTGTTATTTTATCTGGCCAGATTGCGACAAGAGTCAGACTATTTAAGTAATGCACAAATCTGAAGTGCAATCTGGCACTTGCTGGAATACCTTTTTATATTGAATTACATACATTTTTATACTAGTTTCACGAAAATTATATTATTCTTGTTTTGTGTTTATTGAACAGAGTATGCATGAAACATTGATAATAATCGCCATTAAGGCGTGGCAACTGGAAATCTCCTTCTTCCTGTGATGGCAGCTTCTTATTACTATTTGTGTTTTTAATTCGTTCACTCGCTTTGAACTCAAGCGTAGACCATACACGTGCTACCACTTCTAGTGCACTGCACTGATTTTTGCATGTGGATTAGCTTTTCCTATTAAAAGTGTCCCTCTCACCAGGCGAACCCACACTGACTTCAGAGGTTCTTGTATTTTAAGTGCCCAAGTCAACAACAAGTCAACATTTTAGTCCAACTAACCAGTGAAGGGGTAGAACCCGCTACCTCGGCATCAACGCATCGGATGTTTAAGAACAAATGCTTTTATCCATTCGGCCATGCTGACCACAGCTTCTCATGATGAAGTCTGAAATTGTTGTTTTGACCACACAATTTTGAATATTGTATTGTTAGGCCAGTTTCCATTCTGTTGCTGTGTTTCTGTTTCGTCTACTCCTCTTCTTCTTCTTCCGCGCTTCATCCCTCATCGGGAGGTAGACTCGGAGCCAACCCACTCCAAGCTACCTTACATTTGACTGTCTCATGCAGCCGTGTGGTGCGGTGCGGTGCGGTTCGCCACACATTCCGCTATATTCTTTTGTTGACCCGACAATAGAAACACATATCAACAAAAAGCCAAAACTGTGTATTCTGGTTTCCATGGTAACTAGACGCACAAATTCGCCAGACTTTTCATTCAAAATTGTTGAACAACAGAAGGTTTTACATTTGTTTCAAAACAGACGCCATAAACGAAAATTTTATATATACGAGTTCTTATCTGGCATATTTCACTGCATCTCATCAGGTGCATACTGCAGAGTTATATATTAAATGAAGTGAACAAAGAAATAATATTTTGGCTGAAATACTAAGTACATATTCGTTGATATTGTTCGAAGGTCGAGAACATAAACCCCACGGAAGTCTATAGTGCGTTCACAAAAGTATGCCCTCTTCGCATTCAATTTTTTTTTTTTTTTTTTTTTTTTTAACTATATGGTGCATCGTTATGAAATTGTTTATGCCATCTTATATTTACTCCCATCCAAAGAATGTGTCTTTAATAGGTTCAAAGGCAACTGAAATCGCGGATGGTGGCGACATTTCTATGATATTTTGACGAAAATATATTGAAATAACGTTAACAAATTTGTTTTACAGTAATGCACGTCAATTCGGGTAATGGCACGAGGCAAACCCTGAACACTTCCGCTAGACTCACCATGTGACCTGCTTCTCATAAGGAAATTCCTGTGCACCAAGGAGAATATTCATTACTGAACACTGATGTTTCCGTGGGAATTTGTAATACATTTCATAATATGCACTTCATCTCTGACCCGTAAATTATATACCACATATAAACAAACATTGCGACCTGCTGCACAATCCCCTGGAAAAAAAAAAAAAATTTCCTTCTGTGTACATAATGATAAGGTTATATGATATCTCTTTTTCCCTCAGTTTGTCACTGGGTTATCGATTTATATACGTCGGCAAACGCACTGTAACACTTAAGCGTGGATAACGTTCTCGACCTTCCAACAATATCATCTACTATGTATTTAGTGTTATTATTATTTTTTTTTTTAAATCACAAATATCAGAAAGAAGCTTTTTTTTTGTTGTTGTTGTTGTTGTTGTGCTACATTATGAGAAGACCCCCAAAATAAAAACTGGAACATGTTGTGACAACCGGAAAGATTTGTGGAAAGAGAGATATAGGAAGACAACGTGAGAAAATTCTTGACTCTTGTGTTATGGCAAGGGAGTCAACACATGAACTGACCTATGCCATCGGAGATCGCAATTTGTGGAGAGGCATGATCTCCCATGCCAGCCCAGCAAGGCACTGGGTGATGTATTTAGTATTTCAGCCAAAGTATGGTTAGTTTGTCCACTTCATTTGAGATATAAATTTGTTGTTAACAAGATTGTATTTGTTAGTAAACCCATGTAAATATATGGCACTGCCCAATTATCACGCTAAAATTGTTTTATATTGCTTAAATACGCAGGGGACCCATTTTCTCTAGACCCTTAGATAGCGCGGCATCTCCTTACCTTCTGGCACATTTTATAGAACCCATTTTTGGAGGCTGGGATGACCGTTGAGCCAGGTATTAGTAGCAAACATCGCTAGCCTCGAAGAGAATTTCACCTCAGTAAATCGAAGAATCGCAACTTTGTAAAAACTGACAAAGATGTAAGCTAGATGTAATCTTCTTTACTATACCAAAGAGCGTAATATATTCTGTGGGTCACAACAGATCATTAATTATTATTATGTAAAGATACAACACAACATTGAATATTACATAAAGATACATAATAGCATTGAGAATTATATAAAAATACAATATAGCATTGAGAATCACATAAAGATACAATATTATATAAAGATACAACATAGTACTTAATGTTTTATAAAGATACAACATAGTATTGAATTGCGTACAACGTAACATGCAATATTTATAAAGATGTAAGTGCTTGACCTTCGGTTAATATTCATTGTTGATGACCAGCATATTCAAATGATTTCTTTGTTCTTGTTTACTGTTGACACTGAATCTCATATTGTTCAATCTCCGTATTGTTTCATTATGGTTACCATTCGTATATTATTGCACATTGTCAGAGGACCAGTCTGTTTATTTTTTCTTCTTTTGTGCCATATGAATTAATGTTGTTGTTTTTCTTTACTTGACTATGTACAGTAAGTTGTATATAATATACACATATATGTATGGATAGATGTATTAATTATTGTGTACTTTTATCAATATGAACCACGGTTATATATTGTTCGCGCAACAAAATGCGTGTACATTTTGTTGGTGAGTGCTTGCTTCTGTATGCCAGGTACTGGGTTGTCGAGAGTATTTGTTATTGGGTACTGGGTACTTGGTATTGGGCATTTGTTGTTGAGTAATGATTGGGGATTGTTATGTGAGTTCTAGTGATGGATATATTGTGGTGGCTATATATTCCCAATATTATTGGGGTTGCTTTTGATGAGTGCTGTTTGGAGAGTAATTTATAGTAGGTATGTCAACTCACTGTTGGATATTTGTCACATCAAAATGGACTAACAAATTAGTTAGTTGCATATACTTCACAGGACGCGGCAGTCAACAAAAAGCATTTTTTTTTTTTGCTGTTTGTGATTTCATAGCAAGTTTATGTTCAGTAGTTTGCCATTGCTTTCTGAACGACGGGCACCTATACTATTGTATGAAATCCAACTCTAGACGGTCTACTGCCAAATCGCCCGTAGCTGTGTTTCGAACGCGGTATGCGGGATTACAAATTGCGTCCGTTAGCCTTTCGCAACAGCGCGGGCTAACTAACAAACATGAGGGAAGTAATGTTATCCACCTACCTGCCTATCTATCTTGATTCATCATGTGCTATGCCGATAAGCGTGTGCGGTCATGTTTCGCCATCTCACTCAATCACCAGAGTCGTTGATCAGCTCAGCGTTCCTGTCTCGACCATACAACGTGGCCCAAGTCAACCAGGTATTTACTAATCTGCCTTCCCCTTGCTCTCTACCCCTCGATCTTGCCAGTTGTCAGAAAGTTCTTCAACTTATTTCTTCTCATAGCGTGACCAAAATATTTTCACTGTCTACGTCTAATTTCTCTAATCAGTTTACGATTTTCATCTGTTTCTTGTGGGACGTGGTCATTTATTTTTCTGTCTGTCCATGGTGTTCTTTTAATTGTCCTCAGAAACCACATTTCCACAGCCATGAGATATTTTTAAGCTTGTCTGTTCATTGTCCACGCTTCACATCCGTCAACAAGCCCGGGTTCTATGTAGCGCCTCAACACTCTTTCTCTAGTTGTAAATGGCATCTTTTTATCGATCAGTATGTTTTCCATCTTGCAAAAAGCTACCTTCGCCATGGCGATTCTATCTACCTATCTAACGAACGAATTACCTACCTACCAGTCATGTGTGTATCTATTTAACACTTTGCCTGTTCGTCCGCCTGTCTGTTTGTTATCTATCGTTCTGTGTGTCTGTCTGTTTCCCTATTTATCTGTAGACAGAAATAAAAGAACTATAAAGAGAGAGAGATGAAAAATAAACAAATAAGAAAGAAATAAAACATAAGCAGCCCGGAAGAACGAAAATCAGAGCAGACTGGGAGAATATAAGAAAGAAAGAAAGTAGGAAAGAAAGAAAGAAATATATAAGCGAGAGAGACAGAGAAAAACAGACACACACAGAGAGAGAGAGAGAGAGAGAGAGAGAGAGAGAGAGAGAGAGAGAGAGTACAGTAACTTCAATGTTCTATGTCTTCCAAATGTAATTTCTTTAGTATTAACTTGCAAATAGTTTTTCTTCGACATGGTTACAACTGCATGTAATTTTTAAGCTTTGTTTTTAACAATGCAAGTACAGTGCATTGTCTCTTTTTCTCATTTCTAGATGTATTATTTAACTGCCGATCTGGATGTTGTTAACACTTATTAAAATTAATGTCTAGTTTCGTGCATAGTAATTCGTTAAGTGTTTTAGGTCCGATTTTTAAAGATTCGGATATCTGCGGGGGCAGGCCTAAGAGAAAGAAAGATATTTTATGTGTGAGTTCAAGGGAATTAACTCTATGTTAATGACAGATAGTTCACAACAGTGTATTCCCTTAGTGAATATGAATAATGACGACACACAATAGATTGCACGATTTCTTGCCTGGCATAATTCGCTGCGTCTCGTCAGGTGCATATTGCAGAAGTCACCCAACATAAAACAATGTATCCTTCAGGCTGAAATATACAACATACATATTCCCACGGCAATTTAAACTGCCTACCACTGTAATTGCTAAAAGGGTCGAGAATCGTTCCGAGACTTAGGGAACAGCTATTAATACTATTATACAACAATGTTGTATAATAGCTGTTCCCTAAGTCTCGTAACGATTCTCGACCCTTTGGCTAAAATCAAAGTGTAGATTTATCTAAACTTAATCTGGCATTGCTTTTTGATTAAGATGATCACGTGACACACAGGGACGTAGAGACCTAATGGGGTAGCTCTGACCCCTCTCGGAGCCCTTTTTTTTTAAGTGCTAGGGTGCAGAAACGGTCAACAAAGCTGCAAACTCGAATCGCCAAATCACTGTCCACTAACACTGGCAGTGGGACTTGGTGAACCACAATGGGCCGAATGGCACATAGTGGGACTAAAGGGCCCATAAAAATCTCGACCTTTTGGCTAAGATCAAAGTAAAATTTGCGCTTGATCTTACCAGGGCCACGTGCAGAGGAGGTCATCTGAATGACACACAGGGAACCTCATGGAGCGGATTGACTCCGGAGGAACCGCGAGCTCTTATTATTTTTTTTTTTTAAATAACATACGAAAGACATTGTCTCTATCAATCACGTGACAGGATTCCAGCAAATGGCGTGCTACTTTGGAAGTGGATAATTTTCTGCCTGTAGGTTTTACTGGGTTACCAGGATCTCCCGTGTTTGCTAAACTGTCTGTCTATTTCGGTATGTGTTCTAACGCCCAAAGATGAATCGTAGCTGTTTTCGTGCAATTTCTCTAATCAATGCCTGTAGGTCTATCCATGACATTCTTCGCATTTCCTTCAGAAACCACATTTCCACTGCCGTTAGACGTTACACGTCTTTCCCTGATTATTGCCCATGTTTCACACGCATACCTCAGTAGTGGTTCTATTACGCACTTTGCCACAATTTTTCACACTGCATTTGACAGCTTTTCATTGGTGAGCATGTTTTCCATCTTGCAAAAAGCAACTTTTGCACACCGTTCACGAAACATGCACTGCAAGTTAAAATATGTAACCACATTTCTTTAGCATTTTCAGACAAAACGTAAGTTAACGAAACATACACTGCAAGTTAAAATATGTAGCCAGATTTCTTTAATATTATCAGACCAAATGTAAGTTAACGAAAACAAAAAGTAGAACTGGTCAGTTTTACACTAACAAAACCACACGTGACATTTGGGAGTTGTGGCTAGAAAGCCTTCGACAGCGCGCGCACAACAAACGGACACTGCTACAACTAGATATATACAGTTACTTAATTGGTGTACTTCGGTCGTCTGAACAGACACAGAAATAAAACCATTGTCACCGTACAAATCACACTGAGAGCCACGTTTAATGTGGGCCAGCTGATCGGGGATTGTTAGTTGCATACCCTTTACAGGACGTCGCAGTCAACACCAGCATTTTTTGCCGTTGTGATCTCTTGGCAAGTTTATGTTCAGTAGTTTTCCATTGCTTTCTGAACGGCCGGCACTCATACCATTGTATGAACACTAATGCAAGGCAATTTGCTGCTAAATCGCCAGCAACTGTGTTCCGAACGCGGTATGCAGGATTCCGAATTATACAACAGACAGTCAGGAAATGTATAGACGATAGACAGAATGTTATTTCATAGCGCATAGAGCCACATCTTTAAGTTTCTAAATGTGTAGAGGTCATGGCGCATGTAGCCACATTGTGTAAGTTTCTAAAAGTGTAAGGGGGTCATGACGCATGTAGCCACATTGTGTAAGTTTCTAAATGTGTAAGGGGGGGGGGGGGGGGGGTCATGGCGCATGTAGCCACATTGTGTAAGTTTCTAAAAGTGTAAGGGGGTCATGACGCATGTAGCCACATTGTGTAAGTTTCTAAACCTGTAAGGGGGTCGTGACGCAGCAGTCGGGATCTACGGATAATGATGTGTGCCAATGTAAGGTTGTAATAATGCATCTATAATAGTTAAGAAACACAGAGGATAGAGAATAACAACCAGCAGGAGTGAGGTTGAGTGCGAAGTACAACAACACTGCCACCCGACATTACAGTCGTTTATGTAATGGGGCCATTGTTATTTTGGTTGCTCGTGTCAAATGATATGCACTGCTTGTGATTGCATCATTGTGTGGGCGTTCGGCTTGATAAAGCAACAATCATCATTGATTCCTTTGGTGCTCTGTGAAGAAGGGGAGAGAGAGAGAGAAAATGAGAGAGAGAGAGAGAGAGTGAGAGAACTTATACTCAGTCAAAAGGGCAAATATGCCCATTACATTCAGATAAAACGTGCCATAAAAAGAGACACCAGTGAATTATAAAACCGAAAGAAAAGATGATTTTATTTGTATCTTCGCATCTATTCTCGTGTTATTTTTTCCAGTATACTTCTAGCTGTTCTTAATTCTGTACTTGTTTCTTCATGTTTAAGTAACCACATTTGCCCAGTGCATAAACTTGAATTGCCTGATTATTATCGCATTTGATGACTTATTCTATTTGTATTAGCGTTGCTAAAAGCTAAATTCATGACTTTATGTAACTGCTTAACTTGATCTCTGTGCATGATGTATATGATTTAAACGCCATGCATTTCTTTGTCTCAACATGTGATTTCGCTTAGTGCATATATTTCACCAGCTTGTTTCTGTAATTTTTTTCTAGTTACAAAAATGTATCTAAAGTACATTACCGTATCTAGTACATTACTAGGAGTACTTCTAAACATCGTTAGGTGCATTTCCTTTTACAGGACGCCGCAATCAACCCCACCATTTTTTGGATGTTTGGGACTTACTAGACAATGTTAGTTCAGTAGTTTGCCATTGCTTTCTGATCGACACACTCATTTCTTCTCGCCATGTGTCGCTAATTACTTGATATTATATTATTATTATTAATATTACTATTATTTGCGTGTTAATATTTGTGTTATTGATTGTATCTAGTTGTATAACTTTATATAAATATATGACTTTAAGAGCATGACTTTACCTAAGTATCTAGTTATATGATTGCAAGTATATGACTGCCTATGTACACGTCTGTACCCAGCTACTTGAATATATAACAACTTCGATGTAAGTTTATATTTTAGCCCATGTAAATAATGTATTTTAGTACTAATAGAAATTACCGCGTTTTTAATATGTACCACATACATTTTTTTTTTCAATATGTGTAAATCGTGATATGTTTTATATTTTAACTTCTTGAATGATAACATAACGTTATTTGTTATGAATGATTTTTACTGTTAGTACTATTGCTGTTATTACTGTACACTAATATTTACTTAATATATGTGGGATATTTCCTTTTGTTTTCAATAGTTCGTCTCGCTACAAAAAAAGGGATCGATATCATAGTACCTGTTTGTGTATTCTAAGTGTCATGATGTAGACTTAGACGTAATCGATACCGTGATGTTGATTGTGATGATCTGAGTATTTTTATAACGATTACGGTGTCCATGTTCAATTTGTCTTGTTGAATATGACACTGTTTGTACTTAGAACTTCAAAATGTACGTTATATTATTTTTGTACCAGAATGTTCATTGATATTATAATTGTCGTCATAAGGACTGCTGTTGTTAGTTTTCTATTAATTCCATGCCCGGTCACCTGGGAGACTGTTAGTATTTTGATGGTTTCTGACTTTTTCCCCCCAATCAGTTAATGTTTGTTAAATAATTGTATTTTGATGGCTGGACACGTTGGTATGTGAATAGGGAAGAGAGTCGCGGGGAGATTGTGAAGAGTCGTGGGGAGAAACTAGCCCCGTGGATGTGTGCTACAGTTACAGTAATATTTGTAATGACTGTTAGGTCCTGTACATTATATTTGCTTCGACTATTCTCGTAACAAAATGCAACACATCTAGGCAAACCTTTTGGCCTAGAGAAGCCACGGTGGAAGATAAACTCTATGGACCGCTCAGTGAACTAAAAAAGATAGTTAAATTCATACAAGATAAATTCATACAACAGACAACATTGCAGTTATAGACACATTTGAAGCGGGCGAAAGAAAAAGAATACCACGCGTCTCGACAAACCTCTTCTTTTGCTTCTTCGTGGCTGTGTAGAGGGAAGTTCGTCAAGCAACGCTGATCATATTCCTTTACGAACCTAAGGCCTTGTTCACGTCAGACTGGAAGCACTAGTCTCGAGTTTCGCTCTCATTTGAGCTCGTCAGTAGTACTCGTAGTATCCCTGACTGGACTCGGGATCGAACCCTAGATCACTGGCGTATGAGGCGGGTGTGTAACCACTATACCACGCGGCTCACGCTAGACGCGACCAAATTATCATACTAGAATAGTGGTTCTCAACCGGTGGGGAATCCCCCAAGTGGGAATTTTAGGGTTTGGGGCGGGGGGGGGGGGGGGGGGGGAATTAAGATCATTTCAAGATCGTGTTAATACAAGAACCGATTATTTGATATTGTTTTTCCCTTCATACTTTACAATTCTGTACTTCTCGCCCTTCTGAAATTCGTTTTATAACGTCAGTAGACCCGCATATCACGTTTTATGTAGACGTCTACACTTGTTCTAGTATGTATTATTAAACTGAGCTTCCATTTTTACGTATACTTGGGGGGTGGGGGGGGGGAGATTTATAGGGAGGAAATACTAGGGGGGTGACATTATGAACATATGGTGAAGGGGTGCATGGGCCAAAAAAAAGGTTGAGAACCACTGTACTAGAATATCACAACGTCACCCATTGTAGGCTCTAGCTCATAATTTGCTCGATCGCCACGACTGACATCTGTCAATCGATGTGGTCCCGAATGATCAGGTCTTCTTGATCTGGCAGGACACACCAGGCGCCTACATTCCAGCGAGCAATAATCAAATTGATCTATATGGTTGTTTCGAAATCCCGAAACAACCATATTGATCAGTTTGATATTTACCTGCTTCGTGGCGAAGGTGTTGCGAACGCAGTTCGTAATCCCGCATACCCGCGTTCGAAACACAGCTGCTGGCGATTTGGCAGCAGACCGCCTTGCGTTGGTTTTTTTTTACGGAATGGTACGATTACCGGTCGTTCAGAAAGACTGGCAAACTACTGAACGTAAACTTACCAAGAGATCACAACAGCAAAAATGTTGGTGTTGACTGCAACGTCCTGTAAAGAATACGCAACTAGCTTGTTTAGTTTGATACTACATTCTGAACAGTCAACGTGTCATACCATCTAAATCAAGGCTAAGAGGTATGTTTCCAAATCGCCAGCGGCTGGTTCCGAACCGTCGATTCGGCATGTCGAGGATTGTGAAACTGCGTTTCACTAACCCGCTAAGCCACTACATGGTGTAATTTTAATGAATGTGGGTTTTTTTTTTTACACATTGTCCTTCCAAGTTTTGTATGTACCTTTTATGTTGCATGAGTTTACAGAGGGTGAATACAAAACTTGGAATGGCAATATTTTCAAACACCCCACAGTCATTAAACATATACCCTAAAGTATGGTAGACACTGAAAAAACTGGCAAGGGACGGACAAATATGGAAACAGGTTATTTGTTTTTATGGAAAGTAATGTTCCAACGCCCTCGTAGGTTACAACAGAAGGAAGAAAGGGAAGATGGAGGGAAGGAAATGTCAATAGGCAAAAGTAATTAGAATACCAAGTAAACAACCCACAATGACAACATACGATTGTGCTAACACAGTTTTGTACATGAGGTTTAACTGATTCACTGCCATACAAGAAGTAGGTTTGGACCTGAGATCCTGGACCACAATCAAAATAAACAAGTATTATAATGTAATGTACATTTCCGTTCACTGAGCATTGAAACTACGGAAGATACCACGAAACAAAAGAAATAACACGATGACCCTGGCGATATATCGTCCTTTCTCAAAATAAAGGGTCAAATTTACAGATATAGTATCGTTTGGCATTGAATCAGTTAAATATACCTCGAGTTAAAAGTCTTCCCGCAAATGTCCATGATTATTTTCAACACCGAAGTCGCCATATTTCCTGGGCTTCATCTTCTAGTTCGTATATACAGGGTGTATTTTTAATGACTATGCAGTGTTTGAAAATATTACCGGTCCAAGTTTTGTATTTACCTATTATGTCGCATGAACTTCACAGAGGGTAAATACAAAACCTGGACCGGCAATATTTTCAAACACTGCATAGTCATTAAAAATACACCATATACTTTGTAGGTATCAGTGGCGCCACCGAGCGGTTGGAGGGGAGAGGTGGAGAGAAGTGGTGATGGGGTGTAGTTGTCACATGTGCTGGTCATATTTCAGGGCGGTACTGAACACCGTAGAATATTTCCTCCCCGCTGTCAATGGCTTTACATAAAGGGTTGCTTGTATTTGTTTGATTGTATTCGCAATTAGCTGTATGTACATAAGTGATATGGCTTCCCCGTTGATACCATCAATTAAACTGTACGTTAGAACGCAAGACAGACAGGTACACACATACACACACTGGATAAAAGACAGACATGGACGGTCAAGTGAGTAGGCTGGGACACACAGATAGACAAAGATGGTACTCGGTAAGCAGGCCGACTCTAGGACTCTGAATTGCATATGATAAAAATGAGACGGAACTGCTTAGGATAAATACGAGACTGAATTGCATAGAATAAATACAAGATGGAATTGCACAGCATAAACAGTGAACGAAAGAAGAAGATCCTTGGGATAAACTCGAGACTGTTGCATAGAATAAACACGAGATGGAATTAAGTTTTAGTTTTTAGTTTTAGTTGATGGATCAACATCACGGCACACGGGTGTAGCCCATAAGTGCTCCGTTCTCCTCCTAACTCAAACCTGAGTCTGGAGAAACTCAGCTCAGTGTACGAACTCCTTAGCACCGGCGAGGATCCTGAAATACTTTGGGTAGATTTTTAACTCGAAATTTTGATCGGGCAGCGCCGTTAGGCTACTCTTTTTCGATTTCCAACTGCCAAGGGATTTTTTTTACGTGCGCAACAATACACACGGGCGTCCGATCTCACTACCCAGAGACCAGGGGAAGTTTTATTACTAGAAGTCCACGTGAAACAAAAAAATCCAGCACTCGAGGCGGACACGAGACCACGCAGCCCCCTGCGAGATGGAATTGCATTGGATAAACAGAGAAAGTAAGAAGAAGCTTAGGATAAATGCGAGACTGAATTGTATAGAATAAATACGAAGCGGATTTGCAAAGGATAAACAGTGAATCAAAGAAGAAGGGTAGGATTAACACGAAACTGAATTGCATAGGATAAATACGAGACTCGATTGCATAGCTGATTGTTAAACGGAAGTAGCAGATATATAAGATACTAATGGTGGCTCGTTGATTGTTAAACTTAAGTAACAGATATACTATAGGTGGCTCATAAAATGTCATAGAATACACGGGAGAAAGGATTGCATGGGATAAATACGAGACTGAATTGCATGGAATAAATATGAGACTGAATTACATAGGATAAACACGAGACTGGATTTTTGAGAATAAACAAGAAAGCGAATTGCTCGGATAAACAGATAAAATTCTATTCCACTTGTCACTTTAACAGCGGTATTTTTTTTAACTCATTAAAATTCAAAGATTGTTAGTCTAAAACAATGCGCTTTGGGATATAAGTATTAAAGCCACGACTACCTGGGACTACAAGAGTTAAACCATGGAATTACAGCTCCGTGAAATTAAAAGTCATCCGTTAATAGACACCGAAACGCGCACAAATTATCACGACTATTGCTGTATAAAGTTACACGTATGTGTATCCTGCATATCACGATAATTACCGTATACGCGTACATGTATATGCGACCTGGGTCGGAATATCACAATTACCGTATACAGTTACGCGTTCAATGAGCAATGATTCAGAAGGTCGAAGCTGGATCTGTACGTAGACCGTGGACTGAATCGCTGCGGAAGTCTGTTGTCCGTAAAGTCGCCTTCATCTTCGTCCCGGGACATGCGGGAGTCGAGGGAAATGAACGAGCTGACAAACTGGCTGGCTCTGTACCCCCTGTAGATGGCCAGCCCATGGATCGTGCCGATGTTATTAACGTTCTTAAAGATTTGGCGAGAACAGAGGATTTTGACGTCAGTGAGTCCACATCGCTGTCCAGGATGAAAGACCTGGGAGTAAGAATCGGCACAGCCAGACGCGAGAGGTACATCGTGAAAACAAAGTGCCTCGTCAACCAACACAGAACTGGCACTATTAGCCACCGGACGCTGATGCATATGCTGGGGGGAGGATCTGAGCACCTATGGACATGTCCGGAGTGCAACGAAGATACCCCAACTGATAACTTATAACTGACTGACAGTTACGCGTATGTGTGTCCTGGGTCGGAATATCACGACAGTTACCTTATACACTTACACGTTTGTGTTCTGGGTCAAATATCACGACAATTACCGTATACACTTACACGTATGTGTCCTGGGTCGGAATATTAAGACAATTACCGTATACATTTACGTGTATATGTGTCCTGTGTCTGTATTTCACGACAATTACCGTAACACTTACACGTATGTGTGTCCTGGGTCTGAATATCACGACAATTACCTATATAGTTACGTGTATATGTGTCCTGGGTCTGAATATCACGACAATTTTACCGCATACACTTACACGTATGTGTGTCCTGGGTATGAATATCACGACAATTGCAGTATACACTTACACGTATGTGTGTCCTGGGTCGGAATAAGACTAAGCACATGTTATTTCAATGCCCCTTCCCTATCTGCCAGGTTCCGTTAGAGATTACCGTAAACAACCATTTCTTGTCCCATCTTGTAACCGTGTTCAACTAAACCAAAGAAGTATGTACATAAACGACGCCATACGACAATTTTCGCCCTGTTTTAATATTTGTCATAAATGTACATAGACAATAACATATGTGGTATTTCTTTCTTTTTTTTCATGAATGTAAATAGACAATAACAAATGTGGTATTTCTCTGTTTTTACTTTGTACATGTATTGGACTAGTTACCGTATCTTGTGATGTTATATATGCATTCTTATTTATCCCATTTGTCATGTTGTGCTCTTCAAATACGAGTGATGTGTAGTAGACCGTATCAGGGACAATTTGTTTCTGTGTCCGGATTGCTAGATTCCCCCTACAAGTTGTTCACATACATCACATAGACATGTTATTTTCGCAGTACTTTATCGCCATCCTAAATTACTTCTAGTTTCCTTGTACTTTTATGTCTTCGGTTACATGTGGCTAGGGGAATGTAATTGTCGTTATCTCCCAGGCCAGCCGGCTACTTGTTTCTGTCATCTAGTAAATAGTTGCATCTCTCACAGCAACAATATCGTGGTTATGACAAAGATGGTATACTATACACGACTAGAACAGAAAGGAAACCACGAATGATATTATAATTCAGGAATGTATCAACACTAGGACGGGGAAGGCGGAGAGTGCTCCATTTAAGTATCAGCCAGAATTGTTCTTGCATGCTTGTTAACCATACGTTGTCCTGGCACATTTAAGTCTGAAGCCATTCAACACTCCACAAACATATCATATGCGTGTTGTATTATAATTCAAGGGTGTCTGGGAATTCCAGGAAGTTCAACTAATTCACCGCCAAGACTGCCACACACACATACACTATATATATAATACACAAGCACACACACACAAACAGTGGTGGCTGGGTCTAAAAATATCAGTTGCCAGTAGACAAGCTACCAAACGGTCGTTATCACGTTTACCATATTATGTAAAGTTTAAGAGGGTCCACTGCATCACGGACCAACCACTTCATCGTGGGCCCACCATATCATCAGGGGTTCACCATTGGGCAAGTGTTATATATATATATATATATATATATATATATATATATATATATATATATATATATATATATATATATATATATATATATATATATATATATATATATATACCCTGGCAGGTATCAGATATTTTAGGTTGTAAAAAAAACAAGCAAATAAAAGCAACAACAAACAGAAGGTGTCCATTTTTCTCCACATGTGTGAATAGATCCAACTCATGTGTGAATAGATCCAACTCATGTGTGAATAGATCCAACTCATGTGTGAATAGATCCAACTCATGTGTGTGGATATCAATAGCCGCAGACAAAGCATTTAACAAAACACAGAACAGCGGACCAAGTGTTTGTAACACTGTATGACTGTCCCATTGTATCTGTTTGGGGAAATGTGGCCAGTTTGGGTAAAATAAATTCCCCGTTTTCTTTCACCTTCAGGTGTCAATATGAATAAATGCTAGTTAGTTAGTTAGTCAGACGAGGTTCCAACTTCACGGCAACGGGTCGTCCTAATTATGCTCTGTTCCTGTGCCAGTGAATATTACACAAAATGCTCCCCACTGTCCAATGTGAAAAGTGGAATAGGTAGGAGTCTCGGCAAGCCAACAGCCCGCACAGGCACACTGCCGCTGCCAGAATGTCAAATATAATAAATGCTAAGACAGCAGCAATCATTGTCAGCTTATTGACGTCTCCATAAAGGTTGTTCTCAATTGAAGCGCGTGTAAGCCAAAATACGTTTTCCCTGTTGTGTATATGTTGAACACTCCGACAACAAATGTTGATAATTACTGGCCATCATTACTTCAGATCATTATTAAGCCATGAGCTGTATGTTTGAGGCCAGATTACAATGAGAGGGGTTATATTGCATTTATTTACTCTCTAACTATTTCTATGCTCCGCGTTTGCTACTTACAATTGTAATTTGTATGTTTGTGGGTGCGTTCCCTTGCTTTTGAATTAGAACGTAGTCTACACACTTGCTACTGCTACTACTACTATTACTACTACTATAGGGTGTATTTTTAATGACTGTGGGGTTTTTGAAAATATTACCGTTCCAAGTTTTGTATTCACCCTCTGTGGAGTTCATGCAACATCAAAAGTAAATACAAAACTTGGAACGGCAATATTTTCAAAAACCCCGGTCATTAAAAATACACCCTGTACTACTACTACTACTACTACTACTACTACTACTACTACTACTACTACTACTACTACTAGTAGTAGTAGTAGTAATAGTTGTAGTAGTAGTTATTACCACTACTGCTAGTTGCTAATAGCTTTCCCAATTACCAGTGTCCCTCGCCATCAGGCGAACTCTTCTCGGATTTCGGAGACTTTCGGTACTTGTAATTTACCATCCCATGTCAAGGACGAGAAGTCAACATTAAAGTCTAACTGACCGACGAGTGAAAGGAACCCATCACCCACCGGTCACCAGATACAGTTTAAACGCGTTCAACATCTCGCCAACCCACGCTAGTATTTTTGAGCGGCGGTAACGAGCGTCCAGTATTTGGGAGCTGATATGTCTGAGTGGTAGCGGAAGAAGTCCAGTATTTGGGAAGTTGATATTTCTGAATGGTAGCGGAAGAAGTCCAGTATTTGGGAAGTTGATATTTCTGAATGGTAGCGGCAGAAGTCCAGTATTTGGGAAGCTGATATTTCTGAGTGGTAGCGGCAGAAGTTCAGTATTTGGGAAGCTGATATTTCTGAGTGGTAGTGGCAGAAGTTCAGTATTTGGGGAGCTGATATTTCTGAGTGGTAGTGGCAGAAGTCCAGTATTTGGGAAGCTGATATTTCTGAATGGTAGTGGCCTCTTCGTATGATCTGTACATCATTGCTTGTTGAGGTATACTGTCATTTAGTAGCCTAGTTATGTGTTATGGGTTCATTACTTTTTATTTTTTAGTAGGATGTTGCGAGGAAACTCAGGATGATCTTCCAGCTAATCTTACGTTCAGTAATTTGCCACTGCTTTCTGAACGAGAAATAGAAGTTCAAATGATCAGTGTAGGGAATTAACCAATTATCTCGTCGTCAGCTTAAGCGCGATCACGTTACACCACTCAGCCACACTAACCCCTGGGTTGATTACACAGCGAGCAAACTGGCCACATTTCTCCATACATACACAACTGATGTGAATTACACAAAACCCACCAAGTTTACTGAACACAATCAGAGTGACCTACCCTTGTTGTTATCATTTACTTATTTTCAAGACAAAAGACCTCAGCTACAAGCAGTGATAATTCTGAAACTGGAACGTGTCAGTGATAATCATAATAATACATTTGTGTAAATGTTATTCATTGTCATAAGTGAATGTTACATGACTGTTGTGTACACACCATTAAACTTTCTGTGTTCCCACATGGCTGTGTTTGGGCTCATTGTTTCAGTGTCTTGTTTGTGAGGGGTGTGTGTGTTTCCGTTCAGTGGCAGAGCTTGAGGATTTTCTTTAAACTCACATTGTGTGTGTGTGACAGAGAGAAAGAGACAGACAAACAAAGACTAGGATTAGGAGCCTACATTCAAAACACTGTGTGGGTGGATCAGTGAGAGAATAGTGACATTCAACAACCAGTGTCAGTGTGTATGTGCGCATAAGAGAAAGACTGTTGTGTTTCTCATACTATTTGGTGTAGCAAATCAAATAAAATAAAATCAACTTTATTTTAAAAGGGTCACAAATTGGGCACGCAGGCCCGTCTTACATTCGGCCCTTCCAATCACTCATCTTTCGTTCATCAAGAGCATTATACATTTACATAGGAAGACAAATAAATATAAACAAGGCAAATTACCATGTTATGAGGCCCATCTCCCACACATACATCCCCACCTACCCACACATACATACCCCACCAACCGACCCACCCACACTGCCCTCACCTGTTCCCCCAACCCAAACACCACCCATAAACATCCCCCACCAACCCACACATCCCGCGCCCACCCAAATACACATCCTAACCCACACATCCTCTCCCCACCCACCCATTCTCCACCCACGCACACATCCCTCACCAACCCACACATCCCCAAACCATATACACACACATCCCCACCAACTGATATCTCCCTACCCACACACACACATCTCCCTAACCACCTACACATCCCCAATCCTCTCACACACACCCCACCACCCACACATACATCCTCCACCCAACCACACATGCTCTAACCCAATCCCCCACCACATACATCCCCTACCACGCAAAATTCCCAACCCATGCATATCCCTCACCAACACACCCCCCACCCACATACCACACAATATCCCCCACCCACACACCTCTCCCCACCCACACACACATTCCCCACCCATCCACCCACACATCCTCCACTACACACCAACACACCCCCACCCACACATCCTCCACTACGCATCCACACACCCCCACCCCCAACCAAACATCTCTCGATCACAATACTCCTACCCACACACATCCTCCACCCACTCATGCATCTCAACCCGACACATACACATCCCTCACCCACCCCCACTCACACATTCCCTATCCACGCACACCCCACCACCCACACATACTTCCTCCAACCACCACACATCCCCTACTCACCCACACATATCCCCCACCCATACCATACACACATTCCCCGCACCCATCCACACACATATCCTCACCCATACCACCACAAACATACCCCCCACCCAAACACCATGCACACATCCCAAACCCACACACCATACACTTCTCCCCACCAACCCTTACATCCCCAATCCATCCACCCACATACATACTTCCCCAAACCATCCACACATCTTCCACACCCCTACTTTCACCCCTACACATCCATCCACACATCCCACCAACACCCACAAATATCACTACCCACCAACACCCACACACCCCAACCCATCCAAATGCATACCCCCACCCACACATCCCCCACCCACACACACATCCTCCACACACACTCACACATCCTCACATCTAGACACATACAAAATGCCTCACATGAGCATTGAAACTAGTATGAACAAACTCAAACACTTTACTCACACACATACACTGAAAATTGTCGTGAGCAGTCTCATAAAAATGTTAAATATGGAGAACGTACTTTTAGCCATGTCCGTGTGAGAGAGAGAGAAAGAGAAACTTTCTGGGCATCCACAGAAATGCAACTGGATATCAACTGTGAGAAACCATCTAATGCAAAAATTAGCAAATCTATCACACTTCTAGCCGGTCTCCCTGGCTAGGGGTTAGCGACTTTCTCCGTAATCCCGTTTATCCACATGAGAAAACGCAGCTGCACAAGAATCAGTAGCGGTTCTCGCCGCGCCAGTTATTTACAGGATATGTGAGCCGGCCGCTCAGAAAGCAATGGCAAACTACTGAGCGTAATCTTGGCAAGAAATTAATAAAAGCGGTAAAGTACTGGTGTTGACAGCGATGTCCTGTAATAGGATATGCAAACACACACACAAAATCAAACTTCTGAAGGACAGGAAAACTGCTTGTCCATATGCTATCCCAGCAGAAGCTAAATTAAAGCCATTAAAAACACCTTAACTTAATTATTGCACAAATTATTTAGCAGTCTAGGAGATCAAAGAAAAACCAGCAGACTGGAGAGAAGGATATCTGGTGAAGATGTCAAAAAAAAAAGTGGATTACAGGAGTGTGAAGATTAGAGAGGAATAATGGAATTCTCAGTTCTTGAGAAACATTTAAGCAAGATCTTTCTAGAGAGATTTACTGATGCCATTGAAAACAACTGGAATTAACAGCTGGTTTCCGATCAAACATCCTGCACTAACCAGATAACCACATCAGGTATAATAATAAAACACATATTGAAATGCATTCACCATATTGGATATGTCGACTATGTAACGGTTTTTGACAGCATTAATAGGGAATCTTTGGAAACTGATGAGGCACTATGGGATCCAACAGGAAAATAAAACATTAAATGCGGAGTTATTAATGAGGGGAAATTAACAGAAACATTTAAATTAAGAACAGGGATCCCCTTTTGTCGCCTTTATTATTCTGATTATAGACTGGATTATGACAATAATAAAAACTACCACCAGAAACGAAATTGAATGGACTCTCACAGAACACTTTGATGATCTGGCCTTTGCAGGCTACACTGCCTTCTTGTTCCACACACGAAATCAGATGCTAGAAAAATTAAACACACTTGATGGGAGGTCACAACAATTACATCTAAAAGTGTATAGGAAAAAGGGAAAAAAAATGAGATCACACCAAGCAAGTAATAAATCAATCTTTCTTGGTGAAATGTAGACAGTCACACATTTTTGGACACGTTATGAGCAGAAATAAATTGGAGAACTTGGTGACAACTTGAAAATTTAGAGAAAAAGAACAAGGAGAAGGCAGAGAAGTAAATACCTGGATGGCTTGGCTACCTGGTATGGTCGAGACAAGAACACAACTGATCCACGACTGGTGATCGAGTGGCACATGATGATGATGTCTTTGCTTTGACAATGAGATCTCTACGACTCACGAAGCTGAGTTGACCTCAGAGCCATACAATCAGCAGAAACAAATACTACCCAAGCTTGCAGCTGAACTCTTGAAGCACTGTAATGGTAGGACAGTGCACAAACAATTTCTTATAGTCCATGCCATGATGCATTAGTGGTCATGTCTGTCAAGTCCTCTGTCTCATGTGTGGCCAATCTTCATATAGTCCATGCCATGTGGCCTTGGTGATCATGTCTATCCACAGCCTTCTGTCTTATGTACTGCCAATCTTCTTATAGTACATGTGGCGTTGGTGATCATATCTGTCCACAGCCTTCTGTCTTATGTACTGCCAATCTTCTTATAGTACATGTGGCCTTGGTGATCATGTCTGACTACAGCCTTCTGTCTTATGTACTGCCAATCTTCATATAGTCCATGCCATGTGGCCTTGGTGATCATATCTGTCCACAGCCTTCTGTCTTATGTACTGCCAATCTTCATATAGTCCATGCCATGTGGCCTTGGTGATCATATCTGTCCACAGCCTTCTGTCTTATGTACTGCCAATCTTCTTATATCCGTATCATGTGGCGTTGGTGATCATGTCTGTCCACAGCCTTCTGTCTTATGTACTGCCAATCTTCTTATATCCGTATCATGTGGCGTTGGTGATCATGTCTGTCCACAGCCTTCTGTCTTATGTACTGCCAATCTTCTTATAGTACATGTGGCGTTGGTGATCATGTCTGTCCACAGCCTTCTGTCTTATGTACTGCCAATCTTCTTATAGTACATGTGGCCTTGGTGATCATGTCTGACTACAGCCTTCTGTCTTATGTACTGCCAATCTTCATATAGTCCATGCCATGTGGCCTTGGTGATCATATCTGTCCACAGCCTTCTGTCTTATGTACTGCCAATCTTCATATAGTCCATGCCATGTGGCCTTGGTGATCATATCTGTCCACAGCCTTCTGTCTTATGTACTGCCAATCTTCTTATATCCGTATCATGTGGCGTTGGTGATCATGTCTGTCCACAGCCTTCTGTCTTATGTACTGCCAATCTTCTTATATCCGTATCATGTGGCGTTGGTGATCATGTCTGTCCACAGCCTTCTGTCTTATGTACTGCCAATCTTCTTATATCCGTATCATGTGGCGTTGGTGATCATGTCTGTCCACAGCCTTCTGTCTTATGTACTGCCAATCTTCTTATATCCGTATCATGTGGCGTTGGTGATCATGTCTGTCCACAGCCTTCTGTCTTATGTACTGCCAATCTTCTTATAGTACATGTGGCGTTGGTGATCATGTCTGTCCACAGCCTTCTGTCTTATGTACTGCCAATCTTCTTATAGTACATGTGGCGTTGGTGATCATGTCTGTCCACAGCCTTCTGTCTTATGTACTGCCAATCTTCTGTCCAACATCTTCTCACTGGGTCTCCTCCTGCCTCTCCGCCCCTGCAGCTTTCCCATTGTGGTGACACACTCTAGCGTTCCCTTTCTCATGACATGCCCAAACAATGTGGTCTTCTTCTGATGTGAGGAACCGGTTCTCTTTGTCAGTTCACTTCGTTCAAGATATCTTCTTACAAACAATCATACAAACTTGTACATGATGATCACAAAGTGAGTCGTAATGGTGCAGTGGCATGCATACTTGCCTGTCGACCTGGATGTCACGTGGTTGAATTCCCTTAAGGTGGAATTCTCCTTCCATTGAATGTCCCAAGTTGACCCACTCTAAAATGGGTACCACGAAGTAAAGGTGATAGTGCCCACATCACCCATCAACTGTTGACAGGTCTACACATATTGTGCCCACATCACCCATCAACTGTTGACAGGTCTACACATATTGTGCCCACATCACCCATCAACTGTTGACAGGTCTACACATATTGTGCCCACATCACCCATCAACTGTTGACAGGTCTACACATATTGTGCCCACATCACCCATCAACTGTTGACAGGTCTACACATATTGTGCCCACATCACCCATCAACTGTTGACAGGTCTACACATATTGTGCCCACATCACCCATCAACTGTTGACAGGTCTACACATATTGTGCCCACATCACCCATCAACTGTTGACAGGTCTACACATATTGTGCCAGCACCATAGACTCCATTCACCTCCTGGTGGGGAAAGGAGTCCTTTATTTTACAGGACATGATCATAAATGAACCATTTATAAAAGACCATTTTAAAAGACATAAACAAGATATGACAAGTGGCATTCTTTGTGAAAGCAATGTATATCTGAGATCACATTTTCAGTTACATCTGAAAACATTGCTGTCAATCAACAATAATACAATATAGCAATAATCCTCCAGTACATTCTGCACATGTATGAAGTGATAGATTTTCACATACACTAAGTCATGGTATTATTATTATTAAGTGTCATGGTATTAATGAGTTGAAGAAACCACTTCATTTTTCCACCTCCTTTCCCTCCAAGACAGTTGTCTGAAAATGAACTGGTAAACAGCATATGAGGCTGAGTTTAAATGACAGCTGTACTGGTCTGGGAAAAAAATGTTGCCTTGGAAGGGATTTGAACCAGGACCATTGGGCCACTAAGTAAGCACACTATAGTATGTCCACAAACGAATGCCGTCATTCACGATCAATTATTTTGAAAACTGTCTGTTGCATCGTTATGAAATTTTTCCAGCCGTCTTATATTTACCCCCACCCAAGGAATATGTCTTTGATAGGTCCAAAAACAACTTAAATCATTGAAAGCGGCGACATTCCTTTGATCTTTTGCTGAACAACTAGTGATTTCTCGCTAACGAAGTTATTTTTACGGTAATGTGAGACATGTCAATTCTGTTGACACACAAAGGCATATCCGAATTCGTATGAGTGTGTGTGCAATGAAAGAATTAGCTTACAATCGACAGGGTCGGCTGCATTGCACCGGGTGTTTATCCCATATGGCGGACAGACAGACAGAAAGGTAGGTAGGTAGGTAGGTAGGCAGAAAGGTGGGTGGGTGGATGGCTGACTGGGTGGGTGAGTCGGTCGGTGGGCAGGCAGGTAGATTAGATAGATAGATATATAGATAGATAGATAGCCAGCTAGCCAGATAGATAGATAGCCAGCTAGCCAGATAGATAGATAGGTAGGTAGGTAGGTAGATAGATAGATAGATCCCCGCCAGGGGCCGAGCCAGCTAGTTTATTTATATAATCACGTTTCATGAAAGAACCCACAGTTTGACGACACCTCTGAACCTACCCCATATAAATTCCCTCAGTCTGCCAAAAGCAAAACTGCGCAGACAAATTTCAAAAATTTGGGGGTGTGTCTTGTTGAAACGGTAATACTCTTAAAATGATGGAATGAATGCGGGGGGGCAATAAAATATATACCGTGTATAACCAAACATTGAAATCTGCTGTACAATCTCCAGAACAAAAATTTATTTGTTGGGTGGACATAATTATAAGGTTATATACTAAATCTCATCATTTTCCCTCAATTGGTTACTGAGATATTGAATTTTATATTGAGGCAACAACAAAAAAACACACTATAATAACTAATCCACCTTAACTCATCAATGTAACGGTATAGATTTCACAGATCAATGCACATTTCAGAGGTCAATACAATTACACCATCAATGCATGTTTCACTGAGGTCCATACAATTACACCACCAGTGCATATTTCACCAAGGTCAACACCATCAATGCACATTTCACCGAGGTCAACACCATCAATACACATTTCACCAAGGTCAATATAATTGTACCATCAATGCACATTACACTGAGGTCAATACAATTACACCATCAATACACATGAGGTCAATATAATTACACCATCAAAGTACATTTCACGAGGTCAATACAAATCTACCATCAGTGCATATTTCGAGGTCAATACAACTCTACCATCAATACACATGTCATTCAGGTCAAAACAATTCAACCTATATATAATACAATTATTGCCATAGATTTGATAGAACCACAAATATTTCAACAAGTTCACTAAATCATGCTTTATATATTACCACCATCACATGCGTGAACAAATATGCCAGCTGACAGGGCACCTGATGATCATCATCATCAAGTGCCCCGTAACATTGCATAGACATTCACGTCTCTGCACAGATCTTGGTGTTCTGGATCAATTCAACTGACGATATTCCTTAACACCACCATGTCAAACGAACGCTTTCTCTCGGCCTACACCTGTCTCTTGGCCTACACCTGTCTCTTCTACCACCAATTTTTCCAGCAGTAACAACGTTCTCCTACGCTTCTCTTCTCATTACATGACCTAAGAACAGCCTAGTTCTGTTTTAAAGTTGTGAGTTATGTTCTACTTCCATTAGCCTCCTGCATGCCCTCGCTGTTAGCTACTCTGGCAGTCCAAGGTATTCCCAACATTCCATCTCAGAAACCACAACTCTGCTGCCACTAAGCTCTTTCTAATGTGGTCATTCACATTCCAAGAATCACTGCCATACAGCAGAACATGCTCTGTTTAATATATCAGTGCCCTCTTTCTGACATTCAACGAAAGTGATTTTATTACATAAGATAATATTCACCTTCTGCTCTTAAACTTCAGGTGTGCTGATGCCACAGTAGCGGGTTAGACCCCTATACCGGTCAGTTGGACTAAAATGTTGACTTCTCGTCTTTGACCTAGGGATGTAAATTACAAGTACCTCAGAAGATGGCAAGGGACACTGGTAATAGGGAAACCTAATCTACATGCCAAAATCAGTCCAGTGCACTAGAAGAAGCAGCACGAGTATGGGCTACGCTTGAGTTCAAGGTCAGCGAATGCAACAACAAAATTTTCTGAAATGCAGCTTTTGATATATATATATATATATTTTATATATAATATATATATTTTAAACCACCAACCCACACACATATATACATTACAAAAGCTGCATTTCTATATGACTGGTACCTTGCCATCTTCACAGATGATTGTAGAACAGAGTTATATCTCTCCATGCAAAACCTGGGCCAAATTTAGAGACCATGTGTTGCCCGTGCAGCATGATCCCTTTCTTGGCCTGATTAGTTTACTCCAGAGGAAAGTGAACACCAATATGTCTCGAACAAGACAAGCTGCAGAAGTTGCTGGATCAGCAAAACAATGCTCTAACTGTCCGCCTGTCAGAGCTTTTATCCTAGACCAGTTGCTGATCAATGTTTAGGGCCTGGTCTGCCCTGTCATGATATTTAGTCTTTAGGTTGCATTTCCTCACACTAGGGTAAGATCTGACCCTCGCAATTGTATTCCTCTACCCAAAACCGTTGCCACACTGTGGGGTGTCAGGTTTGGTGAGGTCAAAACAATTACACCATCAATGCACATTTCATATGTATATATACATATAAATACAAACAATTATTTCTGCGTTTTAACATCTGTTGGTGTTGAATTTGAAGTTTCATGGAACTGAAGCATAGAGACTACAACAGAAAAGTCAGCACAGTAGATACATCTATGATTAACACATTAATTACCACCATATGCAGCATGAATCAACACCCTACATCTAGTTATAAAATAAAGTCATAATTGAATTAAATCTGATCCAATTTTTAAAAATACCACAGGAAATTATCTTTCTCAGAAATTATCTTTTCTAATGATCAATACAGACTAGATATTGTTGGTGATAGTGGTTGTTCACTATCAAAACATGTTAGCAAGTGTTTCTACTATTGTTTACTTTGGCCAACAGCAAACAGTTAGCTATAACCATTCACATGTTTTGGCCAACAGCAAACAGTTAGCTATAACCATTCATATGTCTGATTTAACCACAGAACACAACACTAGAACACAAGCTAAAGTAAAAATGTTGAGAACATTTTTGGAACGAATTGGATGGGAGTCATAAACCATTTTGCAATCACTAAAGAAGAAACTGTTGGGGGATTTTTTGGATTAAATATTGCAGAAACATTCTTAGAATGTCTTGCACCAAGAAGAAAAATATTGACATTCCAGAAGATCAGAACATTGAAGAAACTGACTTATAAACAGCTCCGTGTCTGAAATACTTTGGCCACATTAAGCATGACAGTGGCTGGGAAATACTTTGGCCACATTAAGCATGACAGTGGCTGGGAAATACTCTGGCCAAATTAAGCATGACAGTGGCTGGGAAATACTTTGGCCACATTAAGCATGACAGTGGCTGGGAAATACTTTGGCCACATTAAGCATGACAGTGGCTGGGAAATATTTTGGCCACATTAAGCATGACAGTGACTGGGAAATACTCTGGTCACATTAAGCATGACAGTAGCTGGGAAATACTCTGGCCAAATTAAGCATGACAGTGGCTGGGAAATACTTTGGCCAAATTAAGCATGACAGTGGCTGGGAAATACTTTGGCCACATTAAGCATGACAGTAGCTGGGAAATACTTTGGCCACATTAAGCATGACAGTGGTTGGGAAATACTTTGGCCACATTAAGCATGACAGTGGCTGGGAAATACTCTGGCCAAATTAAGCATGACAGTGGCTGGGAAATACTTTGGCCACATTAAGCATGACAGTGGTTGGGAAATACATTGGCCACATTAAGCATGACAGTGGCTGGGAAATACTTTGGCCACATTAAGCATGACAGTGGCTGGGAAATATTTTGGCCACATTAAGCATGACAGTGGGTGGGAAATACTTTGGCCACATTAAGCATGACAGTGGCTGGGAAATATTTTGGCCACATTAAGCATGACAGTGGCTGGGAAATACATTGGCCACATTAAGCATGACAGTGGTTGGGAAATACTTTGGCCACATTAAGCATGACAGTGGCTGGGAAATACTCTGGCCAAATTAAGCATGACAGTGGC
Organism: Cepaea hortensis; assembly: GCA_963921405.1. Classification (NCBI taxonomy): domain Eukaryota; kingdom Metazoa; phylum Mollusca; class Gastropoda; order Stylommatophora; family Helicidae; genus Cepaea; species Cepaea hortensis. The sequence continues at coordinate 456,273,388 of OY992876.1, read as the reverse complement.
TGGGAAATACTTTGGCCACATTAAGCATGACAGTGGTTGGGAAATACTTTGGCAACATTAAGCATGACAGTGGCTGGGAAATACTCTGGCCAAATTAAGCATGACAGTGGCTGGGAAATACTTTGGCCACATTAAGCATGACAGTGGTTGGGAAATACTTTGGCCACATTAAGCATGACAGTGGCTGGGAAATACTCTGGCCAAATTAAGCATGACAGTGACTGGGAAATACTTTGGCCACATTAAGCATGACAGTGGCTGGGAAATACTTTGGCCACATTAAGCATGACAGTGGCTGGGAAATACTTTGGCCACACTAAGCATGACAGTGGCTGGGAAATATTTTGGCCACATTAAGCATGACAGTGGCTGGGAAATACTTTGGCCACATTAAGCATGACAGTGGCTGGGAAATATTTTGGCCACAGTAAGCATGACAGTGGCTGGGAAATACTTTGGCCACATTAAGCATGACAGTGGTTGGGAAATACTTTGGCCACATTAAGCATGACAGTGGCTGGGAAATACTCTGGCCAAATTAAGCATGACAGTGGCTGGGAAATACTTTGGCCACATTAAGCATGACAGTGGCTGGGAAATACTTTGGCCATATTAAGCACGACAGTGGCTAGGAAATACTTTGGCCACATTAAGCATGACAGTGGCTGGGAAATATTTTGGCCACATTAAGCATGACAGTGACTGGGAAATACTCTGGTCACATTAAGCATGACAGTGGCTGGGAAATACTTTGGCCACATTAAGCATGACAGTGGCTGGGAAATACTTTGGCCACATTAAGCATGACAGTGGCTGGGAAATACTTTGGCCACATTAAGCATGACAGTGGTTGGGAAATACTTTGGCCACATTAAGCATGACAGTGGCTGGGAAATACTCTGGCCAAATTAAGCATGACAGTGGCTGGGAAATACTTTGGCCACATTAAGCATGACAGTGGCTGGGAAATACTTTGGCCACATTAAGCATGACAGTGGCTGGGAAATACTCTGGCCAAATTAAGCATGACAGTGGCTGGGAAATACTTTGGCCACATTAAGCATGACAGTGGCTGGGCAATACGCTGGCCAAATTAAGCATGACAGTGGCTGGGAAATACTTTGGCCACATTAAGCATGAAAGTGGCTGGGAAATACTTTGGCCACATTAAGCATGACAGTGGTTGGGAAATACTTTGGCCACATTAAGCATGACAGTGGCTGGGAAATACTCTGGCCAAATTAAGCATGACAGTGGCTGGGAAATACTTTGGCCACATTAAGCATGACAGTGGCTGGGAAATACTTTGGCCACATTAAGCATGACAGTGGTTGGGAAATACTTTGGCCACATTAAGCATGGCAGTGGCTGGGAAATATTCTGGCCAAATTAAGCATGACAGTGGCTGGGAAATACTTTGGCCACATTAAGCATGACAGTGGCTGGGAAATACTTTGGCCACATTAAGCATGACAGTGGCTGGGAAATACTTTGGCCACATTAAGCATGACAGTGGCTGGGAAATACTTTGGCCACATTAAGCATGACAGTGGCTGGGAAATACTCTGGCCAAATTAAGCATGACAGTGGCTGGGAAATACTTTGGCCACATTAAGCATGACAGTGGCTGGGAAATACTTTGGCCACATTAAGCATGACAGTGGCTGGGAAATACTCTGGCCAAATTAAGCATGACAGTGGCTGGGAAATACTTTGGCCACATTAAGCATGACAGTGGCTGGGAAATACTTTGGCCACATTAAGCATGACAGTGGTTGGGAAATACTTTGGCCACATTAAGCATGACAGTGGCTGGGAAATACTTTGGCCACATTAAGCATGACAGTGGCTGGGAAATACTTTGGCCACATTAAGCATGACAGTGGCTGGGAAATACTTTGGCCACATTAAGCATGACAGTGGCTGGGAAATACTTTGGCCACATTAAGCATGACAGTGGCTGGGAAATATTTTGGCCACATTAAGCATGACAGTGGCTGGGAAATACTCTGGCCATATTAAGCATGACAGTGGCTGGGAAATACTTTGGCCACATTAAGCATGACAGTGGCTGGGAAATACTCTGGCCACATTAAGCATGACAGTGGCTGAGAAATACTCTGGCCAAATTAAGCATGACAGTGGCTGGGAAATACTCTGGCCACATTAAGCATGACAGTGGCTGGGAAATACTCTGGCCAAATTAAGCATGACAGTGGCTAGGAAATACTTTGGCCACATTAAGCATGACAGTGGCTGGGAAATACTCTGGCCACATTAAGCATGACAGTGGCTGGGAAATACTCTGGCCAAATTAAGCATGACAGTGGCTGGGAAATACTTTGGCCACATTAAGCATGACAGTGGCTGGGAAATACTCTGGCCAAATTAAGCATGACAGTGGCTGGGAAATACTTTGGCCACATTAAGCATGACAGTGGCTGGGAAATACTTTGGCCACATTAAGCATGACAGTGGCTGGGAAATACTTTGGCCACATCAAGCATGACAGTGGCTAGGAAAGAACAGATGGAAGGCATGGTCCCTGGTAGAAGTGACAGCGGTTGACCAGCACGAATATGGACACAGGACATTGCAGACACCTGGGGCATGAGGTCAGAGAAATGGCCAGAGACCGAAAAACCTTATGGCAGGCCAAGATGTGAGCAATGTTCTGTATGCTGATGATGATGATGAAAGAGGAAGTCAAACATTGATTATCATCATCATCAAGTGCCCTGCCAGTTGGCATAGGCATTTATGTCTCTCCACAAATATCGGTCCTTGGTGTTCTGGATCAACTCTGCTGCTCATATTCCTCCATGCCTCCACCTCAGTCCATCCAGCATCATTTTTATTGGTCTGCCCTGCCTCTCTTCCCCTTGGTCATTCTAGTCGTCACGATGTTCTCCAATGCCTCTCTTCTTATCACAGAACCAAAAACAGCTGTTTGTCTCATTCTAATTGTTGTATATAATGTTCTAGTTTCATTAGCCTCTTTCAGGCAATCGTTGTTAGTTACTCTGATGGAGACAGTAAAATCATGTGGGGCAGTGAATGTAAACACTGGGTCTGATATATTATAACATGCTGACAGTATCTCTTCCACATTTGAAATATTTTATAAAGGAGATAAAAGTGGATAGATAAATGTAAACAAAGATATCAGTTTATGCGTATGTTCTTGAAATATTTTAAATTCATAATTGGATTTAAAAAAAAAAAATTTTCCGCATATCCTTTACAGGACATCGCTGTCAACAGCAGCATCTTTCAGCTGTCTGTTGATTTCTTGGCAAGATTACGCTCAGTAGTTTGCCATTGCTTTCTGAGCGGCCAGCTCAGTTATCCCGCAAGTCACCAGCGGGGGTCGAACCGCTTCCAGCTCTCATCCGCTACGAGACTGCATGATAAACGGGATTACGGAGAAAGTGTTGTAACCCCTCGGCCAGAGAGACCGGCATAATTGGATATACTACACAAATATCACCACCGAAAAGGTATTAAAATCATCAGTGCATAAGGATTTGGCTTTCAGTTGACAATTTTGTTATTAAATACAAAAAGTATTTTAAAAATACAACTTGCTATCATTAAGGGTTAGATGAGGGTACTCCTCCTTGCACTCAGAACAAAAAAAATGTTTGTCATAACATAACACATACCCACAACAGGTTCTGCTGCTGAGCTTGCTTTTTTTTAAGCATTTATAAAACTGAAAAGATATTTTGATATATTTATTTAACAAAAGACACTTTAAAATGATATATAATTCATAAAAATATATTTAAAATTTAGCACTACTACAGCTCAAATGACAGACACAAGTATGTGACTGCCAGAGCATGTTTTTTATTCAATTATTAATGCCATTATGTGAACTGTGAAAAGGTCAATCAGAGTATTAGACAAATTTATGATTTAGATAAATCTGTGAATTAGACGAATAAGGGAATTGGTGAATGAGACCAATAAGTGAATTATACAAATCTATGAACTAGATAAATATGTGAATCAGTGGAAGTGACCAATCAGTGAATTAGTCAAATTTATGATTTAGATAAAACTGAATTAGGTGAATGAGACCAATAATTGAATTATACAAATGTATGAATTAGGCAAATCAATTCAAGGCAACTGCACTAGCCAGGCGACCTTAATTCCTCTGGTTCAAGACCCACTTGTCCTAGACCGCAAGGTAGGCTATAGATGACTGTTTGACAGTGAATTAATTACATGAATCAGTGAGTGAGACCAATTAGTGAACTAGACAATTGTTGAAAGAGATCAATCAGTGATTAAGACAAAAATGTTATCTTCAATTTAGACTAATCAGTGAATAGACTGATAAGTTAATGAGACAAATCAGTGATTCAGAGCAATTTATGACTGAGACTAAACTGTCAAATCAATAACTTAGGTCCATCAGTAAATTACATCAATCACATATTCACAACAAACAGTTAATCATCATCAAAATGTAAGAAAGTTACAGCTATAAATAAGAAAGTTACAGCTAAAACTAAGAATGTCACAGCTAAATGTCACAAAAATAAAAATATATCACTACTACACACTATTGTGTAACAGTTGTTACTGGCTTAGAGGGTGTATTCAATTCACACTAAAGTATACTACACTAAAACATGACACAAACTTATAACTTCTGTCTACAATACAAAACTAATGCATTTAATTTAGGAAAATAACATTACAAAACTAATACTATTAGTTTAATAATAAAACATGGTCAAACTAATAACATTTTGGAAGAAACCATTATAAATCTAACAAAATGTGCGAATAACAAATTACAAAACTGGAAAAATTTATGGCAATCTTAAAAATTTTTTAAAAAAATGATGCACACTGAAAAAAAATGAAACCAAAAAACAACAACAACAACAAAGAAACGTGATTAATATTAAACACTTCATGAATAAATCAAATGACTAAAATGTGATGAAAATAAATGTTAAAACATCACACAAAAGATTTGTTTTAAAAACATGACTATTCAACATAAAAAAGCACGACTATTCATCAAAATGTTAACAATAATTTAGTCTAAAAGATGTGATGCCTTTACAATGACCAGCGGCTTGTTTTTTCTTTCACTTTAACAAACAATAAATAATCTGGAAAAATGTAAGACAAGAACATGTGTGTAAAATCAACTGAAAAGTAATATTCAAGTAGTGATTATTTTCATGCAAGCAGACTGGTTACTGCCTGTACGGAGGTCAGCATGGCTGAGAGGTTTAATATGCTTAAACTGAAAGCTGACCAGAGTTTATAAATAAACACTCAAGTAATGTTTGGTGCTCATAGAAGTAGATGAAAGAAATAGGGACTAGAGGACTCAATGGACAACATAAAAACTGACAGCTATAGTTACCGACAGGGATTCAAACCTGTCACCACTAAATGATGACAGCGCCTCATGGCAGGAACAAGTTTACTTTAATGCATGAGTGTACTTTGACGCATGAGTGTACACTCTTAATAAGGTGTCTTCATTAGCCAGGTCTATCATCTACATGAACCCACAACTGTGGAATATGGACAGAATTAATATCTAACCACTGAAATAGTATCAAAGATCTCAGAAATTTATATTAAACCAGCATAGGTCAAATAACAAATAGACAAACACCGCAGACTGTAATGCTGTGTCCTGTATATTCACAAACAATTAAACAAGAGAAATGATTGGTTGGTTCCAATCGGGCACATGATTACACAGAAATATGATATTTCTGCTGATCACAGCATAGTGGGTTCATGTCATATGATGGTCAGTTTGGACTCAAGGATTTATTAATTTTCCACCCTTAACTTGGGGACATTAATTACAGGTACATCAGAAGTTGGAGAGTGTTCATTTGGATGATAGACCTGGCTAATGAAGAGGTCAGTTTGGACACAAGTGTTAATTTGCCACTCTTAACTTGTGGGACATAAATTACAGGTACACCAGAAGTCGGAGTGGGTTTGCCACAAGGCCGACAGGCAAGCAAGCTGGCCACTGCTCTACGACAACTCCTCTACTAAACTGCAGTTACCAGTTATCCATGCCTCCTTTTTGTGTTAGTTATTTCCCCTTGTGTATGGCCTCAAGCAGATTAATTTGTCTGAGCAATTCTGCATCTGAACTACACTCAACTCACCCACTGTTGTGGGGATAGAGCATCTCAAGCCAGTTACTTATGTCTGAATGTATCAACAGTAAGACATGGTGAAGAGAAGAAGAGACAGAAATGAATTTGTTTTCCCTGCTCAATCGCTTTGAACTCAAGTGTAGTCCATACACATGATACTATGTCTAGTGCACTGGATTGATTTTTGCATGTGGATTAGGTTTCCTTATTACTGGTCTCTCTCGCATCAGGCAAACCCACTCCTTCTTCTGAGACACTTGTAATTTACATCCTCACATCAACTACCGTATGGATGGAAAGTTATTCAATCTCAGAAGGCTGAAAGCTAAAACCAAAATTGACAGCGACACTGTCAGAGAGCTCCTGTTTGCTGATGATTGCGCTCTATACGCCAACTCAGAGGCGGACATGCAACATAACGTTTCAGCTTTCTCACATGCCTGTGCCAACTTTGGGCTCAATATCAACTTGGAGAAGACTGTAGTTATGTACCAGCCAGCTCCAGGGAATAATCACATTGTGCCGAATATCAAAGTGAATGAGCATAGACTAAGTGTTGTGGACAAATTCATCTATCTTGGCAGCACTGTGTCACAAGCTGCCACAATTGATGACGAAGTGAATGCAAGAATCTCCAAGGCCAGTGCGGCCTTTGACAGACTGTACAAGAATGTATGGGACAGAACTGGAATAAGCCTGCAAACAAAGCTAAAAGTCTACAAAGCAGTTGTATTATCCACACTGCTATATGCTTGTGAAACCTGGACTGTTTATCAGCGACATGCTACGAAATTAAACCACTTCCACACAGTCTGCCTAAGGAAGCTACTGAAGATTAAATGGCAAGACAAGATTCCAGACACTGAAGTCCTAGAAAGAGCATTCATGCCCAGTATCCACACTATACTGATGAAGAATCAGATTCGTTGGGCTGGTCACTTGACTCGCATGCCAGATCACAGGCTCCCTAAACAAATTTTTTACAGCGAACTGCGTTGTGGTAAACGCTCCCATGGTGGCCAGAGGAAACGCTTTAAAGATACTCTGAAAATTTCACTGAATGCTTTTGGAATTCATCATGACACCTGGGAGACTGCAGCCAGAGACCGAAATTCGTGGTGTGCATCATTACGCAAAGGTGCAGTCATATGTGAGGCAACCAGGACTGCAAGAGATGTGAAGAAAAGGCAGGACAGAAAAACCACTGCAGGAAATCCTCTTCCAGAGACGTCAAGCATTCTTTGCCCACATTGTCAAAGAACATTTCGAGCCAAAATAGGTCTTATCAGCCATCTTAGAACCCACAGCTCCATACGTTCAACCCCACTGGATGAAATGAATGGTCATCATCATTCTTGATGGACAAACAACAACATCCCCAAGAACGAGAAGTCAATAATTTAGTCCAACTGACTGGTGTAGAGGTCGAACCTCCTAACTGGGCATCAGGACACAGGAAGTTTAAGAGCAAGCACTCTTATCCATTCGGCCATACTGACCACCACAGAAGTGAATAATATGGGGAGGAACAAACGAGCAAACTTTATTTTCAAAGGATTAAAAATTGGGCACGCAGGCCAGACTGACATTCTGCCCTTCTGGTCTCTGCTCTCATACATTATTTCATTCATATATCACTAATAAAGCTAACCTTAGACATGGGTGGAGCTGCATAGGTTGGCTAAGGATGGAGTTGCACAGAATAGCTACAGATGGAGCTGCACAAGATAGATAAAGATGGAGCTGCACAGGATAGCTAAAGATGGAGCTTCACCGGATAGATAAAGATGGAGCTGCACAAGACAGCTAAAGATGGAGCTGCACAAGATAGATAAAGATGGAGCTGCAAAAGATAGCTAAAGATGGAGCTGCACAAGACAGCTAAAGATGGAGCTGCACAAGATAGATAAAGATGGAGCTGCACAAGATAGATAAAGATGGAGCTGCACAGAATAGCTAAAGATGGAACTGCACAAGATAGCTAAAGATGGAGCTGCACAGGATAGCTAAAGATGGAGCTGCACAGAATAGCTAAGGGTAGGGCTTGGAGAGAGTTGGTTGAGGGCCTACGTACCAATGGGGGAAAAGAGGGTGAAAACAGAGAAAGAAAAAGAAAACTATCTTTAAAGCAAAACAAAATTAAAATAATTAGGTATGTGTGACTTTTGCGAAACAATGAGGGATAACAAACACAGACACAGTGTACATGCCTTACAATGAATGCAAATCTGGCCAAAGGAAATCACAGTGTGGAAAATAACAATGATAATAACGTAACAATAAGCACCACCACCACACAACAAATCAACGTTTCAATCTTCATCAGGGACAACACAAACTATCTAAAGAAAAACATAAAATTAGAAAATGTAATTAAAAATTTAAATGTAAACGGAAAAACTATTGGTATAAACGTTATAAGGTCATGGCACATGCAATTTGATTTAGGACATTAAATACAAGAAACTTCTGGCTCTGTGTGCCATATGCAGTAGCTAACATGCCTACCCTCTATGGCCATATGCAGTAGCTAAAATGCTTACCCTCTGTGTGCTATTTACAGTGGCTAACATGCTTGCCTTGTGTGTGCTATATGTAGTGGCTAACATGCTTGCTTTGTGTGTGCCATATGCACTAGCTAACATGCTTACCCTCTGTATGCCATATGCAGTGGCTAACATGCCTACCCTCTGTGTGCCATATGCAGTGGCTAACATGCTTGCCCAGTGGTCATATATTCAAATCCCAACAAAGCGGCAAACATGTTTTATTTTACTTGGGCTCCTTGGTAGACCCAGCCCCAAATGTTTACCAGGTAAGATCTTGAGAATTAAAGTGATTAGTCAATAAAATTATCTTTCCAGTTGTCAAAATATATTTTACGTCTTCAAATTAACATAAGGTTCCAAATTGCTGCTAAAGCTGGGGTCAGAGTTGAGATGTGAGTGCCTAAACTTGCGAATATCCTCATGACTTGTGCAGTTATCAACTCTGGCAGCGAAAGTCCAACTCCCAGCCTTCGCATGGTAGAACTGTTTTATCTAACAGATAAAACAAGATGATGGTGAGTGTCTGGCACCGTAAAACTAGACTGCCCTAGATATGTATGTTTGTACATACATGCGCAGACACGTGTGTACATACATAAATATCTAAACTCCAGTAAGATCACAGTCTACCCTAGCAAAAGAAAGGTGCTGAAGATGGAGGCAACCAGCCAGGAGGCATACCACAGCAATCAGGATGTCATGCAAACGCACTATGAAGAAAAAATAAGAAAATAACCATAAGAAAAGTGTGTCATGTTTTAACAATGAAATCCGCAATCAAAAATATTGCCACATAGTATCAGCATAATGAAAACAAAAATAACATTGATTCACGTCACCACCCCCTCAAGTGTTGACTGGTCTATCTGAGCTATAATAATAGGGGCTGGCCTATAACAATAGGGGGCTGGCCTATAACAATAGGGGGCTAGCCTATAAAAATAGGGGTCTGGCCTATAAAAATAGGGGCTGGCCTATAACAATAGAGGGCTAGCCTATAACAATAAGGGGCTAGCCTATAACAATAGAGGGATGGCCTTTAACAAAAGAAGGCTGGCCTCTAACAATAGAGGGCTGGCCTATATCAATAGGGGTTGGCCTATAACAATAGAGGGCTGCTCAAAGCAAATAAAACTGGTCCTTTACTTATTTTTTTTAAATACATGATGAAAAAGAAATATATAAAATATTGTATACATGATGAACAAGCAAATGGATGTCATGACTGTAACAGACCCAAACAGTATGAGAAAGGTGAAGACAGTTATGTTTTGGCCTGAGTGGCATGCTTTCATTCCACAATCAAAAACAGAGAGCATCCGTTGGATTTTTTCCCCAGGACATGCTGGTGTGGTGGGAAATGAGCCGGTGGACAGATTGGCTGGGTCTGCACCGCTGGGTGGGGTACTGGTGCATGATAAAGCAGACTGGTTAGGACCCTTTGGAATTGTGTGTATAATGCAGAACAGATAGATCATCACGGCTTGGAGAGAATGGTGCTGCAGGGAGTGACCAGAAGATCTGGCCAACACTCAAAACCCCAAGGAAAGGCCAAATGGACACATAATCATACTGCTACTGGTACCATTAGTTTTGGGACTCTTCACTGGCGGATGAGAATGGAGCACTATGGGAATGTGAGTGCTATGATGTGGGTTTTTGACTCAACTCTTATACATGATGATAGGTTGTCAGGAATCTTCTCTCGTGTTCTTATATTTTTCTTTAAATTCTTCCAGTTGTTACATTATTATCTAAGTCTCCTGCCTGCCTGCCTGCCTGCCTGTCTGCATGTGTGGGTGTGTGTGTGTGTGTTTTTTTTGTGTTTTTTTTACTCACTTTGAACTCAAGAGTAGTCCACAGACGTGCTACTACTTCTACAGTACACTGATTTTTGCATGTGAATTAGCTTTCCCTATTACCAGTGTCCCTCGCCACCAAGCGAACCCACTCCAACTTCTGAGGTATCTAGGTCTTTAAATCGAACATAAGAAAAGTGTGCCCTGTTTTAACAATGAAATCCATAAACAGTATTATTGCTACACAGTATCAACATGACATATAGAAATGTAACAACAATTCTACAATTACATATTACAGAAACCAATATAAAATATTGTCAACTGGCCAATAAAACCATGGGAATTTCAATCATTTTCAAGCAATAAACCGCATCTTCAGACAAAACAACATATATTACGTGAGACAAGAACTTCCTTCACCTTCACAACAAGATGAAGTCTTGCTTCAAGAATATGCTGCTACTTAAGTACACAAACCATTGTATCACCACAATTCAACACAGGAGTAACAGCTGCAGTGCTCTTCTTCAAATGACTAGGTGAGTGTTTTCAGTCTCCGCTTGAGCCGAATCTTCACTGTGCTTCTTCCACATGGCTGAAACTTCTTCAAAAGTTTTGTTTTTCGTTTCCTTGACATAAAAAAATGTGAACAGCCAGAAAAGCAGCAACAGGACCGAGAATGGAACAAATGCGTAGTCCCCAAGTGCTCGCTGAGAATAAACAATGCAAAGGAAACAACAATGAGAAATAGGATATTGATCAATTATATATACCAACTGGTTTCTTTGTCAAATGTTTCTTACAGGCCTTAAAGTGTGAAAAACAACATATGTTCAGCTAATCCTATATCAAGAAAATCAGACACAAATCAGAGTATATGAAATATTAAACAATAAGTATTGACTAATTCTATATCAAGAAAATCAGAACACACAGATCAGAATATGTGAAATATTGCAACATCCATCCATCCATCCACCATGTGCCATGGCGATAAGCACAGGCGGTCATGATTCGCCATCTCACACCATCATCAGATTCATGGATCAGCTCAGTGTTCTTGTCTCGACCATACCACATGGCAAAGCCATACAGGTATTTACTTCTCTGCCATCCCCTTGTTCTTTTCCCCTCAACCTTGCCAGTTGTCACCAAGTTCTCCAATTTGTTTATTCTCACAACATGCCCAAAAAATGTTGACTGTCTACGTCTAATTTCTCTAATCAGTTTACGATCTTCATTTGTTTCTTGTAGGACTTGGTCATTGGTTTTTCTGTCTGTCCTTGGTATTCTTTGCATTTTCCTCAGAAACCACATTTCCACAGCCATCAGAAGTTTTTCATCTTGTCTGCTCATTGTCCATGCTTCACATCCATATAAAAGTACAGGTTCTATGTAGCACATCAACTCTCTTTTTCTCGTTTAAATTGATATCTTTTTATTGGTCAGTATGTTTTTCATCGTGCAAAAGGCTACCATTGCCATGGCAATTCTTGTTCTAATCTCTTCAAGGCATCTCCCATCAGATGTTCACCTAATTCTATATCACGAAAATAATGAAGAGACTGAAACATTCATGGAAGGGGTCTCCTTCTGATGATCAAAAAGTCACTGTCGTGCTAGCTTCACTGAGAAATATTATTTCTTCACTCACACTGATGTGTAAATTATATAGATATGTAAATTATGTAGATATATAAATTCTTTACATTTGTAAGGTGTGTAGATATGTAAATTATGTATATATGTAAATTGCTTATATATGTAAATTATGTAGGTATGTAAATTATGTAGATATCTAAATTATGTTGATGTGTATATCACATAGATGTGTCAATCATGTAGAGATGTAAATCATGTAGATAGGTAACCTGTTCTGACGTGTACAACATACAGATGTGTCAATCATGAAGATATGTTGATCATGTAAAATTGTAGTAAATTATGTAGATATGTAAATCACATAAGTACGTAAATCAAGCTTAATATTAAACATAAATTAATTGTTTCAAATAATTAAACAGATAAATTTCAAGTTAAAAATAGTTACTTGCATATCCTTTACAGGACATCGCAATCAACCCCAGCATTTTTTGGCTGTTTGTGATCTCTTGGCAAGTTTACATTCAGTAGTTTGCCATTGCTTTCAGATTTCAAGTATGATGAAAAACAAGTGAAGTGTAAGGAGCATCACATTTTAGGCCTGACAGCACAGAGGAGCAGGTGGCGTGTCTCCCCCTCCTGCAGCAAACAACGAGTGCAGGCATCAAACCCTCATCCTACCAAGCTGTTAGTGTCATTGTCAGTGTAACTCTCTTACGGTGAGCTGCGTTGTGGTAAATGTTCCCAAGATGGCCAGAGGAAACGCTTTAAAGACACTCTGAAGATCTCACTAAAGCTTTTAGAATTCATCACGACACTTGAGAGACTGATACGCAAGGGTGCAGTCATTTGTGAAGCAAACAGAACTGCAAGAGCTGTGAAAAAAAAGGCTGGACAGAAAAACCACTGTAGGAGATCCTCCTCCTGGAACATCAAGCATTCTTTGCCCACATTTTCAAAAGCACATTTCAAGCCAAAATAGGCCTTACAAGCCATCTTAGATCTTCATACTTTCAACTCCACTAGATTAAGTGAATGGTCATCATCATTCTTGATGGACAAACAACACACTGCAACTCTTTAACTGGTATACCAAAGTACATACTAAGTTGATGATGATGATGTTCTGTTCAACAATAACAAATATAATTTATGGGATTTTTCCCCAGCATGTGCGAGTGTGGGGGGAAATGAGCAGTCAGATTGGCTGAGTCTACAGACCTAGGTGGGTATTGGTGCATGATAAGGCAGTTGAGGTCTGGGCCCTTTGGAATCGTGTGTATAGTGTAGAAGAACAGATAGATTATCACAGCTTGGAGAGAATCTGTGATGAAGTGGACAAGTCATTTGCTTGCGCTCCGAAGGTTGTGGGTTCAATTCTGGGCTGCATCTTTCTGTTCATGAGTGCATTTTTCTCTGAGACTCCTGGGGGTCGGCGCTGTAGCTATAGAGTTCATGCTTTGTGCGACGCTTACAGCAGGCCACGCTGGGGAAACAGACTGATCCATATGGGATACAACCTAGTGCAATGAAATAAATCCTATCGACTTTTCAGACTTTTTTTATGTTGCTGCAGGGAGTGACCAGAGGATCTGGCCAACGCTCAAAACTCAGAGGAAAGGCCAGACGGACACAAAATCAGACGGCTACTGGTACCATTAGTATTGACACTCTTTGCTGGTTGTTAAACATGAGGACAGAGCACTTATAGGAGTGTCCCAGTGCTGTGATGTTGATTCTTGACAACTCAACTCTTCTTCTTCTGCTGCGTTCGTCCAGAATGTTGTTTTTGATGTAATTGTGATGTGCCTGTTTACAGCAGAACTGTGATATTTGCACCTTTTGGCCGACACATCCGACTTCTTCAGGCATTTGCTAGTCGGGTTACCTTCCTGGGTCAACTCAACTCTATACCGGCTAAACACAATGAAGATGGTGCCTAAAACCAATCATTCAATTTATTAGTGATTTACTCATTGAATCAATCAATCAATCAATCAGTCAAAGTGGTGTTTGCACATTTCAATCAGGATTTCCCCTCACCTGTAAATGAGGAAACGTGTAACCAACAATAAAATTGGAAATCCAGTTCACCAGAACAGCAACAGACATGGCGGCAGCCCTTGGACCCTGACTGAACAGCTCCGCCACAATCAGCCACGGAATAGACCCTGTAAAATACAACATATAATGGAGGGGACGTGTACTATTCATCATCATCATTATCATGCACCATAGTGTAGGTGTTATGTCTGCACACAAATCTTGGTCCTTGCTGTTATGGATCAACACTAATGCTGATTTTCTTCCATGCCACCATTTCAGTCCATCCATCATAGTTTCTCTTGGTCTGCCTTTGCCTCTTTTCCCACTGATCTTTCCGATCATCACAATGTTTTCCAATACCTCTCTTCTTATCACTTGACAAACAAATGGCAGTCCAAGGTCTTCACCGCATTTGTCTCAGGAACTATATCTCCATTGCTTCCAAGCTCTTCCTAAGCTGTTCATTCACACTCTATGATTTACTGCCTTACAGCAAAACAGGTTCTATATAACATTTCAGTACTCTAATTCTTACATTCAATGATAGTGACTTATTGCATAAGATGCTTTCCATTTTCTGAAATATTGCTTTTGCTCGACATATTCTGCTCTTAATCTCTGTCATACATATTCCATATGATGTTATAATTGCCCCTAGATATTTTAATGAGAATCAACAGAAGCATAAACTTGGTTCAGCATTTTCTCTTCTATTGTTATATCACATTTTGATGTAATCTTTTTCTTTGATATAACCATTGTTTCTTTTTACTTGATATTCAAGGTATTACTATCCACATCACAAAATGGTATAGACAAACGAATAACCTCAACCTAAAAGAATAGTGAAAATCACAACTTATATTTTAACATAGCAAAAACAAAGATAATGCATACAGATAAAACTAAAATGGAGAAAGAAATGTATGTTAATGAGGAAAAATTGGGAATTGGGGGTGGTGGAAAATTTTGAATAACTTGGGCCATTAATTACTGACAATGGTGACACAGTGAAAGAAATTAAAAGACGAATATATATTGCCCTTCAAACACTAAAACAACTGAATAAATTGTGACAGATTACATTAGATTTTTAAGAGCATGCATCTTTCCCATTACAACATATGCCTGTGAGACCGGGACACTAACTAAACAAGCTGAACAGCACATAAATGCCTTTTAATATAAATGTTATAGACGTGTTCTAAGAATACCATGGATACATAAAAGAACAAATGCATCCACACGACAAGATCTGAATACTGAAGAAGGTTGGCTACTAAGGACGATAAAACAAAGAATTGAAATATTTTGGTCACTCGAAACATCATGAAAGTTTGGAGAAAACAATCATGGAGGAGAATTTGCTAGGGAAGAGAGAAAGAGGAAGGCCAAAGAGAAGATGGGTGCAGGATCTGGCAGATGATCTCCAGACGGGTGTATTAAAATGCGGGACATCTTGCTTTTGACCGAGAAGTTTTCCGAAGGTTGCTATGGGAGCAAGGTTCTGCAAAGGACATGCTACTGAATGAATGAATTAGCTCAAGGTAAATACCATTTTTTGCATTCTCTATGACAACAATGAAATGAGAATGATGCTGGATGGATTGAGACGGTGGCATGGAGGAATATCATCAGCAGAGTTGATCCAGAAAACCAAAGACTGAGATCTGTGGAAAGTTATGAATGCCTACGCTAGCCGGCATGGCACTTGATGATGATGATGATGGTGGTTGCCATATGACGGCACGCGCCACCAAACATAAAAAAGGGAAAACAGGATTTTTCCCATACGGACACACTAAAGTGGACGACAACAAGAGAAACCAAGGGGAACGTGAAAAACATCAGAAGACAGCAATGGGAGACGCTGTGAGACCACGACACCAAAGCGGTTGTATTTTCTGAGAGCTCCGTGTAGAAGGGAATAAGATCTGGACGACACAATGTTTTGCAACGATCGGCAAGTGAGCAGCGAAAGGAGAGGAATAATGTGTTAACGAAGATTCATTCAATGAAAAGGACCGGGCCAAGAAAACCTTAGACGATTTTAGGAACAACGACTAAACTATTTTGAATGAAAGACTGGGCGTCAAGGCTAACGGAATAGTGGAATTGGGAGCTGATTCTTAGATAGATAAATAACCCACGTCGATGTCTTAAAGGGCAGGTTATGTTCTTGAATAGTATCCTATTGATTCTGCAGCGCATTAATAAATGCTTAAAAAGCTGCCGTCAGCTATGTTCGTGTCAATTCAATCAAGGTGAGAAGTTTTTCATTGTTAATTTATTTAACGAGCTTTCTTAAAGCGTTGGATTCCTTTTTAAGTATACAAGGGAAGACATGCATTAAGGCAACGGTGATGATGACAACAATGTCCCACAGCTGTAGATCTATTTATTGCAGTTTCAGCTATCAATGCTGTATCATCTGTACAAATTATTTGTACACTATTACATCAATATAAACAATCACACCAACAATAAAGTATGAGATCAATGCTCATGATGACATGCACAATGAGATCAATGTGGAATTGTCCTCAAAATAACTGTGACAGAAATATACACTGTTACATCAATCAGCATCATGTGCCATGCCGATAAGCGTGGGCAGCCATGGTTTGCCATCTCACTCTATTACCAGAGTCGTGGATCAGCTTCGTGTTCTTGTCTCAATCATACTATGTGGCCAAGTCATCCAGGTATTTACTTCTCTGCCTTCCCCTTGTTCTCTTCCCCTCAATCTTGCCAGTAGTCACAGAGTTTTCCAATTTATTTCTTCTCATAACGTGACCTAAAGATTTTGACTATGTCTAATTTCTCTAATCAGTTTACGATTTTAATTTTTTTCTTGTAGATTAGCTTTCCCTATTAGCACTGTCCCTCGCCATCATGCGAACCCACTCTGACTTCATAGGTACTTGTAATTAACATCCCCAAGTCAAGGATGAGACGTCAACATTTTATTCAAACTGTCCGGTGTTGGGGTTGAACCCTTTACCTCGGCATCAGCACACTGGATGCTTAACAACATGCGTTCTTATTTATACGGCCATGCTGAGCTCCAGACCATATTTTCAAGTAAAACGTTCAATCATATTGTCAGAAAATCACAGTCAACTTTATCATACCTGGGCCTAGTGCAAAGAAGACGACGTACAGAAGGGAGACCACGATGCTGAGTATATTGAACCATGAGACAGTGTGCTGGAACACAGAAAGAATAAGAGTATTTCATTAATAACAACAAACATATGGTAGTGATCATAGAAGATGTTAGATATTTCTGTAACAAAAACACACACAAGGTAGAAGTCAAAGAAGTATTAGATGGTTTAAGGTTAACAGTACAGTAAGTAAGAGGCGAAGAAAGTGTTAGATACTTTAGTGTTAACAGGACACAAGGTGGGAAGCCAGGAAAGGATTAGATAGTTTAATATTAACAGGACACAAGGTTGGAGGCAGAGAAAATATTAGATAATTTAATGTTAAAAGTACACACAGTATGAGACAAAGAAAGTATTAGATAGTTTAAGGTTAACAGTGAACAAGTTGGGCGGCAAATAATTCATTGTATAATTCAATAATAACACATTACGGAGGAAGCACATAAAGTGTTAGATATCTGAATAACATAAAAGGTAGGAAGCACTGGAACTATTTGATAATCCAGCAATAACATACAAGGAAGGAAGCACAGAAAGTGCTAGATATTTTGGCAATAACATACAAGGAAGGAATCACAGAAAGTGCTAGATATTTTGGCAATAACATACAAGGAAGGAAGCACAGAAAGTGCTAGATATTTTGGCAATAACATACAAGGAAGGAAGCACAGAAAGTGCTAGATATTTTGGCAATAACATACAAGGAAGGAAGCACAGAAAGTGCTAGATATTTTGGCAACAACATACAAGGAAGGAAGCACAGAAAGTGCTAGATATTTTGGCAACAACATACAAGGAAGGAAGCACAGAAAGTGCTAGATATTTTGGCAATAACATACAAGGAAGGAAGCACAGAAAGTGCTAGATATTTTAGCAATAACATACAAGGAAGGAAGCACAGAAAGTGCTAGATATTTTGGCAATAACACACAAGGTATTACAGCTATAACACACAAGGTAATCCAACAATAACACACAAGGTATTCCAGCTATAGCACACAAGGTATTCAAGCAATAGCACACAAGGTATTCAAGCAATAACACACAAGGTATTCCAGCAATAACCCACAAGGTAGGTAGCAACCTCATGTAATATCTTCCCCTCCACCAACTCATGCCAATCCTTTCATAGACTTTTTCATAATTGGTTGGATTTTACAGCTAAAGCATGCCACATGAAAGTAGAACATTATGCCAACCCTCCTTATTTGCCTCTTATGACATGCTTGGCAGTGTTACCATTGTTTGCTCCTTTTATGGGCTCGGGTAATATATGGGGGAATATGTTAGTGCTGTGGCATGTAAATCAGTATGTAGGATATTAAAGAGCTGAATCAATCAATCAATCAGGTGCTGTCTCCACAATGAAGGTTGACTGCAATGGATCTCTATCAGTGTCTGTCTCTTGCCTTGATTGTATTTCTATTGCTGTCTTTGGGGTATTACAGGATTAGGTCCCAATCTCTTCCACAGTGGGCAGTCATGTTCTCTATTGTGTCCTGAATACGCCTCATGTGGGTCAAACACTGCTGTTTCATTTTCCAGGCCATTTATTTATCAAGATTTATCCCCCTTGTTCATCGTGCAAAATCGCAGAATGGGACAAGTAAAGGCTGCAGTTTAGTATAAATTATCTCCCCCGATGTGTCTCCACCTTGCCGTGGTGGGGGAGCTTGCGTGTCCCATCGACCCCATGTGCTTGCCGATGGGTGAAAACTACATATCGGACGGCTCGTGGGATAGGGACCAGACTAAGAGAGACACAACCTGCTGCTCTGCAGGTAAGACTGAGGATAGCAGTCAAAATCAGGCAAACGATCCCTAAATCTCAGTCCGGGCATAACCTCTAAGGCTCCCATCCGAGGTGTATGGCTGAACGTCTCTAAGCCATAAACTCTCGGAAGTGAGAGCCTGGCCGACACAAACCTACATCAAAATTGTGATGATGTGCTGAGCACGCTACATGCTCGGCGCAGATTCGTTCGATGGCTCTTAGCTGGGGGATATGAGGTATCCCCGGATGAAAGGGCCTGACCGTTACTCGCCCACAGACGCACGGAGGTAAGGTGCTGAGCCGGCAGCACATGTAGCCTACCTCGTGAGTGAGTACAAAAGGTGGAAAAACACCTCGGTCGCACGTCTCGCAGACGTCCGATAGTCTGTAACCACACTCATGGAGTGAGTGTAGTCAAAGGTGGAAAATTTTCTCGTTGACACGAAATGGAACGCCTGTCTTGCGAATCCATTACGTGGCAGCCCGAAGCGAAAGCTTGCTGTGTGGAAGCCGAAACAAGAGTCTCGAAACCCGAGGAAGGCTAACCTCATTAAAAAATGCCCGCCGGAAGCCGGAAGTGTCGTCCTACGGGTGGCAAACTAAAAATTGACACTACGCATTTACGTCCGAATGAAATGTCTCGTCCAAATGTCTCTCGTGCTAGGAACAGCTCTGACTACCTAGTTTCCGAATGCCGCTCTTGTTCGGAACAGCTCTGACTAGGTAGTTTTCCGAATGTCTGTCGTGCCTGGAACAGCTCTGACGGGCGCAACGACAAGCACATGTCCGAAAACTCGCTGAGTGGATACTGTCTGCAAACCTGTCTGGTTTGTGCGGGAATGGCCCGGGGCAAACGAAATTACCAATATATTGAAGTGAGGATTTAAAGCAGCCATGAGCAGGACGTGACGATTCCCTCGGCTAGCCCAGAACCAGGGCGTTATGTGTCGGCCCTGCAACTATGGAAGCAACCTTGGATGGCGGAAAATGCTATGGACTGTCCCTGCCTTCCTTTGAGGGATGACCGTTGTCTTCGACCGTTCTAACTTGGCCAGCATGGTTGTAGATGGCACCACAAAAGTGAGAGTCTCCCAGGAATGCTACCTGGTCAAAAAAGCACGCTAAAGTCGATGTGTTGGCCTACGGGTTTCGGCCCAAGGGCGCATAACAGACACACCGCAATCACATCTGAAAAAACACTCCGGATGAACGAAAAGAAGAAGAAGAAGTATAAATTATGTTTTATCTTCTTTTTATTTCTTATAAAAGTTAGTTACATATCCTTTACAGCCCATGAGAAGCACAGGCAGGCCAAGAGAAGTAATACTGGACGGCCTAAGATGGCGGCAAGGAGGTATATTGATAGAATTGATACATATATTGATAAAATTGATCTACAACTCCAAGGACTGAGATCTGTGAAGATACATTAATGTCTACATCTGGCAGGACAAGTGATGACAATGATGTAGGGTAGATCAGGGCAAGTGATGACAATGATGTAGGGTAGATCAGGGCAAGTGATGACAATGATGTAGGGTAGATCTTGGTAACAGTGAAATAATTCATTACCCTTAGAGCTAGTGTCACCGTGATCAAAATGCTGAACACAAACATCCCAGCGAGGCCGATCAAATGCAAAGTCCGCCTCCCAGCCCTGTCCATCAAAGGAATGGTGACAAGCGTCATGACAACCATAACTCCGCCCACACCGCTGGTGGCATAGTTGGCAGCTGTAGCATCAAGTCCAGCATCTCTATACAGACTGGCAGAGTAGTAGAAAATCTGTGGGCAAGAGGGACAAGAAACTAACAACAATGAAAATTGAATGGTTTTTCCCTTCCCACTGGGCATTGGGTTTAGGTTTGTTGACAATGAAATAAACCACCTCAACCAAGTAGAAGACCAACCTAGGTCTAAACTCAATGAGGTCCATGTGTCCTGTGCTGAATCTGTACTGGCACCTGGCCGTCATAACAGACAATGCTTTGTTACATTGTGTTTCATTAATAGCACAGAGTCTGGGCTGAATTGTAGAAACCATGTGTTGCCCATGCAGCATGATCCATTTCTTGTGCTGCTTAGTTTACTCCAGAGGAAAGGTCACACCAATACATCTGGAATAAGTCAACTTCAGCATCTTTTGGCTGTTTGTGATTCCTGGGCAATTCAGTAGTTTGCCATTGCTTTCTGAACGACTGGAACTCATATCATTGCATGGAAACCAATGCAAGGCAGTCTGTTTCCAAATCGCCCGCAGCTGTGTTTCGAACGTGGTATAGGAGATTGTGAATTGCGTTCATAACCCGTTCACAACAGAACCGGCAGAGTTTTAAAATATAATGTTATAAAAACAAGACTTCTTAAAGCAATATATAATAATGTAATTAAGTCATGATCTATATATAAAAATATATCTAATCCAATGTAATCCTTGTATAAAACAAGACAATTTCAAGCAAGACATAATCCTGTATTTATCGGGATTTGGAGCTATGACTGGCACCATGCCGTCTTGAGACGATAGTTTGTAAACTGGAGTAATACCTCTCCATAACACAAAGCCTGGCTGAATTTATAGACCATGTGTTGCCCATGCAGCATGATCCATCTCTCGGCCTGCCTAGTTTACTCCAGAGGAAAGGTCACACCAATATGTCTGAAACAAGACAAGCTGCAGAAGCTGCCAAATCACCAAAGCAATGCTCTCTCCATCTGTCTGAGCTTCCATCCTAGACCAGTTGCAGACCAAGGCTTAGGGCCTGGTCTGCCCTGTCATGACATTTAGTCTTTAGGTTGCATTTCCTCGCACTAGGGTAAGGCTTGTACCCTCCCAATTGCACTCCTCCGCCCGAAGCCATTGGCACAATGTGGGGTGATGGGTTTGGTGATCGCCGCCCAACATCTGGCACTAACAGAAAGCAGGTAGAACCCCATCTACTGTCATACGGTAGCTCAGTCATATATGACTTAAGGCCTGACTTGGAGCTATGGTTAGGATGATAAAGGCATAAGCATGGTTGAACAAGGGTTCAATGTTCTGGTACTTTTCTAAGGGAGGGAATGACCTTTCCCTCCCTGCACTCAGGCCTACACAATGTGATGGTCCCAACACTTCACACACCCACAGCGCTTCACACACCCACAGTGCTTCATGCACCCACAGCGCTTCACGCACCCACAGCGCTTCACGCACCCACAGCGCTTCACGCACCCACAGCGCTTCACGCACCCACAGCATGTCATGTACCCACAGCACTTCACACACCCACAGCACTTCACACACCCACAGCACTTCACACACCCACAGCACTTCACACACCCACAGCACTTCACACACCCACAGCACTTCACACACCCACAGCACTTCACACACCCACAGCAGGGTCCTGCTACAGGGCTTTATTTGTTTTCTTAATAATCCTGTAATTAACACATAATTGGTAGTGGTCTCGACGTATGGTGTCCGCCTCGAGTGCTGGAGGTCCCGGGTTCAGGCCCAGGTGAGGACCGAGATTTATTTAAAAAATCCACCTGGACTTCCAGTAATAAAATTTCCCCTGGTCTCTGGGTAGTGAGATCGGACGCCCGTGTGTATTGTTGCGCACGTAAAAAATCCCTTGGCAGTTGGAAATCGAAAAAGAGTAGCCTAACGGCGCTGCCCGGGCAAAAATTTTGAGTTAAAAATCTACCCAAGTATTTCACGATCCTCGCCGATGCTACGGAGTTCGTGCATTAGCTGAGTTTCTCCAGACTCAGGTTTAAGTTAGGAGGAACACGGAGCACTTATGGGTTAAACCGTGTGCCGTGATATTGATCCATCGACTAAACTAAACTAAACTAAACTGGTAATAAAACATCTTTTAAAATGAAAGCAAACTGACTTTGTTGCGAAACTCACCCCACAAATTCCAGAGAGTTGCTGTGACAATTGCATTACAATGCTAATCAGAAGAGGCATCCGGAAGAATCGTCTGACAAACAGGCTAAAAACAGTCACCTAAAACAAAGAGAATGACATATTAAACAATCCTGTTTGTAAATTAAAAGCAATGTACAAGGGGTGTTCAGAAAGTAATGCACCACATCATTTTTCTCAGCTAATAAAGAAGACAAAATCATGAAATTTTGCACACTTCAAATACGGTATGTGCACCAATCTGGAACCCAACGGCAAAATAATATGGCTGCCCTAAACCGTTGAAATGGGGTATGTTAGCAACTTGTGTTATAAGCAGCGAATTGTGATAGAATTTCTCATTGCAAAGAGGGAAACTGTTGTGAACATTCACATGCGTCTTTGTGATGTGTATGGAAGTTTTGCAGTCGACAGAAGTACTGTCAGTCACTGGGTTCAGAGAATCAAAGAATCAGGAAGTGGAGATATGGAGCTGCTTGATCGGCCGCGCCGTGAACATCCTGCCCCAGCCACCAAGCAGAAATGTTGAAATGCACTGAGGGTATTATTCTTACTGATAGATGAATCACTACTCAATAACTAGCCTTAAGCTGTCAGTCAGCAATCACTACTCAATAACTAGCCTTAAGCTGTCAGTCAGCAATGTTAGTGTAATAGCAGTTATACAAACTGTCGGATTTTCTCAGGTTTGCGCAAGATGGGCTCCTCGGAGTCTCATAAATTACCACTGATTGCAAAGGAAAGCAATTTGGAGCATGTCAATGCTGATGGAGAAAATTTTTTGGCTAAGATCGTTACAGGTGATGAAACCTGGGCACATCATTTTGAACCTGAGACAAAAAGACAGTCAATAGTGTGGCATCATCCGCAATCACCACGAAGAAATAAATTCCACACAACTGTTTCAGCTGGAAAGGTCATGATCACCATCTTTTGGGACATTGAAGATGTGATTCTTGTGGATGTTATGCCAAGAGGAGAGCAATATATTTGTAAGCTTACATTAAGACATTGAAAAAACTCAATCAACGTTTTCACAGAGTTTGAAAGAAATGGCTACATGATCAAGACACAATCTGGAATGGGCAAGAAATGCATGCACTTGTTTTGTGCTGGCATAAAGCCGTACAAGTTATGGAGATTATGTTAAATAATACAGATGTTTACATGACATATCCATGTATGTTGTGTATAAATGTAATGTTTTTTAAATAAACAGCTCCTGAGAAAAACGATGTGGTGCATTGCTTCCTGAACGCCTCTCGTATTCCCTTAATGAATTTAAACACAGACGCCATAAATAAAATATTGCACGATTTCTTGCCTGGCATTTTTCACTGCATCTCGTCAGGTGTATACAGTTATGTGAAACATGAATGCTACTTTGGCTGAAATATGATATATCCGGGGATATTATGTTCTACACATTCGTGAAATGTCAGCAAGGATTTTGAAAGCAATTACAAAATGTCACTTACCAGTCAGAACTTTTAATGCCAGCATAAAATGTCAACTTACTTATCAGAATTTTGAATTCCAGCACAAAATATCACTAACCAGCTAGAATTCTGAAAGCAAACTATACCACTAACTAGATAAAACTTTCACTGAAAGCACACTATGTTGCTAACCAATTAGAATTTTGAAAGCATATTACACAATATACTAAATAAGCAATGGCAAACTACTGAATGTAAACTAGCCCATAAATCACGAACAGCCAAAAAATACTGGGTTGACTGCTACATCCTGTAAAGGATATGCAACTAACTTAATTACACAATATGTAGCTAACCAGTCAGAACTCTGAAAGCACACTATGTCATTAACCAGTCAGAACTCTTAACTGAAAGCACATTATATGACCAATCAGAACTATGAAAGCACACCATGTCACTAACCAGTTAAAACTGTGAAAGTACATTATGCAGAACAACCAGTTAGAACATTGAAGGCATAGCATGCCACTAACCAGTTAGAACTCTGAAAGCACTCCTTGTCACTAACCCGCTGCAGCTGTATTATTAAAAACATGATACCTTCTCCTCCCGGCTCTGTGCCTTCTCTTCTTGTTTCATCTCACTGAGATCATCTTCAACATCAGCAGTCCCACGCAGGGCCTCCAGAGCTGGAACAAATAACAGAAACTGCTGCTACAGACAGCATGAAATAAAAGAACATACACACACTTTGTACACAAACTGCTGCTACAGGCAGCATGAAACAAAAGAACAGGCACACACTGTACACAAACTGCTGCTACAGGCAGCATGAAACAAAAGAACAGGCACACATAAAACACAAACTGCTGCTACAGGCAGCATGAAACAAAAGAACATACACACACTTTGTACACAAACTGCTGCTACAGGCACCATGAAACAAAAGAACAGGCACACATAAAACACAAACTGCTGCTACAGACAGCATGAAACAAAAGAACAGGCACACATAAAACACAAACTGCTGCTACAGACAGCATGAAACAAAAGAACAGGCACACATAAAACACAAACTGCTGCTACAGACAGCATGAAACAAAAGAACAGGCACACACTGTACACAAACTGCTGCTACAGGCAGCATGAAACAAAAGAACAGGCACACACTTTGTACACAAACTGCTGCTACAGGCAGCATGAAACAAAAGAACAGGCACACACTGTACACATACTGCTGCTACAGGCAGCATGAAACAAAAGAACAGGCACACATAAAACACAAACTGCTGCTACAGACAGCATGAAACAAAAGAAAAGGCACACACTGTACACAAACTGCTGCTACAGGCAGCATGAAACAAAAGAACAGGCACACATAAAACACAAACTGCTGCTACAGACAGCATGAAACAAAAGAAAAGGCACACACTGTACACAAACTGCTGCTACAGACAGCATGAAACAAAAGAACAGGCACACATAAAACACAAACTGCTGCTACAGGCAGCATGAAACAAAAGAACAGGCACACACTGTACACAAACTGCTGCTACAGACAGCATGAAACAAAAGAACAGGCACACATAAAACACAAACTGCTGCTACAGGCAGCATGAAACAAAAGAACATACACACACTTTGTACACAAACTGCTGCTACAGACAGCATGAAACAAAAGAAAAGGCACACACTGTACACAAACTGCTGCTACAGACAGCATGAAACAAAAGAAAAGGCACACACTGTACACAAACTGCTGCTACAGACAGCATGAAACAAAAGAACAGGCACACACTGTACACAAACTGCTGCTACAGACAGCATGAAACAAAAGAACAGGCACACATAAAACACAAACTGCTGCTACAGACAGCATGAAACAAAAGAACAGGCACACACTGTACACAAACTGCTGCTACAGACAGCATGAAACAAAAGAACAGGCACACACTGTACACAAACTGCTGCTACAGGCAGCATGAAACAAAAGAACAGGCAAATACTGTACACAAACTGCTGCTACAGACAGCATGAAACAAAAGAACAGGCACACACTGTACACAAACTGCTGCTACAGACAGTATGAAACAAAAGAACAGGCACACACTGTACACAAACTGCTGCTACAGGCAGCATGAAACAAAAGAACAGGCACACACTGTACACAAACTGCTGCTACAGACAGCATGAAACAAAAGAACAGGCACACACTGTACACAAACTGCTGCTACAGACAGCATGAAACAAAAGAACAGGCACACACTGTACACAAACTGCTGCTACAGACAGCATGAAACAAACGAACAGGCACACACTGTACACATACTGCTGCTATAGACAGCATGAACCAAAAGAACAGGCACACATAAAACACAAACTGCTGCTACAGACAGCATGAAACAAAAGAACAGGCACACATAAAACACAAACTGCTGCTACAGACAGCATGAAACAAAAGAACAGGCACACATAAAACACAAACTGCTGCTACAGGCAGCATGAAACAAAAGAACAGGCACACACTGTACACAAACTGCTGCTACAGACAGCATGAAACAAAAGAACAGGCACACATAAAACACAAACTGCTGCTACAGACAGCATGAAACAAAAGAACAGGCACACATAAAACACAAACTGCTGCTACAGACAGCATGAAACAAAAGAACAGGCACACACTGTACACAAACTGCTGCTACAGACAGCATGAAACAAAAGAACAGGCATACATTGTACACAAACTGCTGCTACAGACAGCATGAAACAAAAGAACAGGCACACATTGTACACAAACTGCTGCTACAGACAGCATGAAACAAAAGAACAGGCACACACTGTACACAAACTGCTGCTACAGACAGCATGAAACAAAAGAACAGACACACACTTTGTACACAAACTGCTGCTACAGACAGCATGAAACAAAAGAACAGGCATACACTGTACACAAACTGCTGCTACAGACAGCATGAAACAAAAGAACAGGCATACACTGTACACAAATTGCTGCTACAGACAGCATGAAACAAAAGAACAGACACACACTGTACACAAACCGCTGCTACAGACAGCATGAAACAAAAGAACAGACACATACTTTGTAAACAAACTGCTGCTACAGACAACATGAAACAAAAGAACAGACACACACTTTGTGCACAAACTGCTGCTGCAGACAGCATGAAACAAAAGAACAAGCACCCACTTTGTACACAAACTGCTGCTACAGACAGCATGAAACAAAAGAACAGGCACACACTTTGTACAAAAACTGCTGCTACAGACAGCATGAAACAAAAGAACAAGCACCCAATTTGTACACAAACTGCTGCTGCAGACAGCATGAAACAAAAGAACAAGCACCCACTTTGTACACAAACTGCTGCTGCAGACAGCATGAAACAAAAGAACAAGCACCCACTTTGTACACAAACTGCTGCTGCAGACAGCATGAAACAAAAGAACAAGCACCCACTTTGTACACAAACTGCTGCTACAGACAGCATGAAACAAAAGAACAAGCACCCACTTTGTACACAAACTGCTGCTACAGACAGCATGAAACAAAAGAACAGGCACACACTTTGTACACAAACTGCTGCTGCAGACAGCATGAAACAAAAGAACAGGCACACATAAAACACAAACTGCTGCTACAGGCAGCATGAAACAAAAGAACATACACACACTTTGTACACAAACTGCTGCTACAGACAGCATGAAACAAAAGAACAGGCACACACTGTACACAAACTGCTGCTACAGACAGCATGAAACAAAAGAACAGGCACACATAAAACACAAACTGCTGCTACAGGCAGCATGAAACAAAAGAACATACACACACTTTGTACACAAACTGCTGCTACAGACAGCATGAAACAAAAGAAAAGGTACACACTGTACACAAACTGCTGCTACAGACAGCATGAAACAAAAGAAAAGGCACACACTGTACACAAACTGCTGCTACAGACAGCATGAAACAAAAGAACAGGCACACACTGTACACAAACTGCTGCTACAGACAGCATGAAACAAAAGAAAAGGCACACATAAAACACAAACTGCTGCTACAGACAGCATGAAACAAAAGAACAGGCACACACTGTACACAAACTGCTGCTACAGACAGCATGAAACAAAAGAAAAGGCACACACTGTACACAAACTGCTGCTACAGACAGCATGAAACAAAAGAACAGGCATACATTGTACAC
This sequence comes from Cepaea hortensis, assembly GCA_963921405.1. Taxonomy (NCBI): domain Eukaryota; kingdom Metazoa; phylum Mollusca; class Gastropoda; order Stylommatophora; family Helicidae; genus Cepaea; species Cepaea hortensis. Next base: position 456,244,703 of record OY992876.1, on the reverse strand, counting down.
AAACTGCTGCTACAGACAGCATGAAACAAAAGAACAGGCACACATTGTACACAAACTGCTGCTACAGACAGCATGAAACAAAAGAACAGGCACACACTGTACACAAACTGCTGCTACAGACAGCATGAAACAAAAGAACAGACACACACTTTGTACACAAACTGCTGCTACAGACAGCATGAAACAAAAGAACAGGCATACACTGTACACAAATTGCTGCTACAGACAGCATGAAACAAAAGAACAGGCATACACTGTACACAAACTGCTGCTACAGACAGCATGAAACAAAAGAACAGACACACACTGTACACAAACCGCTGCTACAGACAGCATGAAACAAAAGAACAGACACATACTTTGTAAACAAACTGCTGCTACAGACAACATGAAACAAAAGAACAGACACACACTTTGTGCACAAACTGCTGCTGCAGACAGCATGAAACAAAAGAACAAGCACCCACTTTGTACACAAACTGCTGCTACAGACAGCATGAAACAAAAGAACAGGCACACACTTTGTACACAAACTGCTGCTACAGACAGCATGAAACAAAAGAACAAGCACCCAATTTGTACACAAACTGCTGCTGCAGACAGCATGAAACAAAAGAACAAGCACCCACTTTGTACACAAACTGCTGCTGCAGACAGCATGAAACAAAAGAACAAGCACCCACTTTGTACACAAACTGCTGCTGCAGACAGCATGAAACAAAAGAACAAGCACCCACTTTGTACACAAACTGCTGCTACAGACAGCATGAAACAAAAGAACAAGCACCCACTTTGAACACAAACTGCTGCTGCAGACAGCATGAAACAAAAGAACAAGCACCCACTTTGTACACAAACTGCTGCTACAGACAGCATGAAACAAAAGAACAGGCACACACTTTGTACACAAACTGCTGCTGCAGACAGCATGAAACAAAAGAACAGGCACACATAAAACACAAACTGCTGCTACAGGCAGCATGAAACAAAAGAACATACACACACTTTGTACACAAACTGCTGCTACAGACAGCATGAAACAAAAGAAAAGGCACACACTGTACACAAACTGCTGCTACAGACAGCATGAAACAAAAGAACAGGCACACACTGTACACAAACTGCTGCTACAGACAGCATGAAACAAAAGAACAGGCACACATAAAACACAAACTGCTGCTACAGGCAGCATGAAACAAAAGAACATACACACACTTTGTACACAAACTGCTGCTACAGACAGCATGAAACAAAAGAAAAGGTACACACTGTACACAAACTGCTGCTACAGACAGCATGAAACAAAAGAAAAGGCACACACTGTACACAAACTGCTGCTACAGACAGCATGAAACAAAAGAACAGGCACACACTGTACACAAACTGCTGCTACAGACAGCATGAAACAAAAGAAAAGGCACACATAAAACACAAACTGCTGCTACAGACAGCATGAAACAAAAGAACAGGCACACACTGTACACAAACTGCTGCTACAGACAGCATGAAACAAAAGAAAAGGCACACACTGTACACAAACTGCTGCTACAGACAGCATGAAACAAAAGAACAGGCACACACTGTACACAAACTGCTGCTACAGACAGCATGAAACAAAAGAACAGGCACACACTGTACACAAACTGCTGCTACAGGCAGCATGAAACAAAAGAACAGGCACACACTGTACACAAACTGCTGCTACAGACAGCATGAAACAAAAGAACAGGCACACACTGTACACAAACTGCTGCTACAGACAGCATGAAACAAAAGAACAGGCACACACTGTACACAAACTGCTGCTACAGGCAGCATGAAACAAAAGAACAGGCACACACTGTACACAAACTGCTGCTACAGACAGCATGAAACAAAAGAACAGGCACACACTGTACACAAACTGCTGCTACAGACAGCATGAAACAAAAGAACAGGCACACACTGTACACAAACTGCTGCTACAGACAGCATGAAACAAAAGAACAGGCACACACTGTACACATACTGCTGCTATAGACAGCATGAACCAAAAGAACAGGCACACATAAAACACAAACTGCTGCTACAGACAGCATGAAACAAAAGAACAGGCACACATAAAACACAAACTGCTGCTACAGACAGCATGAAACAAAAGAACAGGCACACATAAAACACAAACTGCTGCTACAGGCAGCATGAAACAAAAGAACAGGCACACACTGTACACAAACTGCTGCTACAGACAGCATGAAACAAAAGAACAGGCACACATAAAACACAAACTGCTGCTACAGACAGCATGAAACAAAAGAACAGGCACACATAAAACACAAACTGCTGCTACAGACAGCATGAAACAAAAGAACAGGCACACACTGTACACAAACTGCTGCTACAGACAGCATGAAACAAAAGAACAGGCATACATTGTACACAAACTGCTGCTACAGACAGCATGAAACAAAAGAACAGGCACACACTGTACATAAACTGCTGCTACAGACAGCATGAAACAAAAGAACAGGCACACACTGTACACAAACTGCTGCTACAGACAGCATGAAACAAAAGAACAGACACACACTTTGTACACAAACTGCTGCTACAGACAGCATGAAACAAAAGAACAGGCATACACTGTACACAAACTGCTGCTACAGACAGCATGAAACAAAAGAACAGGCATACACTGTACACAAATTGCTGCTACAGACAGCATGAAACAAAAGAACAGGCACACACTTTGTACACAAACTGCTGCTACAGACAGCATGAAACAAAAGAACAAGCACCCAATTTGTACACAAACTGCTGCTGCAGACAGCATGAAACAAAAGAACAAGCACCCACTTTGTACACAAACTGCTGCTGCAGACAGCATGAAACAAAAGAACAAGCACCCACTTTGTACACAAACTGCTGCTACAGACAGCATGAAACAAAAGAACAAGCACCCACTTTGTACACAAACTGCTGCTGCAGACAGCATGAAACAAAAGAACAAGCACCCACTTTGTACACAAACTGCTGCTACAGACAGCATGAAACAAAAGAACAGGCACACACTTTGTACACAAACTGCTGCTGCAGACAGCATGAAACAAAAGAACAAGCATGAAACAAAAGAAAAGGCACACACTGTACACAAACTGCTGCTACAGACAGCATGAAACAAAAGAACAGGCACACACTGTACACAAACTGCTGCTACAGACAGCATGAAACAAAAGAAAAGGCACACACTGTACACAAACTGCTGCTACAGACAGCATGAAACAAAAGAACAGGCACACACTGTACACAAACTGCTGCTACAGACAGCATGAAACAAAAGAAAAGGCACACACTGTACACAAACTGCTGCTACAGACAGCATGAAACAAAAGAACAGGCACACACTGTACACAAACTGCTGCTACAGACAGCATGAAACAAAAGAACAGGCACACACTGTACACAAACTGCTGCTACAGGCAGCATGAAACAAAAGAACAGGCACACACTGTACACAAACTGCTGCTACAGACAGCATGAAACAAAAGAACAGGCACACACTGTACACAAACTGCTGCTACAGACAGCATGAAACAAAAGAACAGGCACACACTGTACACAAACTGCTGCTACATGCAGCATGAAACAAAAGAAAAGGCACACACTGTACACAAACTGCTGCTACAGACAGCATGAAACAAAAGAACAGGCACACATAAAACACAAACTGCTGCTACAGACAGCATGAAACAAAAGAACAGGCACACACTGTACACAAACTGCTGCTACAGACAGCATGAAACAAAAGAACAGGCACACACTGTACACATACTGCTGCTATAGACAGCATGAACCAAAAGAACAGGCACACATAAAACACAAACTGCTGCTACAGACAGCATGAAACAAAAGAACAGGCACACATAAAACACAAACTGCTGCTACAGACAGCATGAAACAAAAGAACAGGCACACATAAAACACAAACTGCTGCTACAGGCAGCATGAAACAAAAGAACAGGCACACACTGTACACAAACTGCTGCTACAGACAGCATGAAACAAAAGAACAGGCACACATAAAACACAAACTGCTGCTACAGACAGCATGAAACAAAAGAACAGGCACACATAAAACACAAACTGCTGCTACAGACAGCATGAAACAAAAGAACAGGCACACACTGTACACAAACTGCTGCTACAGACAGCATGAAACAAAAGAACAGGCATACATTGTACACAAACTGCTGCTACAGACAGCATGAAACAAAAGAACAGGCACACACTGTACACAAACTGCTGCTACAGACAGCATGAAACAAAAGAACAGGCACACACTGTACACAAACTGCTGCTACAGACAGCATGAAACAAAAGAACAGACACACACTTTGTACACAAACTGCTGCTACAGACAGCATGAAACAAAAGAACAGGCATACACTGTACACAAGCTGCTGCTACAGACAGCATGAAACAAAAGAACAGGCATACACTGTACACAAATTGCTGCTACAGACAGCATGAAACAAAAGAACAGGCATACACTGTACACAAACTGCTGCTACAGACAGCATGAAACAAAAGAACAGACACACACTGTACACAAACCGCTGCTACAGACAGCATGAAACAAAAGAACAAGCACCCAATTTGTACACAAACTGCTGCTGCAGACAGCATGAAACAAAAGAAAAGGTACACACTGTACACAAACTGCTGCTACAGACAGCATGAAACAAAAGAAAAGGCACACACTGTACACAAACTGCTGCTACAGACAGCATGAAACAAAAGAACAGGCACACACTGTACACAAACTGCTGCTACAGACAGCATGAAACAAAAGAAAAGGCACACATAAAACACAAACTGCTGCTACAGACAGCATGAAACAAAAGAACAGGCACCCACTTTGTACACAAACTGCTGCTACAGACAGCATGAAACAAAAGAACAGGCACACACTTTGTACACAAACTGCTGCTACAGACAGCATGAAACAAAAGAACAAGCACCCAATTTGTACACAAACTGCTGCTGCAGACAGCATGAAACAAAAGAACAAGCACCCACTTTGTACACAAACTGCTGCTGCAGACAGCATGAAACAAAAGAACAAGCACCCACTTTGTACACAAACTGCTGCTGCAGACAGCATGAAACAAAAGAACAAGCACACACTTTGTACACAAACTGCTGCTACAGACAGCATGAAACAAAAGAACAAGCACTCATTTTGTACACAAACTGCTGCTACAGACAGCATGAAATGAAAGAACAAGCACCCACTTTGTACACAAACTGCTGCTACAGACAGCATGAAACAAAAGACCAAGCACACACTGTACACAAACTACCGTTACAGACAGCATGAAACAAAAGAACAGGCACACACTGTACACAAACTGCCATTACAGACAGCATGAAACAAAAGAACAGACACACACTGTACACAAACTGCTGCTACAGACAGCATGAAACAAAAGAACAGGGACACACTGTACACAAACTGCTGCTACAGACAGCATGAAACAAAAGAACAGGGACACACTGTACACAAACTGCTGCTACAGACAGCATGAAACAAAAGAACGCACACACTTTGTACACAAACTGCTGCTACAGACAACATGAAACAAAAGAACAAGCACCCACTTTGTACACAAACTGCTGCTACAGACAGCATGAAACAAAAGAACAGACACACACTTTCTACACAAACTGCTGCTGCAGACAGCATGAAACAAAAGAACAAGCACCCACTTTGTACACAAACTGCTGCTACAGACAGCATGAAACAAAAGAACAAGCACCCACTTTGTACACAAACTGCTGCTACAGACAGCATGAAACAAAAGAACAGACACACAATTTGGAAAAAAAACTGCTGCTGCAGACAGCATGAAACAAAAGAACAGGCATACACTGTACACAAACTGCTGCTACAGACAGCATGAAACGAAAGAACAGACACACATTTTGTACACAAACTGCCGTTACAGACAGCATGAAACAAAAGAACAGACACATATTTTGTACACAAACTGCTGCTACAGACAGCATGAAACAAAAGAACAGGCACATATTTTGTACACAAACTGCTGCTACAGACAGCATGAAACAAAAGAACAGACACACACTTTGTACACAAACTGTTGCTACAGACAGCATGAAACAAAAGAACAGGCACACACTGTACACAAACTGCTGCTACAGACAGCATGAAACAAAAGAACAGACACACACTTTGTACACAAACTGTTGCTACAGACAGCATGAAACAAAAGAACAGGCACACATAAAACACAAACTGCTGCTACAGACAGCATGAAACAAAAGAACAGGCACACACTGTACACAAACTGCTGCTACAGACAGCATGAAACAAAAGAACAGGCACACACTGTACACATACTGCTGCTATAGACAGCATGAACCAAAAGAACAGGCACACATAAAACACAAACTGCTGCTACAGACAGCATGAAACAAAAGAACAGGCACACATAAAACACAAACTGCTGCTACAGACAGCATGAAACAAAAGAACAGGCACACATAAAACACAAACTGCTGCTACAGGCAGCATGAAACAAAAGAACAGGCACACACTGTACACAAACTGCTGCTACAGACAGCATGAAACAAAAGAACAGGCACACATAAAACACAAACTGCTGCTACAGACAGCATGAAACAAAAGAACAGGCACACATAAAACACAAACTGCTGCTACAGACAGCATGAAACAAAAGAACAGGCACACACTGTACACAAACTGCTGCTACAGACAGCATGAAACAAAAGAACAGGCATACATTGTACACAAACTGCTGCTACAGACAGCATGAAACAAAAGAACAGGCACACACTGTACACAAACTGCTGCTACAGACAGCATGAAACAAAAGAACAGGCACACACTGTACACAAACTGCTGCTACAGACAGCATGAAACAAAAGAACAGACACACACTTTGTACACAAACTGCTGCTACAGACAGCATGAAACAAAAGAACAGGCATACACTGTACACAAACTGCTGCTACAGACAGCATGAAACAAAAGAACAGGCATACACTGTACACAAATTGCTGCTACAGACAGCATGAAACAAAAGAACAGGCATACACTGTACACAAACTGCTGCTACAGACAGCATGAAACAAAAGAACAGACACACACTGTACACAAACCGCTGCTACAGACAGCATGAAACAAAAGAACAGACACATACTTTGTAAACAAACTGCTGCTACAGACAACATGAAACAAAAGAACAGACACACACTTTGTGCACAAACTGCTGCTGCAGACAGCATGAAACAAAAGAACAAGCACCCACTTTGTACACAAACTGCTGCTACAGACAGCATGAAACAAAAGAACAGGCACACACTTTGTACACAAACTGCTGCTACAGACAGCATGAAACAAAAGAACAAGCACCCAATTTGTACACAAACTGCTGCTGCAGACAGCATGAAACAAAAGAACAAGCACCCACTTTGTACACAAACTGCTGCTGCAGACAGCATGAAACAAAAGAACAAGCACCCACTTTGTACACAAACTGCTGCTGCAGACAGCATGAAACAAAAGAACAAGCACACACTTTGTACACAAACTGCTGCTACAGACAGCATGAAACAAAAGAACAAGCACTCATTTTGTACACAAACTGCTGCTACAGACAGCATGAAATGAAAGAACAAGCACCCACTTTGTACACAAACTGCTGCTACAGACAGCATGAAACAAAAGACCAAGCACACACTGTACACAAACTACCGTTATAGACAGCATGAAACAAAAGAACAGGCACACACTGTACACAAACTGCCATTACAGACAGCATGAAACAAAAGAACAGACACACACTGTACACAAACTGCTGCTACAGACAGCATGAAACAAAAGAACAGGGACACACTGTACACAAACTGCTGCTACAGACAGCATGAAACAAAAGAACAGGGACACACTGTACACAAACTGCTGCTACAGACAGCATGAAACAAAAGAACGCACACACTTTGTACACAAACTGCTGCTACAGACAACATGAAACAAAAGAACAAGCACCCACTTTGTACACAAACTGCTGCTACAGACAGCATGAAACAAAAGAACAGACACACACTTTCTACACAAACTGCTGCTGCAGACAGCATGAAACAAAAGAACAAGCACCCACTTTGTACACAAACTGCTGCTACAGACAGCATGAAACAAAAGAACAAGCACCCACTTTGTACACAAACTGCTGCTACAGACAGCATGAAACAAAAGAACAGACACACAATTTGTACACAAACTGCTGCTGCAGACAGCATGAAACAAAAGAACAGGCATACACTGTACACAAACTGCTGCTACAGACAGCATGAAACGAAAGAACAGACACACATTTTGTACACAAACTGCCGTTACAGACAGCATGAAACAAAAGAACAGACACATATTTTGTACACAAACTGCTGCTACAGACAGCATGAAACAAAAGAACAGGCACATATTTTGTACACAAACTGCTGCTACAGACAGCATGAAACAAAAGAACAGACACACACTTTGTACACAAACTGTTGCTACAGACAGCATGAAACAAAAGAACAGGCACACACTGTACACAAACTGCTGCTACAGACAGCATGAAACAAAAGAACAGACACACACTTTGTACACAAACTGTTGCTACAGACAGCATGAAACAAAAGAACAGGCACACATAAAACACAAACTGCTGCTACAGACAGCATGAAACAAAAGAACAGGCACACACTGTACACAAACTGCTGCTACAGACAGCATGAAACAAAAGAACAGGCACACACTGTACACATACTGCTGCTATAGACAGCATGAACCAAAAGAACAGGCACACATAAAACACAAACTGCTGCTACAGACAGCATGAAACAAAAGAACAGGCACACATAAAACACAAACTGCTGCTACAGACAGCATGAAACAAAAGAACAGGCACACATAAAACACAAACTGCTGCTACAGGCAGCATGAAACAAAAGAACAGGCACACACTGTACACAAACTGCTGCTACAGACAGCATGAAACAAAAGAACAGGCACACATAAAACACAAACTGCTGCTACAGACAGCATGAAACAAAAGAACAGGCACACATAAAACACAAACTGCTGCTACAGACAGCATGAAACAAAAGAACAGGCACACACTGTACACAAACTGCTGCTACAGACAGCATGAAACAAAAGAACAGGCATACATTGTACACAAACTGCTGCTACAGACAGCATGAAACAAAAGAACAGGCACACACTGTACACAAACTGCTGCTACAGACAGCATGAAACAAAAGAACAGGCACACACTGTACACAAACTGCTGCTACAGACAGCATGAAACAAAAGAACAGACACACACTTTGTACACAAACTGCTGCTACAGACAGCATGAAACAAAAGAACAGGCATACACTGTACACAAGCTGCTGCTACAGACAGCATGAAACAAAAGAACAGGCATACACTGTACACAAATTGCTGCTACAGACAGCATGAAACAAAAGAACAGGCATACACTGTACACAAACTGCTGCTACAGACAGCATGAAACAAAAGAACAGACACACACTGTACACAAACCGCTGCTACAGACAGCATGAAACAAAAGAACAGACACATACTTTGTAAACAAACTGCTGCTACAGACAACATGAAACAAAAGAACAGACACACACTTTGTGCACAAACTGCTGCTGCAGACAGCATGAAACAAAAGAACAAGCACCCACTTTGTACACAAACTGCTGCTACAGACAGCATGAAACAAAAGAACAGGCACACACTTTGTACACAAACTGCTGCTACAGACAGCATGAAACAAAAGAACAAGCACCCAATTTGTACACAAACTGCTGCTGCAGACAGCATGAAACAAAAGAACAAGCACCCACTTTGTACACAAACTGCTGCTGCAGACAGCATGAAACAAAAGAACAAGCTCCCACTTTGTACACAAACTGCTGCTGCAGACAGCATGAAACAAAAGAACAAGCACACACTTTGTACACAAACTGCTGCTACAGACAGCATGAAACAAAAGAACAAGCACTCATTTTGTACACAAACTGCTGCTACAGACAGCATGAAATGAAAGAACAAGCACCCACTTTGTACACAAACTGCTGCTACAGACAGCATGAAACAAAAGACCAAGCACACACTGTACACAAACTACCGTTACAGACAGCATGAAACAAAAGAACAGGCACACACTGTACACAAACTGCCATTACAGACAGCATGAAACAAAAGAACAGACACACACTGTACACAAACTGCTGCTACAGACAGCATGAAACAAAAGAACAGGGACACACTGTACACAAACTGCTGCTACAGACAGCATGAAACAAAAGAACAGGGACACACTGTACACAAACTGCTGCTACAGACAGCATGAAACAAAAGAACGCACACACTTTGTACACAAACTGCTGCTACAGACAACATGAAACAAAAGAACAAGCACCCACTTTGTACACAAACTGCTGCTACAGACAGCATGAAACAAAAGAACAGACACACACTTTCTACACAAACTGCTGCTGCAGACAGCATGAAACAAAAGAACAAGCACCCACTTTGTACACAAACTGCTGCTACAGACAGCATGAAACAAAAGAACAAGCACCCACTTTGTACACAAACTGCTGCTACAGACAGCATGAAACAAAAGAACAGACACACAATTTGGAAAAAAAACTGCTGCTGCAGACAGCATGAAACAAAAGAACAGGCATACACTGTACACAAACTGCTGCTACAGACAGCATGAAACGAAAGAACAGACACACATTTTGTACACAAACTGCCGTTACAGACAGCATGAAACAAAAGAATAGACACATATTTTGTACACAAACTGCTGCTACAGACAGCATGAAACAAAAGAACAGGCACATATTTTGTACACAAACTGCTGCTACAGACAGCATGAAACAAAAGAACAGACACACACTTTGTACACAAACTGTTGCTACAGACAGCATGAAACAAAAGAACAGGCACACACTGTACACAAACTGCTGCTACAGACAGCATGAAACAAAAGAACAGACACACACTTTGTACACAAACTGTTGCTACAGACAGCATGAAACAAAAGAACAGGCACACATAAAACACAAACTGCTGCTACAGACAGCATGAAACAAAAGAACAGGCACACACTGTACACAAACTGCTGCTACAGACAGCATGAAACAAAAGAACAGGCACACACTGTACACATACTGCTGCTATAGACAGCATGAACCAAAAGAACAGGCACACATAAAACACAAACTGCTGCTACAGACAGCATGAAACAAAAGAACAGGCACACATAAAACACAAACTGCTGCTACAGACAGCATGAAACAAAAGAACAGGCACACATAAAACACAAACTGCTGCTACAGGCAGCATGAAACAAAAGAACAGGCACACACTGTACACAAACTGCTGCTACAGACAGCATGAAACAAAAGAACAGGCACACATAAAACACAAACTGCTGCTACAGACAGCATGAAACAAAAGAACAGGCACACATAAAACACAAACTGCTGCTACAGACAGCATGAAACAAAAGAACAGGCACACACTGTACACAAACTGCTGCTACAGACAGCATGAAACAAAAGAACAGGCATACATTGTACACAAACTGCTGCTACAGACAGCATGAAACAAAAGAACAGGCACACACTGTACACAAACTGCTGCTACAGACAGCATGAAACAAAAGAACAGGCACACACTGTACACAAACTGCTGCTACAGACAGCATGAAACAAAAGAACAGACACACACTTTGTACACAAACTGCTGCTACAGACAGCATGAAACAAAAGAACAGGCATACACTGTACACAAACTGCTGCTACAGACAGCATGAAACAAAAGAACAGGCATACACTGTACACAAATTGCTGCTACAGACAGCATGAAACAAAAGAACAGGCATACACTGTACACAAACTGCTGCTACAGACAGCATGAAACAAAAGAACAGACACACACTGTACACAAACCGCTGCTACAGACAGCATGAAACAAAAGAACAGACACATACTTTGTAAACAAACTGCTGCTACAGACAACATGAAACAAAAGAACAGACACACACTTTGTGCACAAACTGCTGCTGCAGACAGCATGAAACAAAAGAACAAGCACCCACTTTGTACACAAACTGCTGCTACAGACAGCATGAAACAAAAGAACAGGCACACACTTTGTACACAAACTGCTGCTACAGACAGCATGAAACAAAAGAACAAGCACCCAATTTGTACACAAACTGCTGCTGCAGACAGCATGAAACAAAAGAACAAGCACCCACTTTGTACACAAACTGCTGCTGCAGACAGCATGAAACAAAAGAACAAGCACCCACTTTGTACACAAACTGCTGCTGCAGACAGCATGAAACAAAAGAACAAGCACACACTTTGTACACAAACTGCTGCTACAGACAGCATGAAACAAAAGAACAAGCACTCATTTTGTACACAAACTGCTGCTACAGACAGCATGAAATGAAAGAACAAGCACCCACTTTGTACACAAACTGCTGCTACAGACAGCATGAAACAAAAGACCAAGCACACACTGTACACAAACTACCGTTACAGACAGCATGAAACAAAAGAACAGGCACACACTGTACACAAACTGCCATTACAGACAGCATGAAACAAAAGAACAGACACACACTGTACACAAACTGCTGCTACAGACAGCATGAAACAAAAGAACAGGGACACACTGTACACAAACTGCTGCTACAGACAGCATGAAACAAAAGAACAGGGACACACTGTACACAAACTGCTGCTACAGACAGCATGAAACAAAAGAACGCACACACTTTGTACACAAACTGCTGCTACAGACAACATGAAACAAAAGAACAAGCACCCACTTTGTACACAAACTGCTGCTACAGACAGCATGAAACAAAAGAACAGACACACACTTTCTACACAAACTGCTGCTGCAGACAGCATGAAACAAAAGAACAAGCACCCACTTTGTACACAAACTGCTGCTACAGACAGCATGAAACAAAAGAACAAGCACCCACTTTGTACACAAACTGCTGCTACAGACAGCATGAAACAAAAGAACAGACACACAATTTGTACACAAACTGCTGCTGCAGACAGCATGAAACAAAAGAACAGGCATACACTGTACACAAACTGCTGCTACAGACAGCATGAAACGAAAGAACAGACACACATTTTGTACACAAACTGCCGTTACAGACAGCATGAAACAAAAGAACAGACACATATTTTGTACACAAACTGCTGCTACAGACAGCATGAAACAAAAGAACAGGCACATATTTTGTACACAAACTGCTGCTACAGACAGCATGAAACAAAAGAACAGACACACACTTTGTACACAAACTGTTGCTACAGACAGCATGAAACAAAAGAACAGGCACACACTGTACACAAACTGCTGCTACAGACAGCATGAAACAAAAGAACAGACACACACTTTGTACACAAACTGTTGCTACAGACAGCATGAAACAAAAGAACAGGCACACACTGTACACAAACTGCTGCTACAGACAACATGAAACAAAAGAAAAAAACAAACATGGCAGCTACACCAGATATTCTGCTGGCTATTTCTTTGATATCTCAGACTTTGCTAAATAATGTTGTCTGTCCATCAAGAATGATGATGACCATTTATTTCATCCCGTGGGGTTGAAAGTATGGAGCTGTGAGTTCTAAGATGGCTGATAAGGCCTATTTTGGCTCGAAATATTCTTTGACAATATGGGCTAAGAATGCTTGTCGTTCCAGGAGGAGGATCTCCTGCTGTGGTTTTTCTATCCAGCCTTTTCTTCACAGCTCTTGCAGTCCTGGTTGCTTCACAAGTGACTACACCCTTGCGTTATGATGTACGCCATGAATTTAATATGTGCAGTAATTCAGTTTAGGTGTTTCTGCTGGGATACCATCTGGACCAACAGCTTTCCCAGCCTTCAGAAGTTTGATCATCATCATCCAGCAGCCTGTCCTGTGCAGGACTCCATTAACCATCTCTCAAATTGCCTCTGGCATAAGCCAGATCTCCTGCCTCATTGCTGTCATGTGTAAATTATCTATCAAATCTTAAATTCACCTACACTTTGGTCTTCCTCTTCTTCCCTTGGCCCGTATTTCTCTCTCCATAATTATCTTTTTCCAGACATTCACGTCTCTTTACAAGCCCAAAATATTTCATTTTTCTAAATGTTATTTACCATAATAACTAATCTTCTTCAATGCTGAGTTCTTATTGGATAGATGTGTTTGTTCTCTTTTCCCGAGTTCTTATTGGATAGATATGTTTATTCTCTTTTCCTGAGTTCTTATTGGATAGATATGTTTATTCTCTTTTCCTGAGTTCTTATTGGATAGATGTATTTGTTCTCTTATCCTGAGTTCTTATTGGATAGATATGTTTATTCTCTATTCCTGAGTTCTTATTGGATAGATATGTTTATTCTCTTTTCCTGAGTTCTTATTGGATAGATATGTTTATTCTCTTTTCCTGAGTTCTTATTGGATAGATATGTTTATTCTCTTTTCCTGAGTTCTTATTGGATAGATATGTTTATTCTCTTTTCCTGAGTTCTTATTGGATAGATATGTTTATTCTCTTTTCCTGAGTTTTTATTGGATAGATATGTTTATTCTCTTTTCCTGAGTTCTTATTGGATAGATGTATTTGTTCTCTTATCCTGAGTTCTTATTGGATAGATGTATTTGTTCTCTTATCCTGAGTTCTTACTGGATAGATCTGTTTGTACTCTTTTCCTGAATTCTTATTGGATAGATCTGTTTGTTCTCTTTTCCATCAAATGAATTTTCAGTACTCTTCTGTAGCACTTATATTCAAAAGCACATATGTATTTTTAAGCAGATTTTTTTAGTACAAACATGGCTTAGAACGGACCTTGTTTAACTACTATGTGAAAATGTGTGCTGTATATTTCAGCTTAAAGGATTTATCTAATTACTTTAGTTTATGTTTGTGATTTCTGCAGTATGAACCTGACTATACGCAGGGAAATATGCCAGGCAATAAATCGTGCAGTCTACGGACAAGGACAGGTTACTTTTTTTTTTTTTTTTTGCTTTCGTGTGCTTCAAATTCAAACATATTCCACATAGCGCTACTACTTCTAGTAGTGCTGGACTGAATTTTGCATGTGGATTAGCTTTCCCTATTAAAAGTGTCCCTCGCCATCAGGGAACCCACTCCGACTTCAGAGGTACTTGTAGTTTACGCCCCCAAGTCAACAGCGAGAAGTCAACATTTAAGTCCAACTGACCAGTGTAGGGGTTGAACCCGCTACCTCGGCATCAGCACACAGGGCAGGTTATCATGTTGAGGCTTCGACAAGGCATAACAGACTGAACAAGCTTATGTACAGGCTTCCTCTGAGTGACTCACCACTATACTCATACAGTGTCATCAAACTGCAGAGCTTGGTCCAAAGGATTTAACTTATTACAGCTAGCTAAGAAGGACATACTGGCTTAGTGAGACTGCACTGCATTCAAAACTGTCTGTTGGTGTAAACATCAAAAAATGAATGCAAGACGAAGAGAAAGAAGATTTCTTCAGTTTTTGCAGAGCAATGTCTGTTCTTTTTAAATATGTTTATCATCATCATCATCTTCCACTTTTGCTGTCAAGCATTGTGGGGAAATAGTTGGTGCTCCAGCGCCCGATGCTTGGCACTGGATAGTGTCATTCCGTGTGACTGTACAATGTCTTTGATGTTGTCAATCCATTTTCTTCTCGGGTGTTGTCTTGCTCTCGTAGCAGATCTTCGTTGATGTGGGGCCAGTGATGGTAGCTGATGTTGTTGCATTCTAACGAGATGGCCGAACCATTTGATCTTTTGCCTTTCAATATATGTGGCAAAATGTGTTGATCCCGCTGTCTGTCTGATAACATAATTTCTTATACGGTCTTGGATAGTTAAGTTGGTAGCTCTCTTCAATCATCTCATCTCACAGATATTGATTTTGCATTAGTATGATTTGGATAATGTCCATGTTTGACATTGGCAGCACAGGGTTGGTGTGAATATGCTATTTATTATCTGTCATTTTGCAAAAATTGGTTTCTTTGGATGCTTCAGTATGGGTGATAATTGAACAACTGGGCTTCCCATTACAATTAATACAAATTATTTTTTGACTGCATCAATCTGTACACGAGTGAAATCAGCTCAGTATGATGGGCATCTCAATCAATCAATCATTAAGTGCTGTAATTAATCTACTACAGGAAACCTCACCTAATTTAGCCTCGCGTTCTTGATGTCTGGAAATTAGCAAGTACCTGGGGCTCTCAGGACAAAATGGAAGGACGACCAACTGGAGGAGGCAAGGAATGACTGTGAGACCTGGGAATACAAATACAGACTAGTAGTGTCAGGTCGTAGTCAGATATGACTGAGTTATTGTATAAAAGTAGTACCTGCTTTCTGTTAGTGCTGAATGTTGGGCGGCTCTCACCAAACCTGACACCCCACATTGTGCCAATGGCTCCCGGTGGAGTGCAATTGGGAGGGTACAAGGAAATGCAACCTAAAGACTAAATGTCATGGCAAGGCAGACCAGGTCTAAGCCTTGGTTGGCAGCTGGTCTAGGATGAAGCTCCAACAGGCAGACAGAGATCTGATCTGGCAGCTTCTGCAGCTTGTCTTGTTCCAGACGTATTGGTGTAATCTTTCCTCTGGAGTAAACTAGGCAGGCAGAACAAGGGATCATGCTGCATGGGCACCACATGGTCTCTACAATTCAGCCCAGGCTTCTTGCTATAGAGAGGTATAACTCCATCCCTGGTCTCCGCTACGGTTTGTACTTATTATGTTTTTTTTTAAAGCACAACGTAACAGACTATCGTCTGTCAAGGTGCCAGTAACTACAGGTTACATCAGTCTCATTAGTTCAGTTATTTGTAGGTTGAACTTCTGTAGTTTGAGACCTGGATGAGGAATTCACAACTGGGTCATGAACTATTTAGATATCAACAAGAGATTATAATCTGCACCTCAGGATCAGAAGGTATTGGGTTAAATTACAGTATAGCACTGGGACTATTTCCAAAAACTACTGGTATCTGATATCACACATTCGCTTGATCTCTTGGGTAGTGTATCAGATAATTAACCTTGTTTGATAAGGGTGAAAAACAGGAGGTCATGTATACAAGCTGTGCATATTAAACATTCCATGACAGTTGAAAATCGTAAAAAGTGGACCATAAAGCCACAGTCCAGGAGAAATTGCACCTTCATCCCCAAGGTGTTTGCAACATCACTGTTTTTTCTTCCCCAGGCCAATTTGATGTTGAATATGTTCAAAGTGATTTGTTTCTGAAACAAGATGTTTGTGAGCCAGTTTTCCTCGGTGTTCGCATCTTGTAAAATGTCAGTATTTTTCTTCTTCTTGATCCATGATATAAGAACTTTTCTGTAGCATTTGAGTTCAAAAGCCGGAATTTTCTTCTTTAGCAATTATAAAACTGTCCATGACTCACATCCATTTGATGCCACAGGAATATGGTGTTTGTCCATCAGGAATGATGATGACCCATTCACTTTATCCATTGGGGTTGAAAGTTTGGAGCCGTGAGTTCTAAGAGGTAAGGCCTATTTTGGCTCGAAATGGTCTTTGGCATTGTGGGCGAAGAATGCTTGACGTTCCATGAAGAGGAACCCCTGTAGTGGTTTTTTTGTCCAGCCTTTTTTTTCACAGCTCTTGCAGTCCTGTTGCTTCACAAGTGACTACACCCTAGCATAATGATGTACTTCACAAATTTCAGTCTTTGGCAGCAGTCTCCAAAGTGCTGTGATGAATTCCAAAAGCTTTTAGTGCGATCTTCAGTGTCTTTAAAGCGTTTCATCTGGCCACTGTCTGGCCACCTTGGGAGCATTTACCACAGCGCAGCTCACCTTTAAAAATTTGTTTAAGTATCCTGTGATCTGGCATGCGAGTCAAGTGACCAGCCCAGGAAAGATGCATGTTCTCAACAATTTTATTTTACCTCGTCTGCTGGTGTTGTGCTACAGGCTCTTAATTGTGTTTACCATCCTCATTACTGTGGCCAGTCTACTTCTGACATCTGAAAAGTCCCCACTGATGTTGGTTATGGAGCTAATATATTCAAAGTTGACAGCCGCAGTAGCGCAGTTAATAGACACACAGCTGTCAGCCCGATGGTCATAGGATTGATCCACATCGGGGGCGGGTTCGAATGTTTAACATTGACCTGGACTCTCAGGTTGACTCAGCCTAAAATGGGTACCAGGAAATGTTTTGGGAAGTAAAGGCATCTTACTGATCACATCACAGATTACATGCACAACGATGAACAAAAGATGAATGATTGGAAGGGCCAAATGTAAGACAGGCCTGTGTGCCCAATTTGTGACCCTATGAAAATAAAGTCTGTTCGTTCGTTCGTTCATCACTCATAGAGTGCCAGCTTGTCTATAAGAATAAGAATCTAGCACCATATGTCCAATGCACTTTAGGCTGTGTAAAGGGTTCCTTTACTTACTGGCTATGTTCACAGTTTGGGAAATATTCAAATTCTTCACCATGACATCTTTATCGAATTCAAGCAAACAAAAACAACACCTAAGAGAGCATCAACACTCATTACCTAAGAGGAGATCCCAAAAGTTGGAGTTTCCAAAGATCTCTGAGAAGCCCAGCACTTGAGAAACCAGGAGTCCCACGGTGACCCCCAACTGGTGCAGCACCCCAAGCGCGCCTCGAATTCTGGGTGTGGATATTTCAAACAGGTACATTGGAGACAGGCCAGTGTAGAGACCTGGAGAAAATAAGCTACTGTTAATGACTTACTTGGTTCTGTTTTTACTATATTTTATCCTCATTATTATCACCATTCTACTGACATCCATCATCATTTCTCTCATCGTCTACTTCTACTCTGCCAAATGGTGTAGGCATTCATGTTTCCCCACAGATCTCAGTCACCTGGTGTTCTGGATCAATTCTATTCATGTTATTCCAGCATCATGTCACTCACCCTGCCTCTCCCTCTTCTTATACTGATCATTCCAGTCATCATATTTTTTTTAAGATTTCTCTTCTCAATGCATGACCAGAGAACAGCTTTTGTCTTTTTCTTTTAGTTGTAAATAATGTTCTACTTGTATCAGCCTTTTCAGGCACTTGTTAGTTTCTTTTGCAGTTCAAGGTGTATATAGCAGATTTGAGGAAGTGTCCTGCATCTGCCATTATAGCTGTCCTAACACGTCACAGATTTGAGGAAGTGTCCTGTATCTGCCATTACCGCTGTCCTAACATGTCACGGATTTGAGGAAGTGTCCTGTATCTGCCATTATATAATAAAGAGGTTCTGAAAGTAGATAAAGAAATTCAAGAACAATACAGAGTGACTGTGAAAAATAGGTACAATGCAATAGCTAAAATACAGAGTATAGATGAACAATGGGAAATGTTAAGGGACTCCATTCATCAAACTAGCAAAGAAATATTACCGGAGAGAAGCCAAAAAGCTAAGAAAAAATGGATGAATGAAGAAATCTTAAGGTTGATGGACAAAAGGAAACAGAATAAAAATGACAAACAAGAGTATGCTAAGATAAATAAAGAAATAAGAGATAAATGTGTGAAGGCAAAAGAAAGTTGGTTAAATGAGCAATGCAGAAAAATTGAATTAAATTCCATTAAAGATCAAAAAAGTATGTACAGACAAATCAGCGAGCTCACAGGAAGAAAAATAAGAATAAATACAGGGTGTTTGAAATCAAAAACAGGACAGACTTTATTGGAGGAAGGTGCTATAATGAAGAGGTGGAATGAGTATATAAGAGAATTATATAATGGAGAAAGGGAAGAATTAACAGAAGAAAGTAACTTAGAAGGCCCACCTATTCTAAAAGAAGAAGTCGCTGATGCTATGAAACATATGAAGAAAGGAAAAACAGCTGGGCCAGATGAAATCACAATAGAAGAATTAGAAGTGTTGGGAGAATTTGGAGTAGATATATTAACCAAAATGTTGAATGATATTTACAGTAGTGGATATTTACCCAGTGATATGCTGAAATCTGTATTTATAGCTATACCAAAAAGACCAGGAGCAATTGATTGTGAAGATTTTCGTACAATTAACCTCATAAACCATGTCACTAAGCTTCTACTCAGAATTATAATGAGAAGAACAAGAAAGAAAATAAAAATGGAAATTAGTGAAGAACAGTATGGTTTTATGGAAGGAAAGGGTACAAACAATGCAATATATATATTACGAACACTAATAGAAAGATCAATAGAGAAACAAAGAGACATATATTTATGCTTCATAGATTATACTAAGGCATTTGATAAAGTAAAACATGATGAGCTGATTAAAATGTTGGAAGATATCAACATTGATGGGAAAGATTTAAGAATAATAAAGAATATATACTGGAACCAAGTAGCAGCAATTAAAATGGGAAATAAAGAGGGTAGTTACGAACAGATAAAGCTAGGAGTACGACAGGGGTGTGTCTTGTCACCCGATCTCTTCTCCCTGTATAGCGAAGTAATAATGAGAGAGATCAAAGAGAAGCCAGGAATACTAATCGGAGGATATAATATAAACAATATACGCTATGCAGATGACACAGTATTGGTAGCGGATAATGCAACAGACCTACAACAATTGTTGGACAGTGTAGTAACAGAGAGTGCACAGACAGGACTGTCCTTGAATATCAAGAAAACAGTAACAATGGTGATATCAAAGAAAATGGGGACGCCAAAATGTGACATAGAAATAGAAGGGGAAATTCTCAACCAAGTGGATAATTTTAAATACCTAGGGGCACTTATAACATCAGATGGAAGATGTACAAAAGAGATTAAGAGCAGAATAGGGCAGG
>OY992876.1:456196225-456218725 GCA_963921405.1 Cepaea hortensis | reverse complement strand
ACAGTTTATATTTTTTGTAGCATGCCCTAAAAGTCTGTTACAAACACAACATGTCAGGCTGTAGCCACCAGAAAGCTACCACTAATATCTGATTAGTATAATTAGTTGGTATAAATGCAATGACTATGGGAAAAACAAAGTATATAGCTGCTTATCAAATCTCTGTGAATGCTCTGTTACACAGGATGCTCCAGGAAGACATCCAGACATTTCTGGCACACTCGGTGTCATTCATGAACACCTTTTTTTTTTAAATGTTGCATATCTTTTACAGGACGTTGCAGTCAGCACCAGCATTTTTCAGCTGCTGTTGATGTACTAGGCAAGTTTTACGTTCAGTAGTTTTCCATTGTTTTATGAATGACCGGCTCCCATACCAACACGTTATAACACAATGCGACAAGGTCTGCTGCACAAATCGGTCGCAGCTGAGTTTCGAACGCCTGGTAAGCGGCTCACTAAGCGCGTTCGCAAGCCTTTAGCCACGGAGACTGGCCACCTTTAGGCTCTGTAATTATTTCAAGCATGGACAAGTTAGCCTAATGAGTATGAGTTCAAGAATCAACATTGCTGCACATGGACATTGCCACTCTTCTTT
The DNA here is from genome assembly GCA_963921405.1 of Cepaea hortensis. Classification (NCBI taxonomy): domain Eukaryota; kingdom Metazoa; phylum Mollusca; class Gastropoda; order Stylommatophora; family Helicidae; genus Cepaea; species Cepaea hortensis. The sequence goes on along the minus strand of OY992876.1, from coordinate 456,218,127 downwards.
AGTAGCCAAGAAAGAGTTCCCTTGTTGATGTAATGCATTCACCAAGCCATCCAGGTATTTACTTTCGTGCCTTCCACTTGTTCTTTTCCCTCGATCTTGCCAGTTGTCACCAAGCTCTCCTATTTATTTCTTCTCATAAGGTGACCAAAAATTGACTGTCTACGTCTAATTTCATTAATCGGTTTACGATTTTCATTTGTTTCTTGTAGGACTTGGTCATTGGTTTTACTGTCTGTCCATGGTATTCTTTGCATTTTCCTCAGAAACCACATTTCCACAGCCATCAGATGTTTTTCAGCTTGTCTGTTCATTGTCCAAGCTTCACATCCATACAAAAGTACAGATTCTACGTAGCACCTCAACGCTTTTTCTCGTTGCAAATGATGTCTTTTTATTGGCAGGATTAAATGACCTCCTGCACTTTCCTCTCTGTGCTGAGCAACATCCAGACCCACTGCTCACCCCCCACTGATTCAGCCTCTCCACTTGTGGATCCGCTGTCCGTTTTATTCCACTGTGTTCACGATCCACGAAAAGCCCTACCACATCAGCTTTTTCAAAAATGTTGCTCACCACCCAAAGGAAGCAGATGCAGCCAGTCTATCAGCATGTTCATTTCCTCGCCCACCCGCATGCCCTAGACAGAGAATCCTCTTTATCTTCACCTTGTTGAGTGATACAAGCCACTTCATGCAGAACATACCAGCTTCTATTTTACATAGCGTGCTCCTTGAGTCTGTTGCAAACACAAAATGTCAGGCTGTATTACTTTCCAGCCATCAGAGCACCACTGTTAGCTTTTCTGGTATCAATGCAATGAATATGAGAAAACCTAAGTTTAAAAATAATTATCAAAGTTCCGCAAATGTTCCAATTTACAGGATGTTTCAGAAAGAGTATCAGTAACTTGAATGTGTAGTTTTAGGAATTGCAAACTTTATCAGTGGTTCTCAAACAGGGAGACATTCCAGGGTTTAGAAGAATAGAGAGGGAAGAGATCCAGTAGGCCCTGATGACAGTGATGTTCCCACAAAGGATCTGCTACATGGTGACCCTGAGTGCTACTTACAGATTCTGGAGAGTTGATCACGCCTGTGTTGTAACCAAACTGAAAAGAGCCCAGAACAGCTCCAAATGCAGCCAGACACAGGCGTGCAGTGATTTCCTGAAATGAAATAAAAAAATCACTTTAAAAATACATAAATTATGATAATATAACAAAATGGTTGTTGATTATTATATAAATATCTAGGAAGTATGATCTTTGAAGATGGCAGAATAGACATAGAAATCAAAATCAGACATCAAATCGCAAGTCCACTTTTATATCAACTACCACCCATACTGAAACAATCAAATATACCTACATTCACAAAATGAAGGGTAATAAATAGCATATTCACACCAACCCTATGCTACCAAAATCACACTTATGAAAAATCAACATCTGCGAGATGGGATGCTTGAGAAGAGTTGCCGACTTAACTATCTGAGACTGAGAAAGAAATTATGTTATCAGACAGACAGTGAGATCATCACCTTGTGCCATATATATTGAAAGGCAGAAGATCAAATGGTTCGGCCATCTCGTTAGAATGCAACACCATCAACAACTAGCACTGATTCTACATCAAAGAACATCCAATATAAGAGCAAGATGACGCCGGAGAAGGGAAAATTGATTGATGCCATCAAAGACATTGTACAATCACATGGAATGACACTATTCAGTGCCACCAATTGGGCGCTGGAATGTTAACTATTCCTTCTTACCTTGCTTGACGGCAAAAGTCAGTTTTACTTATCAACAGATGGTGATTTGAATCTACTTATGCACGTCTAAAAACTTTCACATCATCTTGTTTTTACAGATATGCTACCATCACTGCTTTCTGTATTCCTGTATTCTTGAGTGTTAAAACAAAACACTTCTTCCTATGACATGTTGATTCAATAAATCCATGTTTCCATGTGATCTCTTCATAACCTGTATTCAATCCTATTTTGGCACTTAGGTTGCCCATTAAAATTCTGATTTTCACATTTCTTTTATTGCCTACAGAACTTTGAAGTTTTGTGTAAAACTCCTCCTTAATTGATTTATCATTATCATTTACTGGTGCGTAACAGTGAATTACAATCATGTCTACTTTCTTTTTTTTGGTAGTTCTAAATGTTGCTGTTATTATTCTAAATCTCACTGTTCCTGGCTCTCTTAGTGCTTTCTCTGCCTCAATCAATCAATCATGTGCCATGCCGGAAAGCATGGGCGGTCATGACTCGCCATTTCACTCGATCACCTGAGTTGTGGATCAGCACAGTGTTCCTGTCTCGACCATGCCATGTGCCAAGCCATCCAGGTATTTACTTCTCGGTCTTCCCCTTGGTCTGTTCCCTTCGATCTTGCCAGTTGTCACCAAGTTCTCCAATCCATTTCTTCTCATAACATATCCAAAAAATTGTGACTGTCTACGTCTAATTTCTCTAATCAATTTATGATTTTCATTTGTCTCCTGTAGTACTTGGTCATTGGTTTTTCTGTCAGTCCATGGTATTCTTTGCATTTTCCTCAGAAACCACATTTCTGCAGCCTATTTAGATAATATTAGTCACTCCTTCACTGTGAGTGGCATTTTCCTCCGTAGGGCCCAAGAACAGCACTGTTTCACCTGTGTTTAGAAACTTTTTGCCTGCTTTATTCCATCTTGTACTGCATAATCCCAAAATGCTAATCATATAATATTTCATTTACCCTACCACTAGTGCTGTCTTTCCCAATTCATACATCCTCGTAAAGTACCCTGCTAAGTAGTGTGGGCGATCATGCTTCTCCACATCTTGCAATCTCCAACCGCATATATCAGTTTGAATAACGAAGACACAAACAAAAGATTGTATGATTTATTGCCTGGCATATTTCGCTGCATCTCGTCAGGTACATACTGCAGAATTCACATAATGTAAAGTAAAATAACTAGATAAATCCTTCAAGCTGAAATATATGCATGTTCACATAGTAATGTCAATTGTCTACAATAGCAATTTTACCCTTTACCGGGCAAAATGCCCAGAAACATTATTACCCCGGCAGGGGCCACCCGTCCGAAAGCATCTGTGACTATTATGCACTGTAAAAATATGATCTCATGGCTTCCCGATTGTCTACTTGTGGTTTCGCCGATAGCTTGACAACATGGCCGCAATTCGCAAGCGTGTACTTTAGGTTTGAACGGATTTTCTAAATAGTTTTTGGGGGTTTTACGCTTTGTATTTCAAAATGGATTTCGACGATTCTTCAAGTGATAGCATAGATTTCACTGGTTCAATTTAAGTTACATTGAAAGGCACGAAGTTGACTATTAATCAGAGCTAGATATCAGTGATCAGCATTACTTTGTGTTAGCAGTCGTGAGTCGGACTTTAAAGAAAGTGATTATGATTCTGAAAATGAGTTTGTAAATTGCTGTATAGATGACTGACAATCACAAACAATATGTTGTATTTTGTAAATATGTGTGTTCGTGTGTGGATAAGTGGCAGCATTCACATGAGTAAAATATTCTGCATGCTTTTCCCTTCATTTTGCTGTTTATTTGATTAAAATCTGTTGACTAACAACTTATACGTGATATTTTTACTAATGTAACCCAAAATTTTACCGAACCTCAAAATTCTTCTTGCCCGTTCAGGGCTACAAAACAGACAAACGTCTGCCTGGTAAAGGGTTAAGCTGACTAACATGTCTTTCTGTTTGCACAAAACTGGCCTATGTAGATTAATCATTATGGCTTCTGCAAACTTTAACAAGCGACTGTTTTGTGTGTTAAACAACACGCAAAAGGCACTGTCACTATCAATCACATGAACACATGCCTAGCAATTGATGAAGCGGGGAGTTTCCGGTGTGTCGGCCTCCCTAGGCTTCCATCGCTTGTGTGTACTTGTCAATCCATTGAGGTATGTGTTCAGCCACTCTGTTGTTCAACTGCCACTCTGTTCTGTTCTATATCTTCTGCTCTATATCAGTTTGTATGCTGACACCTTTCCATACTATGACAAAAGGCTATTATGGATCTCTCCTTCATCTCCGTTTCCAAACATCTTTCCAGTTGTCACAATCTTTCCAGTTGTCACAAAAATTTTCAAGTTTTGCTCTTCTCATGATGTGGCCATAAATTTTTTTCTCTATAATTTTTAACTCAAGCGTAGTCTATACACACTATTTATAGAAGTGATGGACCGAATTTTGCGTGTGGATTAGTTTCTCCTATTAAGTGTCCCTCACCATCAGGCGAACCCACTCTGACTTCAGAGGTACTTGTAATTTACGTCCCGAAGTCAAGGATGACAGGTCAACATTTAAGTCCAGCTGTCTGATGTAGGGGTTGAACCGCTTACCTCGGCATCAGCACAACGGATGTTTAAGAACACGTGTTCATACTCATTCGGCCATGGGGACCTGTGGCCATAAAATTACTGCCTCTTTCTTATGTCTGTGATATGTTGTTTTTGTGTTTTAGTCTCTTTCAAAATGTTTAGACTTTTCACTGTGGCTGCCCAAGGAATTTTCAGCATTCTTCTGTAACACAATATATGTGAGGTCTTGAAGGATTGTATTTTGCTTGTTTAATAATTGTAGAGGATAAACATCCATGTTAGAACTGGTTCTTTGTGACATGCAAGAATTATGTTTCTACTTAACGTCCATGTTAGAACTGGTTCCATGTGACATGCAAGAATGTTTCTAATTAACATCCATATGTTAGAACTGGTTCTATGTGACATGCAAGAATTCTGTTTCTACGAGGGGAAGTCAATAAGTCAGTCACGAATAGCTGTAGAAAAATAACTAAATATGATAACAACATGAAACCAGTTTATTTTTATACATACATTGTCCCTTTATTTCTCAACATAATTTCCACCAACATTGATGCACTTATCCCATCGTTTTATCAGTCCTCCCTAACCGGCTGTATAGAACCGAGTGCTCTGTTTTCTACAAACCACGTTTTCACTTCACATTCAACTTTGGCGTCATTCGCAAAATGTCTCCCGCCAATGTGGGTTTTCAGTGGACCAAAAAGGTGGAAGTCGCTAGGGGCTAAGTCGGGGCTGTAAGGTGGATGTTCCAGAACTTCCCACCTTATTTGGAATTACACCAAAGTGCCAAAACATACACAGACGTAGTCATATGTAATGACACTAAGGACAAAATGTATAAGATACCACTCAAGTGCTAAATGACTTTATGTAACAACTTTTGCAATAAATGAATTCTTTATAACCAGCTGGTATGAAGCATATAGCAATTACATTGCACTCAAACATACAAACACACTGCTAGAAAATGACTATAAATAATTGAAAAATGATCAGATTGCACTCAAATTAGTAAATAGAAAAGAATGCTATTGAAATCACTGTGTGCACACCAGCTTGCATGCTGATTATATATACAGAGTCCAGACCTCAATTAGTGTATCCTAGCAACCTGCATACAATCTGGATTTATTTATACAGCTGACTCAGGCTGAGAGCAAAGCCACAAGAGAAACTGCTAGCAAATTAATTACATGACCTGCTCTCTTTATGACAGGATACTAAGATCAGTGTCAAGATAACTTTCTGATTAGTGAACTGGCTTACTGATACAATAACAGGAAGGTTCCTATCCTAAAAGTGACATAATAAAAGAATATCAATAGAAAAATATGGAACATATGGTAATACACACACTGGCACCTTGCCGTCTTAAGAAACAACAGTTTGTTACATTGTGCTTCAAAAAAAAGGCATAATTATAACATGGCACTGGATGGAGTTATACCTTTCCATTGCAAAAAGCCTGGGCTGAATTGTAGAGACCATGTGTTGCCCATGCAGCATGATCCCTCTCTCAATCTGCCTAGCTTACTCCAGAGGAAAGGTAACACTAAAACATCTGGAAAAAAGACAAGCTGCAGAAGCAGCCAGATCAGCAAAGCAAAGGTCTAAGTGCCCACTTGTCTGAGCCTTGATTCTCAACTAGTTGCCAACCAAGGCTTAGGGCTAGGTCTACCCTGCCATGACATTTAGTCTTAGGCTGCATTTCCTCTCACCACGATAAGTCTTGTACCCTGCCAATTGCACTCCTCCGCCCGAAGCCAGCTGGCAGGGCACTTGATGATGATGATGATGATGATAAGATGCAAACTATAAGCCTTGGTGAGGAATTGGTCTAGAATCAAAGCCCCGACAGGTGAATAGTTAAAGCATTGCATTGCTGATCCAGCAGCTTCTGCAGCTTGTCTTGTTCCAGATATATTGATGTTCCCTTTCCTCTGGAGTAAACTAGGCAGGTCAAGCGAGGGATCATACTACATGGGCAACACATGGTCTCTAAATTCAGACCAGACTTTGTGTTATGAGAAGCATATCTCCATTATACAAACTATCGTCTGTCAAGACAGCCATCCACCCAGTCAGTCACTCAGGGAGTCAGTCAGCCAGTCAAGAGACAAACAATGTTCTTTGATCACATAATGATAATGAGAAGAGAAGCACTGGGTATTATGATGATTGGAAAGATCACAGACCGATAAAAATAAAGCTGGATGAACTGGGATGATGGCATGGAGAAATAGCAACAGAATAGATCCAGAAAACCAAGAACTGAGAGTTTAAGCCAACAGGGATGGCACATGGTGATTATAATGATCTGTTATGTATGTAAGTAGCAGTGCCCTAGATTACGTGGAGGCCTAAAGGCTTCAAATATAGATCTACTGTCATCTTGCTGGAAATAGAATAATGATCATCGCTATAGAATGCTTCATGGCTCCATTGGTTTCCATACACATGTAATGGAACTGTCAGACTTTTCGTAATCAACTTGGTTGGCTCATGCAAAACAGCCATTTATCAATACACCCTGGATTGCTTTCCAAAATTTTGCCAGAGTTCCACTCATCTGCATAGTTCAGTTGCAATGTTTACCTAATACTTCCTCTCTAGCATTTTGCCCATGCCTTTATAATGCATATCTTTTATATTGTTGCTGTTCTTTGTTAGCCTTGAATGATGTGTGAATGAAATAATGTATGAAAGAGAGTGATAGAAGGGCAGAATGTTAGACGGGCCTGCGTGCCTAATTCTTAACCCTTTGAAAATAAAGTTTGTTCGTTCGTTCGTTCGTTCGTTCTCTAGACAATACTCACAGCTGTGACAATTGTTTCAAACACCCTTGCTGATTGTTTAAGCAATCACATTGTCACAGTAAAGGAAGGATGGTAGGATGGAGACTGGGATATATAGGAAAGATGGAAAGAGATAAATTAAATACTGAAGATTCAGCTATGTTACTTTCTCACATTAAGTTATTACTGGTATCTATATTCTTCAGAATGTGAAAAACTGAAACAGATTGCGAGTGAAGGAATACAAATTGCTCTGTGTTGTACACAACATATTCTCATCAGAAGCATTAGTCGGGGCTAAGATCAGTGAAGTCAGCACATGGTGTAATGACTGGGACATCATGCTGACAATGTCATGAATGTGATCTACCTTGTCCATGGGTAATCTACCACCGAGAGGTGCATCCCCTGCCAGCCTATCAGCCTGTTCATTCCCCCACACTCCAGCATGGCCAGGGCAAAAAATTCATACAATTCTCTCACAATCTGTGACCTCTGAAGAGAGGATAGCCATTCAACACAAAATGTTCCTTTCTCCACCTTACTTAGCTGATTCCTAGATCCACGATAACCCGGGAAGGTTAACCTGGTCAACAAATGCCCACAGAAGTCAGATGTGTCAGCCTAATGGCGCAAGAAGGCAGCTCTGCTGTAAACAGGCACAACTCAATCACGTCCGGAAACAAACAAAAAAAACTCCGGATGAACGCAGAAGAAGAAGAAGATCCATGATAAGCTCTTGACCACCATCTAATCAAGCCATGTGCGCCACTCCACTCAGAATATAAGTTTCTATTTTATGTAGCATGCCCTAAAAGTCTGTTACAAACACAACATGTCAGGCTGTAGCCACCAGAAAGCTACCACTAATATCTGATTAGTATAATTAGTTGGTATAAGTGCAATGACTATGAGAAAACCAAAGTATATAATATAGCTGCTTATCAAATCTCTGTGAATGCTCCATTATACAGGATGTTCCAGGAAGACAACCGGCCATTTCTGGCATACTCGTCGTAATTCATGAGATATCACACTGAAAATGTTATGAATGTGATCCGACAATGGTTCCATGTCTACACTTGCCATTCTCTATGCAAGGCCTTTAAAAGTCCACAAATCCAATCCAAATGGGTGAATTCACTCAAATAAACTGTCTGATCAGTGCAGGATCTGTGTAGTTGAAAGCCTGCCTGTTGATCCTCTCCATAGGTGTTTGTCAATGGCATCACTTAATCTATCCAGAATGATCCTGCTTAATATTTTTCCTGGAGCTGACAATGTTATTCCTCTATAATTGTTGTCCTCCTACAGGTACCCTTTCTTTTGTAGCTTCACCAGACATGCTCTCCGGCCTGTTGGTATTACTTGAGTCTCCTAGACTCTGTTAACTTGTTACTTTCCATTCTTCTGTTACCCTGTATAAATTTACATTTATTCATATTGTTTTATGTACTCTACCAGCTCTGTGGTGAAGGGTTTATCAGAACTAAACATCCTTTGTAGCTTAGATATGTAGTATAGTTTAGATATGTATAATAGTTTAGACATGTAGAATAGTTTAGATATGTTGTACAGTTTAGATGTGTAGAATAGGTTAGATATATATTATAGTTTAGATATGTAGTAGTTTAGATAGGTACTATAGTTTAGACATGTAGAATAGTTTAGACATTTAGTATAGTTTAGACATGTAGTATAGTTTAGACATGTAGTATAGTTTAGACTTGTAGTATAGTTTAGGCATGTAGTATAGTTTAGACATGTAGTATAGTTTAGGCATGTAGTATAGTTTAGATATGTACTACATTTTAGACATGTAGTATAGTTTAGATATGTAGTATAGTTTAGATATGTACTATAGTTTAGACATGTAGTATAGTTTAGATATGTACTACATTTTAGACATGTAGTATAGTTTAGACATGTAGTATAATTTATATATGTAGTATAGTTTAGACATGTAGTATAGTTTAGAGATCTAGTATGGTTTAGACATGTAGTATAGTTTAGATATCTAGTATAGTTTAGACATGCAGTATAATTTAGACATACAGTATAGTTTAGATATGTACTACAGTTTAGACATGTAGTATAGTTTAGACATGTAGTATAGTTTACACATGTAGTATAGTTTAGACATGTAGTATAGTTTAGACATATTTTATAGTTTAGACATATTTTATAGTTTAGCTATGTAGCCTAGTTTAGACATGTAGTATAGTTTAGACATGTAGTATAGTTTAAACATGCAGTATAGTTTAGACGTGTAGTATAGTTTAGACATGTCATATAGTTTAGACATGTCATATAGTTTAGGTATGTTGTAGTGAAGAGGATCTCCATCGCCATGCCTGGTACAACTCACTGTCATCATTGCGTGACCTGCCAAATTTGATGCAGGTGTTCAGATATCTCCATAGACCTAGGTTAGTGGTGTTCAGGATCAGTTTTGTTGATGTTCTTCCTCCACTATCAGAGGCCATCCGGTGTCACTTCTCTTGGTCTGTCACTGCCTCCTATGCTGCTGCCTCCTCTACCCCTGATATTTCCAGTCATAATGATATTCTCCAATGCCTCACTTCTCGTAACATGATCAAAGAACATTATTTCCCTCTTTCTTATAGTTGTTTATAATGTTCTACTTCCATTAGTCTTTTCCAGGCACTCGTCGTTAACTGCTCTGGCAGTCCAAGGTATTTTCAACATTTGTCTCATAAACCACATCTCTGCTGCTTCCAAGCTATTTCTAATGTGTATGTTCACATTCCAAGATTCACTGCCATACAGCAATACAGGTTCTTCATCTTCTTCTTCTGCATTCATCTGCGAGTTTTTTCGGACGTGACTGCGTTGTGCCTGTTTACAACAGAGCTGTGTTCTTGCGCCGTTAGGGCAACACATCCGACTTCTGCAGGCATTTGTTGACCGGGTTAACCTTCCCGGGGGCAATACAGGTTCTATAGCATTTCAATGCTTTCTTCCTGAAATTTAATACCAGTGACTGGACCGCTGCATACTCATGTGAGCTGTGGTAGCGCAGTAACAAGACGCTCACCTGCCAGCCCAGAAGTCATGGATTCAATCTGCATCAGGGCAAGGTTTGAATTATTCAAATAGACCTGGGCTCCCATGTCCAACAAGCCTAAAATGGGTGCCAGGAAATGTCTTGCTAATTAAAGACGGCCAGTATGATACTGACCATATCAGTGACCTGGTCTATAAAAGTATTGGTTTAGCACCATATACCCACACCTTAAGTGAGGTCGATGTGATACTGACCATATCAGTGACCTGTTCTATAAAAGTATTAGTTTAGCACCATATACCCATGCCTTAAGTGAGGTCAGTGTGATAGTGATCATATCAGTGACCTGGTCTATAAAAGTATTGGTTTAGCACCATATACCCACGCCTTAAGTGTGACAAAACGGCCGCGATACAGTCTGTTCTCTGTATTATTTCCCTTTGAAGGGACTGCGACGGGTTAGTCTCCCGTAATTTGGTAACAATAATTAGGGGATTCCCCGTCTAAAGTAGTTTGTGACGTCACATTTCTGGTGATTTCTAGAAGCCTCTAGAAGGTCCTCAGTCAAGTGCGTACGTGGTTTGATCTCACGCAGGACCCACAATTGCCTCAGGGAACACGGGATTGTGGAATTCTCCGTGACACAGGATTTCTCCGTGGCTCATGGAATTCACCAGGCCCGTGAAGGCATTGTGAAGACGCACTTAGTTGGTCACGATCAGTCGCCAGTCGGACATCGTCGAATGCAGATCGCAGTAATTCACTGCTAAAAGAGATGTCGGTAAACGCAGCCAGGCAGACATCTGCAGTGAAGTGTTGTGATTTCTAGATCACAGGTAATGTTGAATTACTTCATCTATAGATTAACCGTTGTCCGTAAATACCACGCCTACATTCCCAAGACGATGAATTGCCGACTAAAATAGTCTCCGCGAAGCGCATAACTTGACCGTCGCATGTCTGCATTTTTCATTAGCTGTTATTGATCGGCTAGGTAATGTGTTTGACAGGCGCGTCCGGAATTTACCAACTGTGTAGCAGATGTTACCTATCTGGTTTAGTGATTACATACTCAGGGCTGTCGGGACGTTTGACATTCATGACATTGTGATGCTAGAATCATTTAATCGTGATAAGTTATTGCTTGTTAGTATTATTGATGTGTCATTTGCTTCGCTAGATTAGGATTGTAACTTAGGTGTTAGATCAGTGGTGGTTATTATTCCGGGAAGCAAGGTGGTGTTATTTCATTGGGATATGCAGGTAAGTACTTGCTGTGTGAAGATACCAGTGTTATTCCACGTAGGCAGAATTGTTTTGTATTTACTGGATAGCAGTTGATAGAAAGTATTTATGATACCTATTGTCACTGCTTGTTTACATGCCCGTCCGCTAGAGTGACCATGCGTGTCAAATTGTGCGTATGTCTAGCCAACCGACTGGTTATTAGGCCTGTCCGACCGACCGTTATGTTGCATGTCCGAGCCAAAGCGATCGTGCGTAACCGGAGGTGGAATTAACATACCCGACCGAGAGCGATGCGGCGCTCTGTAATCGAGGCCGGTGCGTCTATGTAGATCCGAACTGTGTACAGAACCTGGTCTGTCTCTATTATTCTCCTCTTCAAGAAACCTGACTCTGATAATGGAGTAACTGAGTTACTGCAGTGAAGAAGTAGTAGTATGCTCTGTGGTAATTGATCCGGAAAAGGGGAGCTGGAGATTTAGGAGAGGGGGGGGGGGGGGCTGGTAGCCTCTCTAAAAGGGATGACGTGGCCTAACTAGCCACGGAACAGAATGCGCAGTGCCCACAGTAGCTGTGGGAAAGTGTATCGGTGGATGGCCACCATAGCTGTGCTTGACCGGCACAGACATGAACGACATGAATGAAGGTCACTTAATAAAAGGTCAAACGTTGTTCTGGGACGGAGATCCCAGAAAAAAAGCTGTTGCTGTGTTATGAGTTGGTTAATTCAGTTTAACAATTCCTAGTTATAATTTATTAAGGCTACATTAATGAATTGTGATATAGATAATTTATTAATGTTGTGTAGTCATTAATGAGTTAGGTTTAATTAGTTAATCCATGGGTGAAGGGATTGATTAATTGTTGAGCCAGGTAGAAGGAGGATATATCCGGCTGGGCACCTCCTAGATAATGTAACCCCTACACTGAAAGAGAAGTAGGTGTATTTTTGGGTTGATGGATGGTGAAGAAACAGGAGTGGATTAGCACCAGGCGAAGGATACTTTGACAGAGTCATACAGTCGACTTTGGTGCTATTGGGTTATCTGTTGCCCAGACGAGTTACTTAACTATACACTGGTGTATTATTGCTTTCTCTTGCAGCCTCATGCCTATACATTGTATTTAAGAGTAGATCAATGATGTTGATGATCACTTATAGATATTGTATTATATATTACTGAGAGGCATGTATTAATGTGGAGATGCAGTGTAGTCCTTGTTGTAGTTGAGTACTCACACCAACCCCTCCATGTTTCAGGATCTGTTATAGGTTAGATCCAATGAAGATTCAGGAGCTCAACCATAAGCTCCACGGGACTTGCTCGCTCCAGTGCCAATCAAGATGAGGTTTGAGGCGTTACTGGGAGCAGTCATCAGAATCTGCCTACTAATACTGGAAGTCAATTGAATTGAGATTAGCCGGTAGGTCTAGGCTAAGACCACCGTCAAGAGTCCAACGAAGGTAGTCAATCGATCCAGATAGGGTCAAAGACTAAAGCGCTTATTGGTTCCAACCAGCGAGGTACTGGTACATGTCTCGATCAATGATAACTTTGTGATTTTCCAGGCAAGGAAGTTCAGGTGTTGAACCGAATGTTTACCCGTCATGACAATGGCCAGTTTATTAAGCTTCCGGCCCGACTGGGTCGTCATGGGACACATTGTCTAAAGTTCACGGAACCGCAAGGGTGAATCAACAGTGGTGATCCTTTTTTGAAGCCATGAACCGGGTCATATGACCGGCAGCAGAGATTTGACATTCTGATGAACTGTGCAGGTAGTTGATACCTACCGAACTGATTTGATGGTCAGACTTGGTGAAATGTTAGGGTAGTTAATACCTACCGAACTGTGTACGATAGCTACATGAGATTTTGTTCAGTGTTAACATTCACTTGTTGAGTCAGGCAATTGTGACATAGTGGTACTATGGAGGCAGTGCTCCAGTTATAGGTTGCGGATAAGTGTTTCCCAGGAACTGGCGAGACAGAAGAGCAACCAGACTCTTGTATATACTAGTGTATTGTGCTATAAGACTTTTCTTTAGTTGGGGACCTCGAGGATTCTAGGGTCGACCCAGACGTCATCAGCGGAGTGGAAATTGTGATTTAGTAAGTCATCGAGGGATGATCCTCAATGGTTGGTGAAGTTGCTGTCAGGTATTAGTCCTAAGCCTGACCAGCCCGAGATCTTGTTCAGTGGGAGGAGAAGACTTTGGAGAGGTCTATGCCTTGGAGTTCCTTTACCCTGGAGGTTTCTCGGGTGAGTCGTTAACTACGACGCGACAGCCTCACGAACTTAAGTCACATGCTCCGTGATGAAGACGAATCATCAGTAGATCTTCTCTTGTACATATTGTCTTTTAGGCAGGCTTTCAGCCATCCTTCTCTGTGTTGCAGTTGACATAGTTAGAAATTAAATTTTGCTTTGTTAGCCATGGCTTTGTGTATTAGTATGACTGGTGTCTTGTCCGAGCCCCCTTTGGGTAGGAATCCCTAAGTGGGGAGGGGAGGTTCAGTTGTTCCGGCTTGTGTGGGGCCTGGTAGATGTAAAGTTCTATTGGGGTGGTTGGAGCAAAGGCTGGGGATATTAACTATAGTAACAAACCTGTCCAAGCCCCAGGGGTCTTGTTAGTCAGTGTGATAGTGACCATATCAGTGACCTGGTCTATAAAAGTATTGGTTTAGCATCATATACCCACGCCTTAAGTGAGGTCAGTGTGATAGTGACCATATCAGTGACCTGGTCTATAAAAGTATTGGTTTAGCACCATATAACCACGCCTTAAGTGAGGTCAGTGTGATAATGACCATATCAGTGACCTGGTCTATAAAAGTATTGGTTTAGCACCATATACCCATGCCTTAAGTGAGGTCGGTGTGATACTGACCATATCAGTGACCTGGTCTATAAAAGTATTGGTTTAGCATCATATACCCATGCTTTAAGTGAGGTCGGTGTGATACTGACCATATCAGTGACCTGGTCTATAAAAGTATTAGTTTAGCTTCATATACCCACGCTTTAAGTGAGGTCAGTGACCATATCAGTGACCTGGTCTTGGTTTAGCACCATATACCCACACCAGTGAGGTCAGTGTGATACTGACCATATCAGTGACCTGGTCTATAAAAGTATGGCTCTAGCACCATATGTCCAGTGCAACGTAAGGCACGTAAGAGGGTCATTGACTTTACCTATATACATACCCTCATACAGCATGCTGTAACTGCTCAATAGTCATTTCAACACTACATGTGTGCTAGATTCTGCAGGAACGGGCGAACTATGGCCCTCTTAAAGAGAACAAGCACTTGAAAGAACTCCAGCTCAGGGTGTAATACACCACAGCAAACATAATCCACTACATGAGGTGGGGACTGTTATCTATATAAGCACACACAGGAATCTTGTTACTGCCATGAATGCAAGCCGTAAATAAACACAGCAAAGCTATCTGTTTACTGAAGAACTGAACATAAAATTTACAAAGAAACAGATAGTGTGGGAAGTTTAAAAAGTGAATGAGACTGGTAAAATAGAAGAAAAGAAGGGTAAAGGCTGTATATGTGTAGAAATAATTCTGGCCTATTAAGAACAAATTTCCATTTGGGTGTGAAATGTAAGCCAATGAATAGCATGAGGTGTGGCAGCACATACCTTCCTCACCATCCCCTCCATCATCTTAGACTATCAATTCTACCGGGGGCTGCGTGGTTTCGAGGTATGGTGTCCACCTCGGGTGCTGGAGGTCCCGAGTTCAAGCCCCGGTGATGACTGGGATTTTTTTCTCGTGGACTTCTAGTAATCAGATTTCCCCTGATCTCTGGGTAGTAATATCCCTCGGCAGTTGGAAATCGAAAAAGAGTAGCCTAACGGCGATGCCCGGGCAAAATTTCGAGTTAAAAATCTATTCCTCTATTCCCTCATCATCTTAGACTATCAATTCTATAGATGCCATTCCTCCATTCCTCCATCATCTTAGACTACCAATTCTATACATGTCATTCCTCTATACTCTCCATCATCTTAGACTATCAATTCTATAGATGCCATTCCTCCATAATCTTAGACTATCAATTCTATAGATGCCCATTCCTCCATGCCCGCCATCATCTTAGACTATCAGATTTCCTTCCCAGGCTTTGGGCTCTACCTGTCAACATTTTCTGTCAGGCTTTGTTGCCCTAGCCTTTTCGTACACAAACTTAGCCTTTTCGTACACAAACTTCCACAAGACAGAGGTGGTTTGCTGGTGGTTTTTAAAGTAGATGAATTTCCTTCCAGGTTTTATTAGCTCCATTAGCCCATTATGTTTGCTCCTTTATTTTAACCAACCAAGCATAGACTTTTGCCAGGGAGTGTGTGCGTTACTGATTGTCAATGATGACCCCCCAAAAAAATACAAATACAAATAATGGAAGCCTGGTTCTTTCTTTGAGATTAACTGAATCCAAAGCACAAATTTAAATTCCAATGTTGCTGTGGTGCTGTCTCAAAAAATGAATTACGCTAGTATGTCACCACAGAAGGTTGAACAAAATTAATATATCAAGAACTACACGTGTTTTTAAAGGATCACTCATCAAGACAGTGGGAAAAGAAGAGGGGGAATAGAAAAATTAACCATATGTGAGAAAATATTAGGCAGGAGGCACAGAGGAAGACAGGGGCATAAAATTGTATGTATGCAGAGAACTTAGCTGAGCAATAAGTAATACAAGCAACACCAACTTCAGCAAACTATCAGATGACAGAGAAGATTGGAGAGTCATGATCACTGATGTCTTAACTGATTCACTGCCATGAGCCGATATAATGGCGCTATGGAACTACTCTAGACTGTCAGAAGCCAATTAATCGGCTTAGTATTAACAGTGCGTTATTTCTTTCATTTCTCTTATTTTCCGCAATTTTTAGTGCCTGGTAAATGAAAATTTACACATAGAAAAGATATGCCCTTCGAAATTTATCAGACAAGACACGTGGATTAAGCTTTATGTAATACAAATTGATTGTGAAAGTGGTTTGTTTTTATTATTTTAGAAATGGTAATGCCCTATGGTTCTCAACCTCGTCGATTTATGCCAGATTATCCTTTTAAATAATTTTAGATTATAGTTATTCTGATTTAAAGGAATTTGAGAAAAATTTTGAAACTGATAGCATGTGCAGTAATGTGGTTATTCAGTTAAATTTAGTATTATGGAAAGCAAACCTAACAGTAAAAGTTTGTCATATGATGGCACATGTCGAATTATGCTTGCTCTAATGGGCCACACTTGTGCCCCTAAGTTTGCTTTGCCTATCACAAATAAGCTGAGGAGTATTTAAATCTATATATATAAAAGACAATGTTTGTTTGTGTCTTTGTTTCTTTGTTTGTATGTCCTTTATGCGTTCGTTAACGGTCCATCCGATTGAGATGAAATTTTCTAAAGATGTTCTTCTCATTCCCGCCGAGCCAACTGGCATAGTTATTTAGTTTAAAAACAACAATTTTTCCTCCAGCACGAAAGAAAATGGCACGAGCTTTAGAAACAGACGAATACATGTTCAGCCATCTTGCTGCAAGGGAACTCACTCTCTGATTAAACCAGAAATTAGTTAGGAACAGTTGTTGTTCTTCACTCCCGCAGATCAAACTAAACAGACGAGCATGGAAACAGACGTGAACGGATAGATAGATGGATAGATAGATAGACAGACAGATAGATAGATAGACAGACAGACAGACAGACAGACGGACGGACGGACAGACGGGCAGGCGAGCAGGCGGACAGACAGACAGACAGATGCCTGTTGCGATAGATAGATAAACGAACGGACGGACGGACGGACGGACGGACAGATAGATAGATCCCCGCTAGTGGCTGGGCGAAGCCGGGCCAGCAAGTATTAAATATAAAAGAATAATAATTATAACTAAATAGAAAATAGTGTAGTACGATGGGTAGCGTTGTGATGTTCTGTTGTGATAATTTGGTGTGTCCATTGTGTGCCGCGTGGTTACACACCCACTTCACACGCGTGATCCGGGACTGTTTCCGGATCCGGTCAGGGATATGCACTACTGACGAGCTCAAACGAGGGCGAAACTCGAGTATAGTGCTTCCATATTGACATGGATAGGCCTTAGGTTCATACCAGAATGTGATCGGCGTTGCCAGTAGTGGGTTGTGCTCAATATTTAAATTTCAAATCCCGAAACAACCACATAATCAAGAAAATAGTGTATATATTGTAATGAGTACAAATCTGCCTCGTGTTTTCCTGACTTTTTCCATTTTGTGTAAACATGATGTGCTTCAAAATATTATGTTTTACTTGTGTTTTGATGGTGTAAAGGAGCAGTTCTTGTGATATTGGTGAAGAAAAATTATGTATTTATCATTATTCAGTAAATTAAATGGATTATCATCAAAGATTGAGAAGCAGTGCCTTGGTAAGTGGAAACTTGAATTGTCACCCCAGTCTTCAATTTTTTTTAAACAAAATCTAACATTATTATTATATTTCTAACCTATAGCAATAGTAGCAATACTTACATGTTCCTTGCGCGATCAGCTTTAATTTGATATATAATACAATATAATTGCTACCATTTTAACTATATTTAGATCATTATTGTGACACACCCTACTTCCCATTTTCTGCCATCAATTTATGTTTGGTCCAAAGCCACTTTTTTTATTTGGCAGTGAATCAGTTAATTAACCATATGTAGAGAAAATATGAGGCAGAGGGGAAGACAGAGACAGAAGTATGCAGAGAATTTAGCAGGGCAACAAATAATATAGTATAGCAACAGCAACACCACTTTTATTAACCTATGGGATGGCATAGAAGATTGGAGAGTCATGATCACGAATGTCTTAATTAACCATATATGTGGGGGGGGGGGGGGGGGGAAGCGGGAGATACGAGGCAGAAACTACAGAGACAGATGTATGAACTGTGTGCAGAGATCTTAGTTGTAAATAATAACAAAATAATACGAGGATTGTCAATCACGCCGCGACCCGAACAGAAAACGGAAGTGATATACCGCGCCACACCGGCCTGACTCATTGTGTCAGCAAAATGGCTGCTGTAAAGACCATTCATGCTTACGACGTCATTCATTCATTCAAATAACACGTGACAATAACAGGTGCCATCATAGGTTAAGTTCAAAATAATATCTAATATTCCGTGCTTAGAGATTGGTTGAAATTACCTTTGTCATATATATATATATATATATATATATATATATATATATATATATATATATATATATATATATATATATATAAAAGGGTGTATGTATGTATGTGTGTGTGTGTGTGTGTATGTATGTCCGTTCTTTATGCGTTCGCGAACGGTCCATCCGATTGAGATGAAATATTTTACACGTCTTCTTTTTATTCCTGTGCAACCAACTGTCATAGTTATTTTTGTTTGTTTCAGCTATTTACTTACTAAAATGTAATATTTAAATTACATGACTTAACATCAGAAAAAAAATATAAAGGGACATAACTTTTAGTAGCATTGCTATATCTTAGGTTAAGTCCCCTGGCTATAGATAGACAGACAGACAGACAGATAAATAGATAGATAGATAGATAGATAGATAGATAGATAGATAGATAGATAGATAGATAGATAGATAGATAGATAGATAGATAGATAGATAGATAGATAGATAGATAGATAAATAGATAGATCTGACATGATAGATAGAGAGGGTGGGATAGACGGAGGGAGAGACAGACGGACAGGCAGGCAGGCAGGCAGGCAGGCAGGCAGGCAGGCAGGCAGGCAGGCAGGCAGACAGACAGACAGACAGCTGGGCCGGGTTGTCAGACAGACAGCAGCAGACAGACAGACAGACAGACAGACAGACAGACAGACAGACAGACAGACACAGTCGGGAACGGGAACTTATATGACTACTTATATGAATTAAATGAGATGCTCCCCATCAGGGGCTGGGCGAAGCCAGGCCGGGTCAGACAGACAGACAGACAGACAGACAGACAGATAGTCGGGAACGGGAGCTTATATGACTACTTATATGAATTAAATGAGATGCTCCCCACCAGGGACTGGGTGAAGCCGGGCCGGGTCAGACAGACAGACAGGCAGGCAGGCAGACAGACAGACAGACAGATCCCCGCCAGGGCCTGGGCGAAGCCGGGCCGGGTCAGCTAGTATATATATATAATACTAGCTGACCCAGCCCGGCTTCGCCCAGGCCCTGGAGGGGATCTATCTATCTATCAGTCTGTCTGTCTGCTTGTCTGTCTGTCTGCTTGTTTGTCTGTCTGTCTGGCTGACCCGGCCCGGCTTCACCCAGTCCCTGGTGGGGAGCATCTCATTTAATTCATATAAGTAGTCATATAAGCTCTCCCGTTCCCGACTATCTGTCTGTCTGTCTATCTGTCTGTCTGTCTGACCCGGCCCGGCTTCACCCAGTCCCTGGTGGGGAGCATCTCATTTAATTCATATAAGTAGTCATGTAAGCTCTCCCGTTCCCGACTATCTGTCTGTCTGTCTATCTGTCTGTCTGTCTGTCTGACCCGGCCCGGCTTCACCCAGTCCCTGGTGGGGAGCATCTCATTTAATTCATATACGTAGTCATATAAGCTCTCCCGTTCCCGACTATCTGTTTGTCTGTCTATCTGTCTGTCTGTCTGTCCCGGCCCGGCTTCACCCAGTCCCTGGTGGGGAGCATCTCATTTAATTCATATACGTAGTCATTTAAGCTCTCCCGTTCCCGACTGTCTGTCTGTCTATCTGTCTGTCTGTCTGACCCGGCCCGGCTTCACCCAGTCCCTGGTGGGGAGCATGTCATTTAATTCATATAAGTAGTCAAATAAGCTTCCGTTCCAGACTATCTGTCTGTCTGTCTATCTATCTGACCTGGCGTGGTTTCGCCCAGCTCCTGGCGCACAGTATTTTTTTTTTTTTTTTTATTATCAATCAGGAGATTTATTTATGATGAAACATATCGCAATGACTGCTCGAGTATACATAACTATAAGGAAATTTAAATCTCTTTCATTTCTCTCAGACGACGGATGGCACTTCGTACTTGTGCAGCAGCAGTGGTTGAATAAACCCAGGCACCTCCTGCAACAGTTTTGGAACATCTACTACATTTCCAAATGCCAACAGCCTTTCTCTTCATGGATTCCTTTCCACAATAAGGACATGTGTAGGTACTGTGTTGTGTAACCTCCATCTTCTTCACAGTCTTTCTAAGTGAAGCACCATATCTGGTACCATACTTTCCAACAATGCCCACCTTCTTGGTTCGCTTGGCCATCTCGTCTATCGTTTCCGTAAGAAAGTTCCTGGCGCACAGTAACTTAAAAGAATGTCCTTCCACACACCATTCAATGAAAACTGTTTTTAATCACCGACATGACAGTTGATAAGTTCTTTAAGCAGAAAAAGATGGGTTACAATGTTATGCATTATGCATTATTTTTATGAAAACTTTGAAAATGCCTTAAAGATATCATTATTTATTATAACTCATATGCCTGAAAATAACTATAGACAAAGAGTTTAACAATAGTGCAAGTAAGTCCAACAATATGACTATAAAGTATATAGAAATGTTATTAAAAGTTATGCCCCTTGAAATAACTTTTCTAGAGTGAAGTCCCCCTGCTATATAGAAATTATATAATGAAAATGAAAAAGTAAATGTTATTAAATAAGTAGAAGATTTTACACTAAGAAACTATTATAGTCGGTTGCACAGGAGTGAAAGGAAGACGTGTAGAAAATTTCATCTCAATCGGATGTACCGTTATCGAACGCATCCAATACACACAAACAAAGTCACATACACTCTGTTTTATAGATATAGATATATAATAAGGGTACTTAGTTGTATTTTCTATGCTGTTCTCATAAGTCCTCAGATATCTTGAGATGTATATTCGAATTCTGCACCCATTTATACATTCATGTGGAAAGTTTCATCGATGATCATCAATGATTGGTACTAGAAAAAATTATTTCTGCTGACGTGTGTCATCATTGTGAATGGAAAGCCAAGATGGAGGACGACGCAAATTATCGATCAGGCTGGCTCAAGATGGGCAATTTGAACTACTAAAGTTATAGAGAATACCAGTTTAAAGATTATTAATAATTTATTTGTATACTTGTACTATTCTTTATCATTTAACATGACGGAACATATTTTGAAGTGAGTTTTCATATCTGTCTATGACCAGCTTGGAACAATCAAGCATGGACCGGAAGTGGAGATAAACAGGACACACTTTTTTTTTCCTGAAATTAGGGAAATCATATCAAATTTTGGCACTCTTCCGAATAACGGTCCCAAATTATTTATTGTAAAAAGCATCCCTTACAAGGCCTCATTAGGTGATATAATAAAACAAATATTTAACACTAGGAACTAAAATATAGAACTGAGA
>OY992876.1:455963725-456191225 GCA_963921405.1 Cepaea hortensis | reverse complement strand
CAAGTAAAAAAAAAAACTGCCAATAAATGCTGGGGTTGATTACAACCTATTGTAAAGGATATGCAGCTAACCCCTTAGTTCAAATTAAGCTGTTCCTAACTGTAGTCTCAGAGACTTTTTATTGCAAAGAAATTGTAGTGTGTTCCTTGCCTGACATGTCATTTGTTGGAGTCTCAATGTAAGGAAGTAAACTATGGTGGAAATCCTACCACAAAATAACACAATAGCATTACGCTTTACAAAACTTCAACGTGTGAACGCTTCAACGTAAAACAGCTGTGCACTATATGTAAATGTGGGTCATTAGACTTATGTGTGGTTAATTGCATAACGATCCGATGAGTTTCTGTGCTTGTTGTACTTATGCTTTGGTTGATTATATGTATAAAACAGCCTGCAATGTGTGCCAGTTTGTTGTTTGATGTATGCATAGTAAATTATACGTATGCGACGATTCGATTAATTTGTTATTTGGCATAGGCATTTTTAATTTTATATGTTTAACGACTATAACCTTGCGATGTGTTCGTTTGTTTGATTTTAACTATAAATGGGTAGTCGTATGTATAGAAAAAGTCGACTTCATTGCACCGGGTTTTATCCCATATGGCTCGGTCTCTTTCCGCAGAGCGGAAAGCGTCGCACAAAGCACGAACTCCGTAGCTCTATCGACGACCCACAGGAGTCTCCGAAAAATTTAATTCGTGAACCGAAGGACGCGGCCCGGAATCGAACACACAACTCTCGGAGACCGAGTTAAACGGCTTGACCACTTCGCCACAAAGCCTCCCAGTCGTATGTATATAACGTGCGACGTGGCGTCACATCAAGACAAGTCACCTGAACAAGTCAAGAAGCCTGATACGGGGGGAAAATGGCACGTTGCAAGAACACCAAAAGACACGTGGCATCCAAGATGTGAAGCGTGGGAGCCGACAAGACCGTCAAGAAGACGAACGCGGAGAGCCTGCCTGCGAGCTGTAAACAAAGAACCTGAAACTACAGCTAATACAGAAGCCACCACGGGGGAGACCGCCGACAGCCCACCACAGACAAGATCCAAGACAGCTGAGAAGAAGGAGGAGAAAGACACCAGAGTCGGAAACGCCGACTCAAAAACAGTCCGATGGGTTGTCAAGCGGATTCAAGTGGAGCTGTCGGACGAAGAAATCCAGAAGCAGCTATAGGAAGAAAATCTCAACATACGAATCTTGAAGGCGGAGCGGATCCTGACTTATTCAAAAATTCCCATGACACTAGCGGTGGTGACGACTGAGAGCAGCGAGATACCACGCCAGGTATCTATAAACTAGAAAATTCAACAGCCTGAAGGATTCATACCACGAATCACCCAATGTTCCAGATGACAGAGGGCCGCCCACAGCAGGGCAACATGTCGCAGTAAGACGGAAATCTGCCGCTTGTGGGAGCACGTGTACACCTCGGAGGAGCAAATGGATTACCATGGTCTCGCAAGAATGAGACAGCGAGGAGTGACGAGGGGATCTGGCCGACGCTCAACGCTCAGAGGAAAGGCGAGACGGACATATAATCAGATTGCTACTGGTACTATTGGTGTTGGAACTCTTCGCTGGCTGCTGAGATGGGGACGGAGCGCTTGTGGGAATGCCCCGAATTCTGTGATGTCGATTCCTAAATCAATCAATCAATCTGCCGCTACTGCGCCGATCACCACGCCTTTAAGGAGTGTCCGCTGGCCAAGCTTGACAAGGACTTCCGAGCACCCAACAACAAAAGAAAGTGCGCCAACTGCCTGGGCAAGCATGAAGCAAGATACCTGGGCTGTCCATACCTCCAAAGACACAGAGACGTCTTAAAGCTCGCCACTACAACAAAGACACCATATAAGGAAGCAATGCGGAGGGCCACGGGTATATCACAAGCTGTAAGAGATCAACTGCAGAACCAGATAGACGAAGAAAAAGAAAAGAAGTACAAGAAACACAAGGGAAAACCGATGCCCTACCGTACCTATAAAGAATACCCAGAACCAAACACGGATGACGTACACCCATGGGCATACTATATAGATGAAGGAGAAATCGTCCCATGGGTGACTACGGAGGAAGAGATCGAAAGGCAACAAAAACTCAAACTCGAAAGAGAACAAAGGCGCATGGAAGAAAATGAAAACATCGACAAGCTTCTACGGGCTGTACACACACACACAAAAGGAGGCAAAAGGACCAAATTGTCCTTATAAGGACTGCAACCAGAAGAGCCAGAAACTGCCACTAACAAAAGAAACCACCAGGAGACGGGCACAAAGGACAGCCACCACCAACCCCCCCCCCCCCCTCCAGCTGACGTCACAGACACAAATCAGCATAATCAGTCCGAGATAGGACTCACTCGTTAGAGCTCACAAGACTAGAATCAGGGTGAATGAACCCACAAAAACCACGGCTCTCAAAAATAACCACCGCTGAAGAAGCAGGTTAGACGAGACCGAATTTGGAATTATTTTTTTTTCTCGAAAATTGGAATTGGAATTGAAAATGTAACAGTAGTGGCGGACTGGGCCTCTAACAATATTGGTGTGCTAGGATTAAAGGCCATTAACATTATTAATATAATATATAAAGTATAAGGGGGTTCATTAGAATCCCACAAGGCCCACTCGCCATTGGGCAAGATGACACCATGACCAGCCCACCGCTGTATAATGGTCCGATGTGTTTGTGTGTGTGTTGGTTTTTACTTGTGCTTGTGTAACGTACATTCCTCAGACATTTGTTGTTATAAAATGGTTGGGTACGATTTCTGTCCGTACTAGATAGTTATAGATTCAGATGGTGGATGATAGGCATGACTAGCGATGACATATTTTTTTAAAGAGTGTTTAACTCTGTGGCGAAGATGTTATGGACGCAATTCGTAGTCCCGCATACCGCGTTCGAAAAGCAGCTGCGGGCGATTAGGCAGCAGACCGCCGTGCGTTGGTTTTTATGAAAATGGTATGAGTGCCGGTTGTTCAGAAAGATATACTGAACGTAAACTAGCTAAGAAATCACAAACAGCCAAATAAAAGATGTTGGGGTTGACTACGACATCTTGTAAAGGATAAGCAAATAACTTTGTTTGAAGCGCCTGTAATGACCGAATGTGGTAGACCACACCCCGCAGCGATAGCGAAGGTCAAGATAGAATGAGCCCAGAGAAAGAGCTGGCGTCCGCTGGGAGCGTGCAGGAGGGTGGGTCCGCAAGTCGTGAACGGGGCACGAGGAAGACAACTCTGCAGCAATGACGTCAACTGACAGGGTCATAGCTAGCCACCAAGGAAGAGGCACAGACTGTGGCCAACTGCCGGGGGAAGAAGCTGGCTTTCCCACGGGGTCAGTCACGGTGCAGTGTCAACGCAGGTAGACGCGCCCGGTGCCCTATATTCACCCCCCCCCCCACTACCCCATGGGGTGGGGTAGGGTTGGATGGCTTCTGGACAGACACACTTAGCGATGACGACAAGGCAAACGTCTCGATGAATGCGCACGATAGGACAAACACGTCCGGAAGTCATGACCCGCCCTCTGAGAGTGTAAATACGGTAAAGGGGCCGAAACATTCTGCGAGAGGGGGGGGGGGGGTACTACTTCTGATGATCAGAAGCCTTCTCTTATGCTTGCTCCCGGTGGAGTTTTTACCACCACTGTTAGTTATTAGTACTCGTCCATGTGTTAAAGACGCCAATCCGGTATGGGACTTGCCATTAAGTCGGCCCTGGTTGACAAATTAGCTGGATTTCCAAAGGCTATAAACGACAGGGGATTCCTTGGGGATTTTAATGCCAGAGTAGGCACGGACACCACCTCTTGGAGGGTGCTGCATGGTCTCGAGGTATGGTGTCCACCTCGAGTGCTGGAGGTCCCGGGTTCAAGCCCCGGTGAGGACCGGGATTTTTTCACGTGGACTTCCAGTAATAAAATTTACCCTGGTCTCTGGGTAGTGAGATCGGACGCCCGTGTGTATTGTTGCGCACGTAAAAAATCCCTTGGCAGTTGGAAATCTAAAAAGAGTAGCCTAACGGCGCTCCCTGGGCAAAATTTCGAGTTACAAATCTACCTAAAGTATTTCAGGATCCTCACCAGTGCTACGGAGTTCGTGCACTGAGCTGAGTTTCTCCAAACTTAGATTTGAGTTAGGAGGAGAACGAAGCACTTATGGGTTACACCCGTGTGCTGTGATGTTGATCCATCGACTAAACTAAACCACCTCTTAAAGTGCCATTATTGGAAAGCACGGAGTCGGACATTTTAACAGCAATGGACTGCTCCTCCTTCAGACATGTGCCGAACACGATCTCCTGATTACCAACACAATTTTCTGTCTTCCCATGAGAAATAGGATATCGTGGATGCACCCTGGCTCGAAACACTGGCACCTCATTGACTATGTCATCGTCAGGAGGAGTGACAGGCAAGACGTTCGGGTGACACAATCCATGTGTGGTGCCGAATGTTGGACAGACCATCGTCTCACTATCTCGAAAATAAACATACACATCAAACCACCACGGCGTCCTCAAGGAGTAAAAATGCACACACACAAAAACTGTCACCCGCCTAAACAGCAAGAAAATGCAGATGTCCTTTGAAAATATGCTGGAAGACCGCCTTAAGCCCAATGCTGCAGCTAAACAGGATGCAGAAACAGAGTGGACAGCCCTAAAAGATATAATTTACAACACTGCTATGGAAATCCTGGGTCCAGCCCCCCGAAAGCATAAAGACTGGGTTGACGAAAATTCCGAAGACATCAACCATTTGCTGGTCGAGAAACATCTTCTCCTCAAGGCACATTTGAATGATACGAAGTCAACATTACAAAAAAAAAAAGATGCCTTCAAGAACATTCAGAGAGTAGTGCAGCAGAAACTTCGGCACATGCGGGACTCCTGACTGAGCAGCAAAGCTGATGAAACTCAAGTCTTTGCTGAAAGACATGATATGAAAAACTTCTACGACTCACTGAAAGCGGTCTATGGTCCTACATCACCAGGCATAGTTCCCCTCCTCAGTGCAGAGGGGGGAACATTGGTCACCGACAAGAAAGAAATCCTTCAACGCTGGGCAGAGCATTTCAGTAACATCTTCTTCTTCTTCTTCGTTCATCCGGAGTTTTTTTTTCGGATGTGATTGCGTTGTGCCCGTTTACAGCAGAGCTGCGTTCTTGCGCCGTTAGGCCGACACATCCGACTTCTGCGGGCATTTGTTGACCGGGTTAACCTTCCCGGGGAGTAACATCTTAAATGCAACTTACTTCTTCAACGATGAAACCATCAACTGCCTTCCTCAAGTTCCCACTAATGATACACTTGATGACCTGCCAACCATAGTGGAAGTAAACAAAGCCATCCAGCAACTCTCCAGCGACAAGGCACCTGGTCCTGACTCCATCCCAGCAGAGATATACAAGGCAGGTGGGCTGGTCCTAACAGAGCAGCTTCACCAAGTCTACAAACATACGGGTGATCGAGACCATGCCACAAGATTTCAAGGACACGTCAATAGTCCACCTTTACAAACGTAAAGGAAACCGCCAATCCCGTGACAACCACCAAGGCATCTCCTTGCTTTCAGTTGAAGGGAAGATACTCGCCAGAATTCTTCTCAATCGCCTCACGGCCCATCTCGATCAAGGTCTTCTTCCTGAGAGTTAATGTGGCTTAGAAAAGAACAAGGAATTCTTTACATGATTGCAAGGCAGCTGCAAGATAAATGTCAGGAACAGAACTGCGAAATGTTCTCCACTTTCATTGACCTTACCAAGGCTTTTAATACAGTCAGCAGAGAAGGACTGAGGAAGATTATAGCGAAATATGGCTGTCCACGAAAGTTTGTCCAAATAGTGCGGCTATTTCATGTTGGTATGCAGGCAAGAGCACATGAAAATGGTGAACTGTCTGAGCCATTTCCTATCATTAATGGGGGTGAAGCAAGGATGTGTCCTGGCACCAACACTGCTCAGCCTCATGATTTCAGCTATGTTGACGAATGCCTTCGAGAACAAAGACAGTGGAATAGACATCAACTACCGCATGGATGGTGCCAAGTAGCAGCGCAGTTGATATGACGCGATAGAAAACTTAGTGAGAAAATCGCGAACCAAATAGTGGTAGAAACTAGGAGGCTGACGTAAAAAACAGAATACATCAAGAACATTGTCAACAACAACAAACAGTCAGATCTTGGAGCTTGAACAACGAGGCAGATCGATTCCATTCTCAGCAAGGAGAGAACTTATATACTGGCTGGACACTTACTCCGATGGCCAACAGATATTAGAAAGAAGAACGAGGCTATTAATTCAATATGTATATTGACTACAAAGCCACGGACAAATGTGACAATATGGGAACAGGACTCAGCAAGTGAAACAGGCTGACGCATAGATATGATAGCCAAGGACAGAAGCTCCGGGACACGATGATAGATATTTTAATGTCTTCGATAGTTTACGATTTCAATCTAAACATGTTTCTTTACTGTCCCGCCTGGCCATAACAGGCATGGTAATCATAAATCGGAACTGATGTATTGACTGATGAATCTGTAACAAACAAATATTGCCTATATTATTGCATCGACCGGCTTCGACTCCTTGATTGCTGTTCATATTCTGCTTCAGTACGTTGCTGGATTTTGTGTCACCCTGGACCGTTTATCGTTGATGAGTTGCATTTAAGTTTATCTCAAGACACATTCTAGCAGATGGAAAGCTGTTCAGTCTCAGAAGGCTGAAAGCTAAAACCAAATCTACCAGCGACACCATCAGAGAACTGCTGTTTGCTGATGATTGCGCTCTATATGCCAACTCAGAGGCAGACATGCAACACAATGTTTCAGCTTTCTCACATGCCTGTGCCAACTTTGGGCTCAATATCAACTTGGAGAAGACTGTAGTTATATACCAGTCAGTTCCAAGGAATAATCACACTGTGCCGAATATCAAAGTGAGTGGTCATAGACTAAGTGTTGTGGACAAATTCACCTATGTTGGCAGCACTGTGTCACAAGCTGCTACAATTGATGAAGAAGTGAATGCAAGAATCTCCAAGGCCAGCGCGGCCTTTGGCAGACTGTACAAGAATGTATGGGACAGAAATGGAATAAGTCTGCAAACAAAGCTGAAAGTCTACAAAACAGTTGTATTATCCACACTGCTATATGCTTGTGAAACCTGGACTGTTTATCAGCGACAGGCTAGGAAATTAAACCACTTCCACACAGTCTGCCTTAGGAAGCTACTGAAGATTAAATGGCAAGACAAGATCCCAGACACTGAAGTCCTAGAAAGAGCGTCCAAGCCCAATATCCACACTCTACTTATGAAGTATCAGATTCACTGGGCTGGTCACTTAACTCGTATGCCAGATCACAGGCTCCCTAAATGAATTCTTTACAGCGAGTTGCATTGTGGTAAACGCATCCAAGGCGGCCAGAGGAGAGCTTTAAAGACACTGAAAATCTCACTGAATGTTTTTGGAATTTATCATGACACCTGGGAGACTGCAGCCAGAGACTGAAATTCGTGGTGTGCATCATTACGCAAGGGTGCAGTCACGTGAGGCAACCAGGACTGCAAGAGCTGGGAAGAAAAGGCAGGACAGAAAAACCACTGCAGGAAATCCTCCTCCATACCTTCAACCCCGCTGATTGATTGATTTAGGAACCAACATCATAGCATTCGGGGCATTCCCATAAGCGCTCCATCCCCATCCTCAACAGCCAGCAAAGAGTTCCAACACCAACAGTACAAATCTGATTATATGTCCGTCTCGCCTTTTCTCTGAGCGTCGAGCGTCGGCCAGATGCCCTCGTCACTCCTCGCTGTCTCATTCTTGCCAGACCATGGTGATCCATTTGCTCCTGAGGTGTACACGTGCTCCCACAAGGCCGCAACCACGTCTGCCTTGTCATGCATCAATACTCCACCAAGTTTTGCAGAGCCAGCCAATCTGTCCGCCTGTTCATTCCCCAGCACACCGGCATGCCTCGGAGAAAAAATCCAGGCAATGCTTGCCACCCGTGACCTCCGAAGCGAAGCTAGCCACTCTGCCCGAAGCTTGCCTGTCCTCACCTTATTCAGCATGCTTTCTGAGTCAGTTACAATCACGATGTGTGTGTGTATCGTATTCTCCATCCAGCGGAAAGCTGCACTGACCGCCTCCACCTCCATTCTTAAGCTAGATGTTGTGGTATCATATGCCAGGCTCTCCTGCACCAAACGTCGACTATTAGCTTTTGCTAAGAACCCCCAGGCACTTCTCCTACCTCTTAACATCGACCCATCTGTATAGATAATCACATCACCCAAGCGAGCATTATCCTGAATTAGTTGCCGGATTTCCACTTCCATGGCCCCTGCTGGCCACTCCTGGCTCAATGTGATTATAACGCTGCACAAGTCTGACTGTTCCGCTGGCACTCTGACCCACTCCTCTCCTAATGTTCTCCAAGAGGCACACCTGTCTGATCATATCTTTTTTGGCGAATTACAGACGGGTAGGAGATCTCAAGGTCGGCCTCTACTACGATACAAAGATGTGAGTAAGCGGGACATGATTGATACAGGCTTTGATAATGCACATTGGGAGCAAGTCGCCGCTGAATGTGTTGCATGGAGGGCAACTATCAGAAATGGAGTAAAGACAAAGAAGAAAATGATTGCAGATAAAGCACACACAGAGCGAGAGAGACATAAGATGGTGCATAATGGTGGAAATGACCATGTTTTCACATGCATCCACTGTGGATAAACATTTGCAGCACGAATTGGCCTAATCAGCCACACTCGCCACCGCCATGGGTCATAGTTATTAAGCATTTTTGAAGCACAATGTACAAAACTATTGTCTGTCAAGACGGAAAGGTGCCAATCGGACATTTACATTCTCATGTAATCTGAGGATGTTTATAGAAATAGTGGCCATTGTCACCAACCACTATGGTCACTGCCAAGAAGGAAAGCAATGGCAAGCCACCTTCTTTATACATGTCTAGAAAATTATGAGTCAATAAAAATTATGGAGAAAGGGAACAAACAGATCTATTCAAGAAGAACTTAATATTGAAAATGATTGGTTACTATTCAAGAAGAAGAAAATATTGAAAAAGATTCACCCGGGAAGGTTAACTGGGTCAAGAATTGCCTGAAGAAGACAGATGTGTTGGCCGAAAGGTGCAAATATCGCAGCTATGATGTAAATATGCACAATGCAATTATGCCAAAAACAAATATTTGAGACAAACGAAGAAGAGGAAGATGGATTAAAGATGTGATAGACAAATTATGCAAGACAGTAATAAAGGCAGGACATGTGGCTTATGGGAGACAGACATTTTAAAAGACTGCTATTGGAGTAAAGTTTTGCAGAGGACAAGTCACCAGATGATGATGATGATGAATTACACTTTACAGACATGCAACATTCAAATAAATAAACAAACCAGGTGAAACATATTCAACAGTGTTATGTATTTTCAACAATTTTGTTGTGTCAATGCCTTTAAAGTAGCATATTTTCAAAAGTACCTCATGAAAGTTTGGGAATCACTCTGAAATTCAGATATGAAATTTACATTCAAGAAATTATACAATACCAAACCAGACAACTTCAATATCAATGTTAAAGGACAGAGCTAGCATTTTGTCATCTTGACAGACCATAGTTTGTGACACTGCTTACAAAAAGATATACCCATGGCAGTAGCGAATGTTACTGGACAGACCACTTCAAACGGTAATTTTTTTTTTTAATGTTGCATATCCCTTGCAGGATGTTGCAGTCAACACCAGCATTTTTCAGCTGCTGTTGATGTACTGGGCAGGTTTTACGTTCAGTAGTTTACCATTGCTTTCTGAATGACCGGCTCCCACACCAATACGTTATAACACAACGTGACACGGTCTGCTACACAAATCGGTCATGGCTGCGTTTCGTACACCTGATAAACGGCTCACTAACCGCGTTCGCAAGCCTTTGGCCACGGAGAGCGGATAAACGGTAAATGTTTATCCACAATACAAGTATGTGATCACATGGTACTTTCCATGATAATCCACTATCTGATATCTCATGCATTCTGTGTCTGAACTATCTGCATTCATTTTTCTCCTTTGTCTTTAGTCCATTTTCCCTCCATGTAACGTGATCAGCGAGGACTTGCTCCCATGGTGCAACATCAATGCCTGTATCAATCATGTCCTCTTACACACATCTTTTTACCATAGTAGAGGCCAGCCCCAAGATCTTTTACTCACTAAAAAAAGATGGCCTTTAGTATTCTACCACTGTCCATCCTCCCAATGTATCCTATTCATCTAAGTCTATATAGACTGAACACGGAACAAACCGTCATACCACCCAATATTTCCAATACTTCAGTATTGGTGACCTTAACTTGCCACTTATTACCAAGCATTCTACACAGTACCGCTTATGAAAGCTGTTTAAACGTTTCTCTTGGTGTGAGTAAGTTGACAAGGTTTCACTGCCATAAAGAAAAGCACTAAGGACACAGGTTTGATAGGCCAGGACTTTGTTGTTTTGGCAGTAAGTTTTCTGTACTCCCAGACTCTTTTTCAATGTGTTCATTGTTGTTGCTATCTTACCAATCCTGATGTTGATTTCTTGATTTAGTGATAATTTATTATTGACCTCCGACCCTAGATATGTAAAATGGCCAATTATCTCCAGCTCTGCATCATCAGTAAATACTGATGGTATCCCATATGCACCTTGTGACGTGTGTCTTCTTTTTGTTCAATGTTAATCCAAATTCATAGCAGGCATTAGAGAATGCATACAGTAAGCAATATAATTCTTTCTCAGTGTGGGGCATAATTGCAGCATCATCTGCAAAAAAGCAACTCTCTTATCAATACCCTCCTAATTTCAGACTTGGCCTTCAATCTGAAGGACTGTATAATTGAAATAAATGTATTCTGTCCAAAAGCAACATATGGGCAAAATCTGCCCTGCAGACAGAAGGTATATGGTGTGCTGGTGTTGTGGTTAGAGGGAACCAACTACAAGAGGCACATCTACATGGATCCCCTCCTATCTTCAATCTAAGTTTAGTGATCAAAGCATAAAGAGCTACCCTCTATAGTATGAGTAAAACTTGCAATTGAGGTGTACAAAAAATAAAATTGAGTGAATCCACAATCCAAACTATACCTGAAAAATATTAAATAAAACAAAAAGGACTGTTAAGATCTTATAGAGTTAAATAAAACAAACACAAAAACATGTATATATCTTACAAAGACCCAGGCCAAGTGAACAATTTGTGATGATCTGGTTATAAGGTGCAGTCATATGTCAAAATCAGTGCACAAATGTTAAACTAAGACAAAGAGATTGCATGAATATTCCCAAACATGAAAAATAAAAGTGCAAAAACTACGTAATGATATTTACAGATTTATATAATTGCCAAAATATCAATCTTAATTGTAATAAACATTAGATGACAAGAGAAGAAACACTACCATAGAGTTAAGTACAATTAGACGGAAAACTCACCATGAAGGCACACATTGAGAATAAATAAGAATAAAGCACTAAGATGTTTACAATTCGTTAAAAGTCTCATTGGTTCAACATGGGGATCTGACAGGAATACTCAAAACAGGGATTTTGTCTTGACTACATCAGCTCTCTCACAAACGAATACTCTGAGAGGATTCTGTCTTTACATCTGCTCTGTCATACAAAAATACTCTGAGAGGATTCTGTCTTTACATCTGCTCTGTCATACAAAAATACTCTGAGAGGATTCTGTCCTTACATCTGCTCTGTCATGCAAGAATACTCTGAGAGGTTTTGGTCTTCACTACATGTGTTCTCTCATAGAAGAAGACAGAGGATTCTGTCTTGATTACATCTGCTCTCTCATATAAGAATACCCTGAGAGGTTTCTGTCTTGGGTACATGTGTTCTCTCGTACAAGAATGTTCTGAGAGGTTTCTGTCTTGGCTACATCTGCTCTGTCATACAAGAATGCTCTGAGAGGATTCTGTCTTGGCTACATCTGCTCTGTCATACAAGAATGCTCTGAGAGGTTTCTGTCTTGGCTACATCTGCTCTGTCATACAAGAATGCTCTGAGAGGATTCTGTCTTGGCTACATCTGCTCTGTCATACAAGAATGCTCTGAGAGGTTTCTGTCTTGGCTACATCTGCTCTGTCATACAAGAATGCTCTGAGAGGATTCTGTCTTGGCCATTCAGATCTCTCATACAAGAATATTCAGAGGATTCTGTTTTGGTTACATCTGCTCTCTCATACAAGAATACTCTGAGAGGTTTCTGTCTTGACTATTGTTTGTCCATCAAGAATAATGATGACCATTCATTTCATCCAGTGAGAGTTGAATGTATGGAGCCGCGAGTTCTAAGATGGCTGATAAGGACTATTTTGGCTCGAAATGTTCTTTGACAATGTGGGCAAAGAATGCTTGACATTCTAGGAGGTTTTTCTGTCCAGCCTTTTCTTCACAGCTCTTGCAGTCCTGGTTGCTTTACAAGTGACTGCACCCTTGCGTAATGATGTACGCCACGAATTTCGGTCTTTGGCAGCAGTCTCCCAATTGTTAAGATGAATCCTAACAGATTTCAGTTAGATTTTCAGAGTGTCTTTAAAGTGTTTCCTCTGGCGCTTGGGAGCATTTACCACAACGCAGCTTGCCATAAAAAATCTGTTTAGGGAGCCTGTGATCTGGCATGCAAATTAAGTGACAGGCCCAGTGAATCTGATTCTTCATTAGAGATAACAGGCATGGATGCTCTTTCCAGAACTTCAGTGTCTGGGATCTTGCCTTGCCATTTAATCTTCAATAGCTTCCTAAAGCAGACTGTGTAGAAGTGGTTTAATTTCCTAGCGCGCCGCTGATAAACAGTCCAACAGTCCAGGTTTCACAAGCATATAGCAATGTGGATAATACAACTGCTTTGTAGACTTTCAGCTTTGTTTGCAGACTTAATCTATTTCTGTCCCAACATTCTTTTACAGTCTGCCAATGGCTGCGCTGGCCTTGGAGATTCTTGCATTCACTTCTTCATCAATTGTGGCAGCTTGTAACACAGTGCTGCCAAGATAGGTGAATTTGTCCATAAGGCTTAGTTTATGACCTTTCACCTTGATATTCAGCACAGTGTGATTATTCCCTGGAGCTGGCTGGTACATAACTAGTCTTCTCCAAGTTGATATTGAGCCCAAAGTTGGCACAGGCATGTGAGAAAGCTGAAACATTATGTTGCATGTCTGCCTCTGAGTTGGCATATAGAGCGCAATCATCAGCTCTCTGAAGGTGTCGCTGCTAGTTTTGGCTTTATCTTTCAGCCTTCTGAGATTGAGCAACTTTCCATCCATGCGGTAGTTGATGTCTATTCCAATGTTGTTGTTCTCTGAGGCATTCATCAGTATAGCTGAAAACATGAGGCTGAACAGTGTTGGTGCCAGGACACATCCTTGCTTCACTCCATTGGTGACAGGAAAGGGCTCAGACAGTTCACCATTTTCCTGTACTCTTGCCTGCATACCATCACGAAACAGCCGCACTATTTTGACAAACTTTCGTGGACAGTCATATTTCGCTATAATCTTCCACATTCCTTCTCTGCGGACTGTATCAAAAGCCTTGGTATGGTCAATGAAAGTGGAGAACATTTCGGAATTCTGTTCCTGACATTTCTCTTGCAGCGAAAATCATGTCAACAGTTCCTCTTTCTTTTCTGAAGCCACATTAACTCTCAGGAAGACCTTGATCGAGATGGGCCATGAGGCGATT
The DNA here is from genome assembly GCA_963921405.1 of Cepaea hortensis. Lineage (NCBI taxonomy): Eukaryota > Metazoa > Mollusca > Gastropoda > Stylommatophora > Helicidae > Cepaea > Cepaea hortensis. Next base: position 456,177,412 of record OY992876.1, on the reverse strand, counting down.
GAGAAGAATTCTGGTGAGTATCTTCCCTGCAATTGAGAGCAAGGAGATGCCTCGGTGGTTGTCACAGGATTGGCGGTTTCCTTTACGTTTGTAAAGGTGGATTATTGACGCGTCCTTGAAATCTTGTGGCATGGTCTCGTTCACCCATGTGTTTACAAATGACAAGGAGCAGTGAAAGACCTAGACTATAAACTCCTCTATTATAGCACACCAGTGACCTCAATAAGCATTTATGAGATAGAAGAAGAAAACAGAAAGAATTCATAAGATTGTATCTGAAATGCATGAATCAGTAGCAAGCAGAAAATGTGAATTATATCAAACCCTAGAAAATACAGTAAGTAAAACTAAAGGACCCTTTTTCACACCTAGAGGCATACTGAGTATAAAAGTGTGACCCCGTATCTTTGTAGACCATTCGACACTCGATGGCTGACATCAATATCTTCCTAGAACATTCTTTGGTACCCATGAACATTAGGCTGGGCTGACCTGGTAGCCTTAGTTACTTAACAACGTCCCCGTCTTAATGGAGATTCCAACACATGACCACAAGACTGACAGGTAAACGTGCTAGACACAGCATCACAGAGGCTGCCTGGACAATACTGTGGGTATATAATATCCCAGATTCTAGCTATTACTGTGTGAGTAAAGGATCTAATGTGAGTAAATTATATCCCAGATTCTAACTATTACTGTGTGAATAAAGAATGCAAAGTTAATAAATAATATTCCAGATTCTAGCTATTACTGTGTGAGTAAAGAATGTAATATTAGTAAATAATATTTAGTCGTTTCAGTCGTTGCATCAACATCATGGCATACGGTTTAACCCATAAGTGCTCCGTTTTCCTCCTAACTCAAACCTGAGTCTGGAGAAACTCAGCTCAATGCACGAACTTCGTTGCATCGGCGAGGATCCTGAAATACATGGGTAGATTTTTAATTCAAAATTTTGCCCGGGCAGCGCCGTTAGGCTACTCTTTTTCGATTTCCAACTGCCAAGGGATTTTTTACGTGCGCAATAATACACACGGGCGTCCGATCTCACTACCCGGAGACCAGGGGAAATTACTGGAAGTCCAGGTGGATTTTTTTAATAAATCCTGGTCCTCACCGGGGCCTGAACCCGGGACCTCCAGCACTCGAGGCGGACACCATACCTCGAGACCACTCAGCCCCACTCAGTAAATAATATCCCAGATTCTAGCTATTACTGTGTGAGTAAAGGATCTAATGTGAGTAAATTATATCCCAGATTCTAGCTATTACTGTGTGAATAAAGAATGTAATATTAGTAAATAATATTCCAGATGCTAGCTATTACTGTGTGAGTAAAGAATATACTGTGAGCAAATTATATCCCAGATGTAGGATATTATTGTGTGAATAAAGAATATACTTGAGTAAATTATATCCCAGATTTGAGATATTGTGTGAGTAAAGAATGTAATGTGAGTAATTATATTCCAGATTTTAGATATTGTTCTAGTAAAGAATATACTGTGAGTATATAATATCCAAGATTCTAACCATTACTGTGTGAGTAAAGAATGTAAAGTGAGTAAATTATATTGCAGATTCTAGCTATTACTGTGTGAGTAAAGAATGTAATGTGAGTAAATTATATCCCAAATTCTAGCCATTACTGTGTGAGTAAAGAATATACTATCAGTAAATTATATCTAGCCATTACTGTATGAGTTAAGAAAAGAAAAGAATATTCTAGCACAATACTGTCAGTAAACAATTTAACTGCAGTAATAATCATTTAAAAAAAATAATAATAAATATGAAGTAGAAATATTAAGGCACGAAGAAAAAAGATAAGAAGATATTGTAACATTGAATGCAAGGAATACATGAATACTTAGTGTGTACGTGGCCTTGTAATATTAAAGCGACCATGATACTCTGAATAATTTATAGATTTTGATTGTCAGAAAAAAAACTAACAGAAAAACTGACAGAACATTAGTTATGGTCCATTCTGGCATGTAAGATTATGGTTAGTTTTCACTCAAATCATGTCAAATTATTATTTTGCATCACAGACCATTTAATCACAGTTTATTTGCAAACGTTTTTCCAACATATGTATGCTTAAGATTCACACCGGCATAATCCAGAAAGGCTTAACAAGAGTGAAAGTAACTGGCTGTTAAACTGTAACAATAAATGAAAAATCAAAACATGTGTTGAGGTGTGAAATCATATGCAAATCATATGCAGACAACTTAGTTCTTGGTCAGGGTGTTGCAATTATCCAGCAAGGCTAATCCAGTCAACAAATATACAGAAGAAGTTTGATGTGTCGACTAAAAGGTGGAAATGTCACAGTCAGCTGTCAATGGACACAACCATATTACGTTCACAACCAACAAATATATTGGATGAACAAAGAAGAAATAGATACAAACTCTGCACCAAACACAGAAAGACTCTCTAACATCCTTTATGAATGAAAAGGATTTTAAAATGCTGCAAGAATTATTCTGTGCATTATGCAAAACTTTTAATTGAAACGGATTAAGCTATACACAATTTTACATCAACAATTCAAAAACAAATATGTGTAGTAATCAAACATTTATGCAGTAAAGTGAAAAAGAATAAAATGCATCAATATCTTAAACGTGTGCCCACTCACTGTCTTTCTAAGAATACATCTTTCATCTCTCAGACAATATCTACTCTTCCGTCATTCTCTTTCTTTGATTTCTCCTCTGTCGTAACTTTTCCTGAAGCCCTTGCTCCATCCTGGCTTTGTTTGCTTCTTGAATTTTCTCAATCTGTGCTCTCTCTTGTTCATGTTGCTCCTTCAACTGCTCAATGTTGCCTGAAATAGAACCAATACCAAAGATTTTTTTTTTTGGTTCGCTCACTTTGAACTTAAGCAAAGTCTATGCACATAAATTGATTAGAGAAATTAGACGTAGAAAGTCAAACATTTTTGGTCACATTACGAGAAGAATAAATTGGAGAACTTGGTGACATCTGACAAGATCAAGGTGAAGAGAACAAGGGGAAGGCAGAGAAGTAAATACCTGGATGGCTTGGCCACATGGCATGGTCGAGACAGGAACACGGAGCTGATCCACGATTGTTGAACGAGTGAGATGGCAAAACATGACCGCCCACACTTATCGGCATAGCACATGATGATGATACACATGCTACTACTTCTAGCACACTGGACTGATTCTTGTGTGTAGGTTAGCTTTCCCTATTATCAGTGTCCCTCACCATCAGCTGAACCCACCCTGACTTCTGAGGTACATGTAGTTTACATACCCAAGTCAAGGACGAGAAGTCAACATTTTAGTCCAACTAACCAATGTAGGCGTCCAACCCGCTATCTTGACATCAGCACAACAGAAGTTTAAGAGTGAGCTCTCTTATCTAATCGGCCATGCCAACCTCCTTCTTCAGAAATTGATTGAAAGACATGATTTCATTACAAAACAGTTCATTGTCGATGGAAGAGGCAGTTACTAGAAAACCAGCAGTTGCGCACACATTACTGTATAAGGTAAAATCAGCTAGTTCAGCAGCCAACTGTCCATCATTTTTCTGAACATGCAGTTCACAATACAAACCACTTTCAAAAGATGTAAAAGCATAACACATGAAATCCACAGTTCACTTCATGCGGGGATTATAGCACCACTAAATTTATTTAGAAAACAACAAGTTAATTGGTTCGGCCATATAAGTAACTAGGCTACCAACTGGCAGTATATCACAAGAAGCAATTATGTACAGACCCAATGGAACCAGAACAAAGGCCAACCATGTAAACGATGGACAGAGGAAATAACAGTTCCCATGGGAATCTCAATATATAAGAAATATGGAAGGAATCAACACTGTGGACAATACATCAGTAACATTAGATATGCAGATGATACAGTCTTGATTGCAGACAATGAACAGGATCTGCAACATTTAGTAGATGCGGTTGTTACACACAGTGAACAACTAGGGTTAGAATTAAATAGTAAGAAGACACAGATTATGGTCGTCACTGGGAAGAAGGAAATACCACAATGTGATATACGAGTAAATGGGCATATTCTTAAACAAGTGAATCGGTACAGTTATCTTGGAACAGTCATAACACCTGATGGGAGATGCCTTGAAGAGACTAGAACAAAAATTGCCACTGCAAAGGTAGCCTTTTGCAAGATGAAAAACACACTGACCAATAAAAAGATATCAATTAAAATGAGAAAAAGAGTGTTGAAGTGCCACATAGAACCTGTACTTTTTTATGGATGTGAAACGTGGACAATAAGCAGTCAAGCTGAAAAACAGCTGATGGCTGTGGAAATGTGGTTTCTGAGGAAAATGCAAAGAATACCAAGGACAGACAGAAAAACCAATGAACAAGTCCTTCAAGAAACAAATAAAGATCGTAAACTGATTAGAGTCATTAGATATAGACAGTCAAAATTTTTTGGGCATGTTATGAGAAGAAATTACTTGGAGACTGGCAAGATCGAAGGGAAGAGACCAAGGGGAAGACCGCGAAGTAAATACCTGGATGGCTTGGCCACATGGCATGGTCGAGACAGGAACACAGAGCTGATCCACGACTCTAGTGATCGAGTGAGATGGCAGAACATGACTGCCCACACTTATCGGCATGGCACATGATGGATGGATGGAAGGGACACTGGTAATTAGGAAACCTAACTCTCTAAATACCTAGAGGCATTTACAACACCAGACGGAAGGTGCACAACAGAGATTAAGAGCAGAATAGGGCAAGCAAAAGCTGCATTTCAGAAAATGAAAAGTATCTTATGCAATAAGTCACTACCATTGAAAGTAAGAAAGAGAATGCTGGAGCATTGAAATGCTATATAGAACCTGTTTTACTGTATGGCTGTGAATCTTGGAATATACATGAACAAATTAGGAACAACTTGGAAACAACAGAGATGTGGTTCCTGAGATGAATGTTGCTAATTCCTTGGACTGCCAGAGTAACTAACAATGATTGCCTGAAGGAGGCTAATGAAACTAGAACATTATATACAACAATAAGAAAGAGACAAACAGCTTTCGTTGGTCATGTGATGAGAAGAGACGCATTGGAGAACATCGTGATTGTAAAGATTGAGGGGAAAAGAGCCAAAGGCCAACCAAGACAAATGATGCAGGATGGATTGAGACAGTGGCATGGAGGAATATCAGCAACATAGTTGGTCCAGAACACCAAAGACAGGTATGTGGAGAGACATGAACGCCTATGCCAGCTGGCATTTGATGATGGTGATGAACCCTCGCACAAAAATCAATCCTGTGCACTCAATTGTAGTAGCAACTGCTAGTAATAGTAGCATATATACATGGACTATGTACGAGTTCAACGCAGGTGAACGCAAAAACTAGAAATATACTCTCTATACCACATGGCATGGGAAGCGGTTCTTTACTACTTTTACTTTTCACTTTATGAGGCTTGATCGACCCCAGAGTCACTAGAAAGAAAAAAAAAAAAAAAAGAGTCCCTATAAAGTAGGACTGAATAGGGATTGAATCTTGATCACTACCTTGACAAGCAAGCACATTAACCACTTTACCACTGCAAATGTAACAATAACACCAATTTATTATAGGTTCTTTTACTTACCAAAGAGATCTTCTTGTGAGGGAGGCGGAGCCAATTCACTGAGTGGTAATGGGGTCGGTGCCAACACCTGTCCATCATAGCCAGGATGCAGTCCACCACTCTTCAAAAGAAAGAAAGTTGTTAGCAATAGTTTTTTTTCTATCGTCCAGTATTGTTTGTTTATGACATCATTTGGTGAATTCTGTTGCAGTTTCATCAAGCCTCTGGCTCAGTGCCTCCAACTTCGACAAGTAATTTTTCAGGTTTGCTTTGCCTAGCTTTTGCCTGTCCCCAGTCTACCTACAAGACATAGGTTTGTGTTGCTCTTCGTCTTGTTCCTACTTCTCGATCTGTCAAACATGGTAGACCCTACCAATTGCTGTCCAGCTGTCGCATAAGGTACAAGAGGAACAAGATGAGATTAGCACTGTGTTTGTTTACAGTACAGCTGCAAAATGTGGACCTTTCAGCTGACATATCAAGACTTTTGGCATTTGTTGACCAGGTTAGCCGCCCCAGATGTGTTAGCAATCAAATAAAGAATTACGTATGTCTATGCATTCTGTGATAAAGATATGTAATTAGATGTTATGTGAACACCATGTTTTTCTTATTCTGATGCCTGGTCTTGAGCAGACAGCAGCAATCATAGCTCTTCAATCCTTTGTTGTTTTGATATTTCAACGATGTTGGTGCTGCTTATATTATTACTAGCTGACCCGACCCGGCTTCGCCCAGGCCCTGGAGGGGATCTACCTATCTATCAGTCTGTCTGCTTGTTTGTCTGTCTGTCTGGCTGACCCGGCCCGGCTTCACCCAGTCCCTGGTGGGGAGAATCTCATTTAATTCATATAAGTAGTCATATAAGCTCTCCAGTTCCCGACTATCTATCTGTCTGTCTGTCTGTTTGTCTGACCGGGCCCGGCTTCACCCAGTCCCTGGTGGGGAGCATCTCATTTAATTCATATACGTAGTCATATAAGCTCTCCTGTTCCCGACTATCTGTTTGTCTGTCTATCTGTCTGTCCCGGCTTCACCCAGTCCCTGGTGGGGAGCATCTAATTTAATTCATATACGTAGTCATATAAGCTCTCCCGTTCCCGACTGTCTGTCTGTCTATCTGTCTGTCTGACCCGGCCCGGCTTCACCCAGTCCCTGGTGGGGAGCATGTCATCTAATTCATATAAGTAGTCAAATAAGCTTCCGTTCCCGACTATCTGTCTATCTATCTGACCCAGCGTGGTTTCGCCCAGCTCCTGACGCACAGTAACTTAAAAGAATGTCCTTCCACACACCATTCAATGAAAACTGTAGAAAAAGATGGGTTAAAATGTTATGCATAATGCATTATTTTTATGCAAACTTTAAAAATACCTTAAAGATTATATCATTATTTAATATAACTCATATGCCTAAAAATAACTATAGACAAAGAGTTTAACAATAGTGCAGGTAAGTCCAACAATATGACTATAAAGTATATAGAAATGTTATTAAAAGTTATGCCCCTTGAAATAACTTTTCTAGAGTGAAGTCCCCCTGCTATATAGACATTATATAATGAAAATGGAAAAGTAAATGTTATTAAATAAGTAGAAGATTTTACATTAAGAAATTATTATAGTCGGTTGCACAGGAATGAAAGGAAGACGTGTAGAAAATTTCATCTCAATCGGATGTACCGTTATCGAACGCATCCAAGACCCACAAACAAACATACACTCTGTTTTATAGATATAGATTTGTGTGCCCAGCTGTTTCAGCTTTCCACAAAACTTCCTTTCTTTCTTTCCATGATTCTCTTGCTGAGTATCTTCCCCTATAAGATATACCCCCTGAATTTAATTTATCTTGTGAACACCAGCAGCATCACATTTCTTGCTAACTGGCGTAGGTGATCATGTTTCAACATGTCTTGCGATCTCCAACGTGGGGACTGAGGTGGGGGATTGTAATGGTTCAGTGAAGATCCCAGGTAAATGAGTGGAAGTGGTACATGAAAAAAGGGGGAGGAAGGTAAGGCAGGAAACTGGAAGCAATGGAGATGTGATGGTGGTCAGAGAGTGAAAACTAAGGAGTGCCCCGGTGGGTGTCCGTACAATGCATGAGTGGGTGCCGGTAAAAGGTTGGCCATAGTGACAAAAAATAAAAGTGGTTAAAAAGCAATGATGTGTGCACCTAAGTATGATGGTGGTAATAATGAAACTCATTTTCGAAAGAAAAGATGAGTGTAGGAAAACTCAGCCTATAATGACATAATGGAGAACCTGTAACATGTGTACATCTAAAATTGTTAGTTTAATCATGTGCAATGACTTTCTGGAATCCTGTAAGATTTTTTCATTTAAAATCAATACAGTTTAATACTGCACACTAACTGAATGGTCACCCTGTAACATTTTTACATATATGATAAAAATTAGTTTAATACTGCACAGTGACTTAAAAGATCAGTTTACTACTGCACATGGATTCTAAGGATGGTGTATTTCTTTTTGCTTTTATAAATCATGTCTCTATTGTTCTTAAACTAATAATAATAGTAAATAATAAAGCATAATTTATGAACACACACAAAATCTTGAACACACCTCTCCTTCCACTTTGTCTGGCTCAGAAATTGCCACAAGTTCTGGCTCCAGCAAATCATCATCAAACTCATCAAGCACATCTGCAACATAACAAACTTAGAACATGTCATGTGTTTTCGACTGCTGCAACTGGATGATGATGGTTCAAGGCATGCATGATTAGTATTTGCACGGCAAAGTTTTTAGAAGAAAGTCATATTCTGCCCATTATCTTTCATCCCTGAACTCTTAAAGAGAATGGAAGTTTTCCTTTTTGTTTTCATGTAGGTTAAATTTTGACAGTCAGTTGCTTGCAAATTGCTGTTAACTTATATAAGAAAGGGGGTGCTTAGTAAACCTGAAACCTCATTGTGCCAACCTCGTCAGGCGGAGGAGAGCAATTGGGAGGGAACAAGCCTTATCCTAGACCAAGGAAAGGCAACCTAAAGACCAAATGTCATGGCAGGGCAGACCAAGCCCTTAGCCTTGGTCAGCATTGGGTACAGATCAAAGGTCCAACAGGCAGACAGTTAGAGCATTGCTTTGCTGATCTGCCAGCTTCTGCAGCTTGCCTTGTTCCAGACATATCGGTGTTACCTTTCCTCTGGAGTAAACTAGGCATGGCCAACACATGGTCACTAAATTCTGCCTAGGCTTTGTCTTTGTGCTATGGAGAAGTATAACTCCAGTTTCCAAACTATTGTCTATCAAAATGGCAAGGTGCCAGTAGTAGAATATCAGAAAGATTTTGGTTGTGGCATGATATGACAATTTAAAATGATGCAAATTGATACATTAAGAGGTTATAGACAAGAGAACTGACTTCCCTGCACTGGTTTTAAACCCATATGACCTGGTCTATTTCTACAATCACCTGCTGAAAGCATCACACACAGCACAAACTCCATAGATCCAGGAGTCTCTGAAAAATTGCACCTGCAAACCCAAAAGTGAACCCATAACCTTTAGAGCATGAGGCATGCATTCTGACCACTTTGCCTTTTAGACACCCCTCCTCTCTACTGCAGAGAAAAAAATAAGTGCAAACACATGTGCATCCATTTCAAGGACGTCAATAGCAAAATGAACAAAAATAATATAAAAATAGCTCAGGGTAATAACAAGTCGCTTAAAAGTCGACAGGGTCAACTTTATTGCACCAGATTTTATCCCATATGGCTTAGTCTCTTTCCGCAGCATGGAAAGCGTCGCTCAAAGCACAAACTCCTTAGCTCCAGCGATTACCCCCCGGAGTCTCCAAAATAATTCACTCGTGATCTGGAAGTCGCTGCCCGGAATCGAACCTACAACCTTCATAGCCCGAGTCAGGTGGCTTGACCACTTCATCATGGAGACTCCCTAAGGGTAATAATAAATATGTTAAAACGTCCCACATTTATCTGATGTTTTGGGTGTAATGACCTTTCTCAAGAACAATAGAGACATGTCTTATAATAAAATTATTACAATTAATATCACATAATTTATTAACAATTAAACATAACTGGATTATTGAAAGGGGGAATGGTGAAGGACGGGTGCCTGACTTTTGTGTATAGTAATAATGCGCACTAATATCAGTGTATATAGTAACAATGTGCACTAGTGTCAGTGTATAGTAATTAGTAACAATGGACACTAGTGTCAGTGTATAGTAATTAGTAACAATGGACACTAGTGTCAGTGTATAGTAATTAGTAACAATGGACACTAGTGTCAGTGTATAGTAATAATGGGCACTAATTTCAGTGTATACGTATAGTAACAATGCGCACTAGTGTCAGTGTATAGTAATTAGTAACAATGCGCACTAGTGTCAGTGTATAGTAATAATGGGCACTAATTTCAGTGTATACGTATAGTAACAATGTGCACTAGTGTCAGTGTATAGTAATAATGGGCACTAATTTCAGTGTATACGTATAGTAACAATGTGCACTAGTGTCAGTGTATAGTAATAATGGGCACTAATTTCAGTGTATACGTATAGTAACAATGTGCACTAGTGTCAGTGTATAGTAATTAGTAACAATGCGCACTAGTGTCAGTGTATAGTAATAATGGGCACTAATTTCAGTGTATACGTATAGTAACAATGTGCACTAGTGTCAGTGTATAGTAATTAGTAACAATGCGCACTAGTGTCAGTGTATAGTAATAATGGGCACTAATTTCAGTGTATACGTATAGTAACAATGTGCACTAGTGTCAGTGTATAGTAATTAGTAACAATGCGCACTAGTGTCAGTGTATAGTAATAATGGGCACTAATTTCAGTGTATACGTATAGTAACAATGCGCACTAGTGTCAGTGTATAGTAATAATGCGCACTAATTTCAGTGTATACATATAGTAACAATGAACAATGCACACTAGTTTCAGTGTATATATAGTAACAATGCACACTAGTGTCATGTATAGTAACAATGTGCACTAGTTTCAGTGTGTAGTAACAATGTGCGCTAGTTTTAGTGTATGGTAACAATGCACATTAGTTTCAGATTCATTTCAGATTAGATGATGTAAGAATTTTTAAACAAGTCGAACTGCCTGGACTTAACATCAATAGAAGAATAATAAACAATCTTAGGTATGCTGACGATACCGTGTTACTAGCAGAAAGCGAGCAAGTGTTACAAAACCTAGTGGAAGAAGAAAACAGGCATAGTGCAGAATTTGGTTTAGATATTAACATCCTAAAAACGAAAACTATGATAATTAGCAGTGGAAAGGAAAGGTCATCAATGATCATCACAGTAAACGGGGAGATATTAGCCCTTTACAAGGCCCACGTTTTTCCTTTTTTAAACTCTGAATGGGCAAGATTTTTCAGGTGTTTACTAAGATTTCAGGTTATGTTAGTAAAAATATCAATTCTAAGGTGTTAGTGAACAGAAGAACAGAATGAAGAAAATGAATGAATGCAGATTTAAAATTGTACTCACATGTTAAATATATAATCCAGTAATCCACACATATTTACAAAAGTCAGTCATCTATACACTATTTACAAACACTTTGCCAACTGCTCACTGGCCTCCAAGATGCTGGGGAAAACAAGTGTCCTTGCAGTAGTTCACTTGGCACACATCACAGCCATACGAACTTTCAATGGTTCGTCCTGCAGGGGTACGACGTTTGGCGTGACTGCACGCCACACAGGCTTTCTTCCTGCCCTCAAACCTCATGAGCTTGTGATTGTGGACATTTTCTGGAGCTACTGCTTGGCCTTTTCTCTTTGATGCAGCCTTCTTCCTGCTAGAGAATCCTGCAATGAGTTGTTTACATAAATCCAGACGGAAGTCCAGGAGGGAGTAGCTGCTGGGCTTTGCTGTGGTCTGCTTGAACAGGATGAAAGCGTTGTTTATGGATGAATGAAAGACAAAACTGAGAAGATAGCGCCAGTATTTTCTGCACAGTACACGCTGAGTGCCACCATATTTTTTGCCACAGTGGACAGAAAACTGGAGGAGGTAGCCAGTTGCTGACTCGCAAGTACACAATACTTTCATTCTCCATTTTGTTGGCTTGGCTGGTAGATATTGTCTCAGTGTGCTCCTGCCTTTGAATGGCCCCATTGCCTCGTCAATGGCGATTTCTTTCTTAGGCTTATAACTTTGTAAAAATGTTCTATTAGCCATGTTGATGAGAGGCCGAATTTTGTGAAGGCGGTCATTGCCGTCAGCTGTGTTGTTATCAACCACATGTAGGTATTGCTCCAGCTTCTTGAATCTCTTGAGAGGCATCACATTTTTCACACCTGGCACTTCCAACATCTCATCCGTGGACCAGTACATTTCCACACGAGGGCAACGGCGGATCCCCATTAATATGAGCAAACCAAAATAGGCTTGCATTTCAGTTACATTTGTTGGAACCCATGCTGGATCATTTATCTGTTCGATCTTTTGTCTTGCATACTCATTTGTTTGATCGGCAATTGTTTGAAAAGTTTGTTCCTCGAAGAGCTGATGAAAGAAGGCAAGCTGAGAATGATCATCAGTTATGAAAGATGGCTCCGCTCTACTTTCTTCAGCCACATTTTCAAAATCAGAATCACTTTCTTCGAAGTCCGAGAGATCCGAAGTGTCCACGCTGATATCACTACTGATATCCGATTCATAGTCAACTTCGTGCACTTCAATGTCACTTAAATTGAACCCAGCAAAATATCCGCTATTACTTGAAGAATTTTCAAAATTCATTTTGGAAAACAAAGTATAAAAACCCTGAAAACTATTTTTTTTTTTTAATCCGATCAAATTTAAAGAAAACACTAGCAACAGCCACACAAAGTTATCAGCTAGACCGGAAGTAAACAAATGGGACGTTTCGCCAGGGTTGCCAGATCACTGCGGTCAAATAAAGCCAAGCCATGAAATTTTTTAAAAAGCCAAACATTTCCCAATAAAAATATCTATTAAAAATAGGAAGCAAGGAGTCCGTCAGGGCTGCGTGCTGTCACCCTATTTGTTTAACCTGTACGCCGAAAATATAATGAGAAATGTAAGATATGATATAAACAGGGAACTATATGAAGCCCTAAATATCGGCGGTCATGACATACCAGAGATTCGATATGCTGATGATACAGTATTACTATTTATCCACAACACAGAATGGCATAGAAAACCTCATAAGTCATAGCCTCAACCCAATTGAATAGTGAAAATCACAACTTATATCAGTATCTTAACATAGCAAAAACAAAGATAATGCATACAGACAAAACTGCAATGGAGAAAGAAATATACGTTAATGGGGAAAAATTGGAGGTGGTGGAAAATTTTGAATATCTTGGGTCACTGATTACCAACAATGGTGGGACGCAGAGGTGTTTCCAAGGCACCAGGGCCGGGTTATATACTGGCCAAGACCTATTGACGCGTCCTCGTCGAGCGTCCTGGGCAACAGGTCCTTTCGGGGTCCTGGCTAAAGTCAGTAGGATCGCCGATTCCTCCGAAGTCGGAGAGTGTCTGCCTGTACGGCGAGGAACCACCAGTCTGCACACCAATAAGCCAGACATGGGACAATGGATACTCACGCAAAACTCAGGTCCTGTATGACATCACACTGATGTTGGACAACAGGATGCCTTCATCCGACATACAGGACTTCGCGTTGGAGCTCAAGCCAACGAACACAAGCAAGCAACCAACAATGGTGACACAATGACAGAAATTAAACGGCGACTATCAATTGCTCTTCAAAGACTAAAACAACTGAATAAATTATGGAGTGGGTCAGACAGAACTACAAAAATTAGATTTTTAAGAGCATGCATCTTTCCCATTGCAAAATACGCTTGTGAGACATGGACACTTACTAAACAAGCTGAACAGCGCATAAATGCCTTTGAACATAAATGTTATAGACGAGTTCTAAGAATATCCTGGGTAAAGAAAAGAACAAATGCATCCATACTTCAAGAATTTAATATTGAAGAAGGTTGGCTATTAAAGACGATAAAACAAAGAAAATTGAAATATTTTGGTCACTTAAAACGTCACGAAAGTTTGGAGAGAACAATAATGGAAGGATATATGCCTGGGAAGAGAGGAAGAGGAAGGCCAAAGAGAAGATGGGTGCAGGATGTAGCGGATGATCTCCAGGTGGGTGTATCAGACGCGGGCGGAACATCTTGCTTATGATCGAGAGGTTTTCCGGAAGGTTGTTATAGCAGCGAGGTTCTGCAAAGGACATGCTACTGAATGAATGAATGAATTAAAAATAGGCTTATGATCGAGAGGTTTTCCGGAAGGTTGTTATGGGAGCGAGGTTCTGCAAAGGACAAGCTACTGAATGAATGAATGAATGAATGAATTAATTAATTAATTAAAAATATATTTACATCGCATGAAAACCTCTTCAAATAACTATTCCTCTTCATTGTTGAGAGGTTCCGTACAGGATTCCTTAGAATATAACATTTCAGCTTTGAAATCATTCAGTTAGCGAAAATGGAGAACCAATAAGTGAACAAAAATAAATCCTAATAAGATGGAAGTAGTATTTCAAACAACTTCTCAACATCCCATCAGATGTCACAGGAATTCAAGAAACCTACACAGATGCCACTGAAGAACTAGAACCAGGCATACTAAAAGAAGAAATTATAGAAGCCATCAGATTAGCCCCAAAGAACAAATCACCGGGACAAGATGAAATACCAAGTGAACTAATTAAAGCAGCAAGAGAAGTAAGAACAGCATGGCTACTTAGATTATTCAACCATGTTTGGGTAGAACAACAGAAACCACAAGACTGGGGAAACGCCATAATTATCCCAGTTGGGAAAAACAAAGGCAGCAAAAGAGATTGCACACAATACAGAGGCATTTCACTGTTGAGTCATACTGGGAAAATATTTTGCAAAATTCTTGAGAAGAGATTACGACCTACTATAGAACCCCAGCTAAGCGAAACACAACTTGGATTTAGGAAAAACAAAGGATGCACAGATGCCATTTTTGCTCTTAGACAACTTATAGAAAAATCAATTGAATTGAATGAAACACTCCCCCTCTGCTGTGTGTCCACCGTGACGAGGTAGAGGGGCTTGTGCGTCCCAATGACCCCAAGAGCTATGCCGACGGTAGCACAGCTACTGGTAGGGCCACCCATGTCGGACAGGTCAAGGGAGAGGGACCAGACGAAGAGACACACAAACCTGCTGCCTTGTAGGTAGACTGGGGACAGTCAAAGGCTAGGGAAAGCACCCCGAATACATGCTTGTCAAAATCGGATGTACTGAGCCACAGGCTTGACAAAGCAGTGCAACGTAAAACCTGCTGCCTTGTAGGTAGACTGGGGACAGTCAAAGGCTAGGGAAAGCATCCCAAATAAATGCTTGTCGAAATCGGATGCACTGAGCCACAGGTTTGACAAAGCAGTGCAACGTAACTTAATTCATGATGTCACAAATCAAAATTAATCGTT
The DNA here is from genome assembly GCA_963921405.1 of Cepaea hortensis. Lineage (NCBI taxonomy): Eukaryota > Metazoa > Mollusca > Gastropoda > Stylommatophora > Helicidae > Cepaea > Cepaea hortensis. The sequence goes on along the minus strand of OY992876.1, from coordinate 456,162,279 downwards.
ATGGTGCTAATCCCGTGAAGTCCCATCAGGCGGCGATAGTGCCGGGCCCCCTGCCTCGAGGAGGTCCACCCATGACTACTGGTGGTCACCTTCCCCTGTGCTGTGGAGTCAAGGCACAGAGGAGTAGGTTAAGAGCTATTGACCAAATACCCCGGACACTCAACATACTACAGTGGAATGCCGAAGGAGTTTACAAGAAGACAGACTCCCTAACACAGCGTCTTCATAAAGATAGAATAGATGTGGCATGTATTCAAGAGACACACCTCAATGCCAATCACAAATTCTCAGTCCGAGGATATCAGGCCACACGTTTCGACCGCGAAGGACACAAAAGAGGAGTTCTAATACTTACACGAAATACAATACCTTGCAGCGAAGTATCTGTGACCTCTGACAACCAAACAGAAATTATAGGTGTTGATATAATGATAAAGGACGTGAAAATAAGAATCTACAATCTGTATAGCCCAGCAGATAAGGACCTTACACTCTCAAACATGAAAATAACTGACACAAACTGCATTATTGTCGGAGACTTTAATAGCCGTTCAGAAAGATGGGGATACCCAGATACTGACAAAAGAGGAGATGAATTGGAGGACTGGGAAATTGACTCAAATCTCCATCTACTCAACAAAGCGGATGACACACCGAGCTTCTACTCCAGAAGATGGCTTACCACTTCTACTCCAGACTTAGCTTTCTGCACAGGAGACATCCTCCACAAAATTGATCGCCATGTGCTGGACCAATTAGCAGGTAGTGACCACAGACCAATCAAGCTTGTAATGAATATGGAGTATGTTCCACAGGAGCAAAAGCCCTTGCCCCGCTGGAATTACAAACGAGCAGATTGGGACAGATTTGCCATACTAACAGACAAATATTGTGAAAACATAAATACACGATATGGCAACATAAAGCAAATGGTGGAAAGTCTAAACAGAGCGATAATACAGGCAGCCACTGAGTCCATTCCTAGAGGAGCGAGGAAAAATTACAAACCATACTGGACTGAAGAACTACAAAGTTTGGAGGACAAAGTTGAAGATGCCAGGAAGACAGCAGAGAGAGAACAAACAATTGAAGCGAATATCTCTCTCAAAGCCATCTCAGCAAAATATAAAAGAACAGTAAATCAAACAACAAGATATTGTTGGAGGGAAAAAACAGAAAACCTAAATTTTGACAGGGATGGAAACAAACTATGGAAACTAGTGAAAGCCATGAACAATGAAGGACCTAGAAACAAACAAATAACAATTAAACAAGGAAATGCCTTGCTTACAGGAAAAAAGGCTGCAAATGTACTAATGGAACACTATGCAAATGCAAACCACATTGATATTACAACCGAACAGAAGAAAACAATCAAAGACAAACAGATACATCATAGAAATACAGAGACAGCAGCAGAATATATGATGGCAAATCTAACAATGGAAGAAATGGAACAGGCAATGAATACCCTAAATAAGAAGAAATCACAAGGAAAGGATGGAATCACAAATGAAATGCTAATAGGACTAGGCACCAAGGCAAAGAAGAAACTACTAGCAGTCCTAAATAACAGCTTGAAGAGAGGAATAGTCCCACAGGTATGGAAGGAAGCTATACTAATACCAGTCCCAAAGAAAGGAAAAGACCTGGAAGAACCAAATGGCTATCGACCTATCAGTCTACTTAGCTGTGTAGGAAAATTAATGGAACGCATTATCAATGGCAGGCTAACATGGCATCTGGAAGAAAACAAACTCTTAACACCACACCAAGCAGGATTCAGAAAGTACAGATCCACTGAAGATCAAATAACCCATATAGCTCAGGAAATAGAGGATGCCTTCCAAGAGAAAAGGCACACACTAGCAGTCTGGATAGATTTAGAAAAAGCATTTGATAAAGTATGGAAGGAAGGACTGAAAGTAAAACTGCAAAACATGCATGTTTGTGGGAAAATGTATAAATGGATCAGCCACTACCTTGAGAACAGAACTGCCCGGACAAAAGTACAAGGACAAACAAGCAAAATGATGCTGCTGGAGCAAGGTGTCCCCCAAGGAGGAGTTCTTTCACCAACATTATTCCTAGCATATATAAATGACATCACAGAAAATTTTCCAGCCAGAGTACACACATCCTCCTTTGCAGATGACCTAGCCATATGGACATATGAAGAATATATTAGTACTGCTAACAGCAGAATACAGCAAGCCTTATTAGCGCTAGAGGACTGGTCAAAATCATGGCTAGTGAAGATAAGTGAAGAGAAAACAACATGCACAGTGTTCTCCCTCTCAAATAAAACTCAGCAACCTAAGCTGGTATTGAATGGAAAAATATTGCGCCATGAAGAAAATCCAAACTATCTAGGAGTCACCTTTGATCGTCGTCTGACATGGAAGACACAGGTTGAGAAAAATCGAACAAGAGCAAGGCAGAGAATGGCAATCATGAAAAAGCTTGCTGGTACAACGTGGGGAGCAGATGAGAAAGTTCTCAAGAAGTTATATACTGGACGGGTGAGGCCAGTACTGGAATATGGCATTGCAGCTTGGGCAACAGCAGCTAAGTCAAACTTTAACAAAATAAGTAGAGTCCAAAACCAAGGAATGCGAATCATAACTGGAAGCCTGAAGACAACGCCTATTAATGAACTAGAAAAGATCACTTGTTTACAACCAATGGAGGATAGAAGAGATAGCAGAGCCCAGCAACAAGCAGAACAATTTAGAAGATTGACAGACCACCCTATGTACAACAGATTTAATGGTTTTGGAAAGGGAAGGCTGAAGCGTAGCAACTTTGTAGAAACTGCAAAACGAAGGATTAGGGCAGATCCTATACTTAACATATCAACAGTCAAGCCCATACACAATGCAAACAAGTTCCCAGCTTGGAGACAGCAGCAACTGCCTGAGATGATAGAAAACATTCCTGGTATTGAGAAAAAGACCACTCAGCATGAAACCGAAAGAAGAGAAATAACCCTAAACTACATAAAAGAACATTACCCAAGCAGGAATTGGACCCATGCATATACAGATGGATCAGCCAAAAATTCAATAGAGAATGGAGGAGGAGGAATTCTCCTAAATTTAAAAAATGGAGTGAAAATAACACATTCAATGGCAACTGGACAATTTTCAAGTAACTTCAAAGCGGAGGTAGAGGCTCTGAAAACTGCAGCAGAAATGCTCCTGATGGGGGAAAATAAAGAGAAGCAAATAGCTATCTTCACAGATGCAAAGTCAGCTGTCTCAATACTGAAGAGAAATAATAGCACAGAACTAACTGACCTAAGAGCAGCACTCCATGGTCTATGCCAGAAATCCAAAAAAGTTGTAATACAGTGGATCCCATCACATTGCAGTATACCTGGAAACGAAGAGGCTGACAGACTGGCAAAAGAGGGCGGACGACTACCACAGCCTGACATAGACATAACCTATAATGAGGCAAAGAGGTTGATAAAAAGCACTTATAGAACCAAATGGGAATCAGAGCATCCAGGCCATCAGAAGGATGATGCATATTACAAACTCGACCGAAGAGAACAAGTAGCAATCTTCAGACTCCGCACAGGACATAACAGGCTGAAATACCACTTGTTCAATAAACTAAAGATAGGAGATACCGATGAATGTAATTGTAGAACTGGAAAAATGACAGCAAAACATTTGCTGCAGGATTGCCAAACGTATGCAGAACAGAGAAAGATATTTTGGCCCACACCTGCTTCATTTGAGGACAAGCTCTATGGAGATATCAACAAGCTAAAGTTGACCGCAGCTTACTTTAACTACATACAGGTTGACATTTAAAGGTGCATGAAGACCCAGAGGCATGAAATGGAATATTGCTTGGATAGCAAATCCATTATGTGGAAAGTCCAAATCGAAAGCTCGCTGTGTGGGCTTCATAAAAGGTGGAAAAGTGTCCTAGTGGCACGAAATGGAATATTGCTTGGATAGCAAATCCATTACGTGGAAAGTCCGAATCAAAAGCCCATTGTGTGGGCTTCATAAAAGGTGGAAAAGTGTCCTAGTGGCATGAAATGGAATATTGCTTGGATAGCAAATCCATTACATGGAAAGTCCGAATCGAAAGCTCACTGTGTGGATGTCATCTGCATACTTCTGGTTTCCGGAAGAACAGCCTATGGTGAACGGTAGGCCCAATATACGGAAGTGAGGCTAAGCAGCCATGTCCAGGACGTGACGATTCCTTGGGTGAGCCCAGTACCAGAGCGCTATGTATCGGCTCTGCAAGTATGGAAGCCTCCTTGGATGGCGGGGAATGCCCATGGTCTGCCCCTGCCTTCCCTTGAGGGCTGACCAGGATCTTTGGCTGTTCTATATGGACCAGCTGAAATGGGGGATAACACCACAACAGTGAAAGTCAAACGTCCTAAGAAACCCCAGGGAAGGTTAACCCGGTCAACAAATGCCCGCAGAAGTCGGATGTGTCGGCCTAACGGCGCAAGAACGCAGCTCTGCTGTAGACAGGCACAACGCAATCACATCCGGAAAAAAAACTCCGGATGAACGAAGAAGAATGAAACACTCTACTTAGCCTTTGTCGACCAAGTAAAGGCATTTGATAGAGTAGATAGAAACAAGCTGTGGGAAATTCTTACACAATATGGAGTGAGTAGACATCTAACAAACCTACGTAGAAGCTTATACAACAGTGAATGCAGAGTGAGAGCAACCGGAGGACACTCAGAACCCTTCACCATAAGATCTGGAGTACGACAAGGTTGTATCCTGTCCCCTCTCTTGTTCATAACATATATGGACAACATATGAAAAGAAATCAGCCAAACAGAGACAGCAAGAATACCGCATGACGAGAACACAGAAGAAGAACCATCTGCAAATCTAACCAGGACAGGCTGGACAATGAAACGACGACTGGAAATCATGAACCAACATAATCTCTCAACAGATCAATGAAGATCCTCAGCTGAACCACAGAGTGGAGCAGCTTCAGTTCAAGTGAATGCCATGTCGTTTCCGTTGGATCCTTTCAACGAACAAGCAGACACCATCGAAATAACTTGTCAAGATTCGAGAGGATGTGTGTGATAAGCGGATTGGAGGAGACCAAATGGATAGTTAAACTGTCACAAGAACTTTGCAGAATCGCTTATGAAGTATTTTCTAGGATACGGCCGAAAGAGTTGGGCAATTATAACATCCTGAAACAAGCCTTATTAGCCAGATTTGAAATAGATGGAGAGAACTACAAGAAACAGTTCAGGACTGCTCGGAAGGAAGCCAGAGAGAACGTTTCTCAATATGTAGAACGATTGAAATCCTACCTAAACAAATGGTGTACCATGTCTAGGTTTGAGGAAACCTACCAAGATCTACAAGAAATGTTTCTCATAGATCAACTTAAACAGAAAATGTCTCAGGACATCAGAGCATTTCTAACACAAAATGGAGCTGAGAGATTGGAGTCTATCATTACTTTGGCGGAGAGATATGAAAAGTCACAGAAATAGGCGGGAGGTAATCAACAAACTACCAATAATCTTCCTCGCGAGTTCTCTCTCAAAGATAAGGGAGGACCGAAATCCAGCAAACCAAATGGATATAATGGATCAAATAAGACCACTACAACTCAGTACTAGCAGGAGAAAGGGGAAAAGAAGGACTAATGCAGCCATTGTAAAATTCATACCCACAACACAAAGGATTGCAGAAAGAAGCTTCAACCTCTTACCACAGCCTGTGCGTTAAAACCTAAAGCAGCGAGAAGGAACCGGAATGCTTGTTCCAATAAGGACATGCAACAGAACACCAACTCAAGACTGACAGTCATAGAATATGTCTGAACGGATGGACAGTGCAATGTCTCTATGATACAGGTTTATTTTTCGACGCATATGTACAAGCCTCACTGGTAAACCCATAGCAAGTTACAGATGAAACCGTCGAAATACAGGGATTTCTGAAAACTTCCGTACCTTTGACACTTCCTGTTGCCAAGGTCAGCATAAGTTCACGCTGTGTCGTGGGAGAAATCAGAGCAACGGTCATGGAAGACCAAATTTATCCTATTATGCTAGGATGTCGCTACGTCTTCTTAGAAGAACCAGTACAGCCAATGATAGCATCAGCGGTGACTACACGCTAACAGGCTAAGGAAACTCCAACGACAACGACACCAGCAAATCTTCAACCAGAAGATTTAAAACAAGCCCAAGCAACAGATAGTTCACTTGGGACGTGCTTTTGTAAGTTGCCTAAATCACATACACCTCCTAGGAAAGGTGATGTTTATATGAAGAACGGAATTCTTCACCAGAAGACAGGAAAGTTAGGACAAGAATATTCACAACTTGTTGTACCAACTACTTACAGAATGCAAATACTTGAGATGGGACATAGTATGCCATTTAGCGGACATATGGGAATCAACGCAACAATGCAACGAATCTCAACCCACTACTACTGGTCGGGAATGAACTCGGACATTCAACGATATGTCAAATCATGCCCAGAATGTCAGAGAGTAGCCCCAAAGCACTGGACACCACACCACCAGCAACATTAGGGTAAATGCCCATCACTGACACACTATTCGAGAAAGTGGCTGTGGACATAGTCGGACCTCTCACCCAGACAAAGAGGAGAAAACGATTCCTATTAACACTAGTGGACACATGCTCGATGTGGGCGGAAGCTGTGCTGATGCCATCGAGTGATTCCAAGCATGTAGCAGAAGCTCTACTTGGTATATTTACCAGATTAGGATTTCCAATCCGGATCCTGACTGACAACGGATCACAGTTCAAAGGAAAGTTAACGGAGGAAGCTTTTAGACTGTTCCAGTCTAGGCAGATATGTTCCTCTCCATATCACCCTGCTTCAAACGGAGCTGTGGAAAGATTTAATGGGACCCTAATAACCATCTAGAAGAAACTAGCTCAAGAAAACCAGAGACGTGGGATATGTACATTCCGGCAGCACTTTTTGTGTACCGAGAAGTACCACACAAATCTACGGGAATCACACCAGCAACATTGTTGTTTGGTGGTCCAATCAAGGGACCATTAGAAGCTTTACTTCGTACATGAACTGATGATTCAGTTGATGAGACTGTTGTGACTGAATCCGCATATGTGGAATAGTTAAAACAACGACTTCAACTTGGCTGAAAATTAGCTGCAACCAATCTACGACATGCACGACGTAGAATGGCCAAAAATTTCAAAAAGAAAGCAAAAGATAGAGAGTTAGAGATGGGAGAAAAAGTTTTATTACTTCTTCCCACAAGTCAAAACAAGTTGCAGATCGGTTGGAAAGGAACTTATGTAGTAAAGGAGAAAATTTCCCGAACAAACTACAAGATCTCTATAAAGGGGAAAGAGAAAATCTTTCATCTCAATCTGTTACGAAAGTACAATGAGAGACCCACCACCGAGACAGCACATTTGATAGCAATGGCTGTAGCAACAGAAGTTGAACATGGAAACTCAATGGGAGTTGAGTATCCTCTGCAGTTCAACGAGACTTATCGAGATGTGGACATTAGCCCAGAACTAACGACGGATCAGCAGCAGCAGATTCAGGAGTGCTTAGAGAATTATGCAGAGATCCTAACAGACAAGCCAGGACTGACAGATCTTGAAGAATTCGATATAAAGTTGAAGGATCCAACACCTGTGTGAGTCAAAGCTTACTGAGTTTGTTCCATACGCCAAAGCCAAACCTCTCAAAGATGAAATTCAACAACTGCTTTCAGCTGGGACAATATCACCTTCTGAATCACCTTATAAAGCAAGTGTAGTTCTATTGAGGAAACCCAGTGGTGAACATAGATTATGCATTGATTATAGGCAGCTGAACGCTGTAACTGAGTTCCAACCGGAACCACTGCCAGATCAGAATCAACTTTTCATCAGTCTCAACAGAGCAAAATACTTCACAAAGATAGATCTCAGTAAAGGATATTATCAAATCCGGGGGAAAAAGGAAGTAAGACCATGGTTAGCCTTCAAGCACTCCTGATGGACACTACAAATTCAATGTTCTTCCTTTTGGATTAAGCAATGCGCCTGGTGTCTTCACTCGGTCGATGAGAAACCGTTTAGGACCATTGGAAAATCGACGTCTTAGCAACTTCATGGATGACATCCTGATTTCTACAGAAACATTCAAGGTACATCTTGATACATTGAAGATACTGCTTAACTGCCTGAAAGAAGTGGGGTTGACTGCAAGACCAAAGAAGTGCTAGATTGGATTCCTGCAATTAGATTTTTTTGGGACACACAATACCTCACGATAAAATACAACCTCATGATGGTAATGTGGAGAAACTAAGGAATGTACTGTGACCCAGAACTCTTTTGTATCCCTCTGCGGATTTTACCAAAGATACATCCCAAACTTCAATTTCAATTCCCTCGCATATCCGTTGACAAATCTCACTTGGAAAGGGAAACCAGAGAATGTCGTTTGGTCTGCTGACTGCGAGAAAGCATACACGGAGTTAAAGATAGCTTTAACAGCTAAACCAGTTCTTCATCTGCCAGATCTAGCATGTCCATGGATACTTGGGATGGCCATAAGCAACATATGAATTAGTTAGTTAGTCTTTCCTCTTGAGCCTAAGGCGGCGCATAGGGCAGAAGTACTGTCTCTCCATGCTTGGCGGTTCGCTGCTACCTGTTGTAGATCTTGGATATTTACTTGGCCATTGAATGAGCCTTCTCTAATGATGGTTCTACGCAGGGTCTCTCTTGGTCTTCCCCGTTTTCTTTTCCCTACTGGTGACCATATGAGGGCTTGGTAGGGGAGTCTTGACTTGTCCATTCTGAGTACATGGCCGATGTAGTTCCAACGGCGTCTTCTTATGAAATTGGATACTGTATCTTGCTTAGTCTCTTGTCTTATTTGCGAATTGGTTCTGAAGTCTGTCCAGTGAATGTTTAGAAGTCTTCTAAGACATTTGTTCTCAAAATTGTCTAATTTTTTATCTAAAGCTACCGTTGATTTCCAACTTCACATCCATACGTTAACACTGGAATCACACAAGAGTTGAAGATTTTAAGTTTTGTGTGTTTGCTGAGTGTCTTTGACTTCCAGATGTTTGACAGTTTATTGAAGGCACTAGATGCCAGTGCGATTCTAGATGATATTTCTGGTGTTGAGTCCCCTGTAGATGTCATTTTGCTTCCTAGGTATGTAAAACTGTTGACTTTTTCAAGAACGTAGCTGTTCAAATCATCTGAACTGTTGGTAAGATCAATAGTCTTTGTTTTTGTGGTGTTAATTTGGAGACCAATTTGCCCTGAAACATTTTGGAGGTGGTTTATTTTCACTTGGGCATGCGGGTGTGTTGAACTCAAAAGCACTATGTCGTCGGCAACGTCCAGGTCTTCTAGAATTTTGTCAACCCAATGGATACCCATATTTGTGTTGTTTGTGCATTTGCGCATGACCCAGTCAATAGCTATTCCAAAAAGCATCGGTGATAAGACACAACCCTGTTTCACTCCTGTTTCGACTGAGAACCAGTCAGAGTTGCCTGTTTCTGTTCTTACGCAGCAACGTGTTTCTTTGTAGAAAGATTTCATGACGTTGGTATATTTGGTCGGAAAACCATAGATGTTAAGTAGATTCCAAAGTGAAGGACGGTGGATACTGTCGAAGGCTTTTTGAAAGTCGACAAAGTTGGTGATTAATTTCGACTGGAATTCTACGGAGTCTTCAATGATTATTCTGAGGGTGAAAATGTGGTCTATGCATGACCGTTTTGGTCTGAAGCCTGCTTGTTCTTCTCTGAGCCTTTCATCTATCGCCTTTTTCAATCTCTCAAGTAACATGCTACAAAAAAGTTTTCCTGGTACTGACAATAGAGTGATACCACGCCAATTATTGCAATCAGACATATCGCCCTTTTTAGGCAGTTTGAAAATTACACCATCTATCCACTGTTGTGGTGGGGATTCGCTTTGCCAGATTTCATTGATCAGCTGTAACAAACGTTGTAAGGTGTTCTCATCTGCTGCTTTGAGCATTTCTCCTGAGATTTCATCTTCACCAACAGCTTTGTTGTTCTTCAATTTTTTTTATGGCTGCTTTAATCTCTTCCATGGTGAATGACTCGCAGGAGGCATCTAGTGGGGGCATAGTAATTTCTCCATCCAGGTTCGGAACAGTGTCAGGCTGCGGTCTATTTAATATTTCTTTGAAATGTTCTGCCCATCGTTGCTTTTGAAGGTCATCGGATAACAATTGATTGCCTTGTTTGTCTTTGATGGGAATATTTGGTGTAGGTGAGTGATTGGATAGGAACATAGGAATTGGTGCCATCTTATTACAAGGAATGAATGAAGATGAATCAATGCTCTTCCCAGTTGCCTATGCCAGTAGAAAATTGAATTCAGCCGAACGCAATTTTTCTACCATAGAAAAGGAATGTTTAGCTTTAGTTTGGGCAGTAGAGAAGTTCCGGGCGTACCTGTATGGGAAACATTTCACAATACAGTGCGATCATCAACCTCTCACATTCTTGGCAGCATCAAGAAACTTAAACACTTGACTAATGAGATGGTCATAATTCCTACAACCGTATTCATTTCAAGTAGAATATGTCCCAGGAAGGATAAATGTAGGAGCAGACTTTCTCAGCAGACATCCTATTGAAGATTCTGTATAAGAAGCAGAGGAGGAAGAAAAGAATGGGAGTAGAAAGGATTAGAGGAAATATCAGCTTGTTATGGTTGCTCGAAGCTACAGTTTTTCAAGCAAACAACAGTCTGAGAGGGGGGCCATGTAGTATACTGTCTTACAAGCCATCACTAGCTGTCAAGATCTCCTCAAATCCAACCCCATTTTACAAGAACATAAAACTGCAATCAACATCAGAACGATTTCAACTTAGGGGAAAAGAGACAATCGACACCGCCCCAGATTGAAAACCGCACAGATCATGAATCGGAGCGAATATGTGAAAAAACACTAGGACTGGATCAAAGAGTATAAAAGATGGCGCACAAGTGAACATCGCCCTGTTTACACAAAGCCAAGACACATGGCAGAAGGCAAATTGACGGACGGCCAGCAACGTCGAAAAACAAACAACGATAAAGTCCATTCGTGAAAGATGATAGAAGTAGAAGCCTACAGCGAAGTTGATCAACGCAGAGTCCAAAAACCTGAAACCAGTGTCAGTGTTTACAGCCATTCAAGATAATGCAGATAGTGGCTAAGTATCGCTAGATCCAGACCTGACTAGGTTGAATGCAGGACTTGGTGAAGGTAGCAGCTTGACTGAATCTAGATCCAGGCCTGACTTTTCTTTTGTGAGTGAAGTATCTGGACAGAGTGATGCAGAACAGTATCCCAAATAGAACTCACCTTTAAGCAGTCTCCTAGTCCAGTAATAGAGGTAACTTAACTGGAAACACAAAATCTATCCAATACCCAGGGAGATAACAATCAGTAGGAGAACTTAATCGACACAAGCTCAAGGAATTGGTGGCATTAGGGATCCAGTCACCCTGAAGTACAACTGTTTATAAGCAGGTTCAGACAGTCTATCCCAAATGAAATGAAAGTATGTCATTAACATGTATATTTCAGGCATCCAGGGATGTGAAATATCTTTTACCTGTATGAACCCGCATTGATGCATAATAACAATTGAAATTGATGTTGTTGATGTATTAAATGACCATAATTCATGTTTGTGTTTTAATAAATTATGTAAGAGGTCATTTCCTCCTTTGAGGGTTTTCTTGTCATGTCAGCAGTTCAATAAGACACACTCTAGATATTAATCAATTAGCCGAGAGATTAGAGGCAAGGAACCCCCAACAAGATAGTGTTGGCCTTCAGGAAACGTTACATTGTTCCCTGGAGGACTTCCTTGGTTCTCCGAAACTCTACATATTAAATCCAGCATTTGAGCCAGTGCTAGCTTAATTCATTATAACGGGCAGGATCACATTGAGAAAGAGGAACTTAGTATCCTTTATCTCTTTGGGGTTGAGCCATCAACTATACATCCGACAGGGACAAACATTTTTCAGCATAAATAGGAAACCCACCTTGGCGGGAGACATTTTGCGAATGATGCCGAAGTTGAATGTGAAGTGAAAACACGGTTTAGAAAACAGATCACGCAGTTATATGTAGGTCCTCTAAAAAAATCTGGAGAGTTTTGGTCATAGACCAAAACTTTAGGAAGGGAAAATCCCAACTGCACCTCCACGTGGTAGAGGATGGAAACACACCACGGTGTGGTTAACACAGCTCTGGGGACCGAGTATCCACTGGAATAAGTGGACAACTCTGCAGCTGAGCAGAGCAGGGCACTCACTTGTCCTGACAGTCGGAAATGGCTGGCAAAGGCAAGGTTAAAAGACCATCCTGCGAATGTGGAAGGCAAGGGGAAACCACCACATTATCTTCCCAAGACCTCATGGCAAAACACATTTCAGAATTAGTGAACGACGTTAATGGCTGTCTTAGGACATCCTCGTCCGGTAGGGACAGTCATGAGCCACAGGTGACACCAGACTGTCATCCAGCTACTGATGGCAAAACTAAAACTATAACTAAACTAAATAAATTTAGAGTAGGAACATGGAATGTTAGGACATTAAATGAGCTAGGAAAGTTAAACAATGTTCTAATAGAAATGGAAAACATGAAAATGAATATACTAGACATAAGTGAGATGAGATGGAAGGGATTTGGCAAAATTATAACCAACAAACACACAATAATTTATTCTGAAGGGGACACATATGAAAAAGGTGTAGGAATAATATTTGATGAAAAAACAGCCAAATCTATGAATGGATACTGGTGTATTTCAGTTAGAGTTATAATGGTCAAAATCAAAGGCAAACCAATAGATATAAATATTATACAAGTATATGCACTAACAATAAGCAGGAGTGATGAAGAAATACAAAACTTTTACGATGAAGTAGAAATGGCAATAGCTCAAATTGGATCACAAGAAATAAAAATAATACTGGGCGATTTTAATGCAAAAGTAGGAAAGGGAAAAATAGAAGGATATACGAAATAAATGAAATTTGTAGGGAACATAACATGAAAATTAGCACAAGTAAAACAGAGGTACTGACTATAACTAAAGAAGAAAAAGCAACAACGATTTACCTAAACGAACATCTATTGAAACAAGTAAAGAGTTTCAAGTACCTAGGAAGTATAATATCATCAAATGGCAAATCAGAAGATGAGATCGAAAATAGATGCAACAAGGCAAACCAACTCATTGGACAAATGGCACCAATACTAAAAGTAAACATGTATCAATAACTACTAATAAAGCACTTTACAACACAATCTTCCTACCAACTCTATGTTACAATGCCAAACCTGGAAAATGACAGAATAAGAGAAAAGAAACATCACAACAACAGAAATGAGATTCCTGAGAAGAATACTCAATGTATCAAGAAAAGATAAGATCAGAAATGAAGAAATCAGGACTAAAGTAAGGGTTACAGCTGCACTAGATTGTATTAGAAAGCAGCAAGTCTATGATTTGGCCATGCAAGTAGGTTACCAACTAACAGTATACCACAACAAGCAATGATGTACAGACCAGAGGGAAACAGAGGAAGAGGCCGAACACGTAAACGATGGACACAGGGAATAACAGAGTCCATGGGAATATCAATACATGAAGCCCTTAAGCGGGCACTCTCTTGCTGTTTATACTTCACCTCGACACCGCAAGGTACAAGAGGAACATGATGAGATGAGATGAGATGAGATGAGATAGTGGGGAATTACGGATTAGGTACAAGAAATGAAAGAGGAGAGAAGCTAATGGAATGGGCAAATATTAATGATATGATAATTGGAAACACATGGTTTAAACACCATAAAAGACGACTATACACATGGAAAAGCCCTAATATGAAAATACACAACCAAATTTACTACATACTTATTAATAAAAGATTTAGAAATGCATTAATTAATGTAAAGACAATGCCTGGTGCTGACTGTAATAGTGATCATGTACCACAATGTGGACAAATAAAAGTAAGATTAAAGAAAGGGAAAAAAATGGTTAAGAACTTGAGACTTAATAAAGAGGTTATGAAAGTAGATAAAGAAATTCAAGAACAATACAGAGTGACTGTGAAAAATAGGTACAATGCAATAGCTAAAATACAGAGTATAAATGAACAATGGGAAATGTTAAGGGACTCCATTCATCAAACTAGCAAAGAAATATTACCGGAGAGAAGCCAAAGAGCTAAAAACAAATGGATGAATGAAGAAATCTTAATGCTGATGGACAAAAGGAAACAGAATAAAAATGACAAACAAGAGTATACTAAGATAAATAACGAAATAAGAAATAAACGTGGCAAGGCAAAAGAAAGTTGGTTAAATGAGCAATGCAAAAAAAAAATTGAATTAAATTCCATTAAAGATAAAAAAAAGTATGCATAGACAAATCGGTGAGCTCACAGGAAGAAAAATAAGAATAAATACAGGGTGTTTGAAATCAAAAACAGGAAAGATATTATTGGAGGAAGGTGCTATAATGAAGAGGTGGAATGAGTATATAAGAGAATTATATAATGGAGAAAGGGAAGAATTAACAGAAGAAAGTAACTTAGAAGGCCCACCTATTCTAAAAGAAGAAATCGCTGACGCTATGAAACATATGAAGAAAGGAAAAACAGCTGGGTCAGATGAAATCACAATAGAAGAATTAGAAGTATTCTGAGAATTTGGAGTAGATATATTAACCAAAATGCTGAATGATATTTACAGCAGTGGATATTTACCCAGTGATATGCTGAAATCTGTATTTATAGCTATACCAAAAAGACCAGGAGCAATTGAATGTGAAGATTTTCGTACAATTAATCTTATAAACCATATCACCAAGCTTCTACTCAGAATCATAATGAGAAGAACCAGAAAGAAAATAAAAATGGAAATTAGTGAAGAACAGTATGGATTTATGGAGGGAAAGGGCACAAACAATGCAATATATACATTACGGATACAAATAAAAAGGTCAATAGAGAAACAGAAAGACATATATTTGTGCTTCATAGATTATACTAAGGCATTTGATAAAGTAGAAGATGATGATCTGATTATAATGTTGGAAGATATCAACATTGATGGGAACGATTTAAGAATGATAAAGAATATTTACTGGAACTAAGTAGCAGCAATTAAAATGCGAAATAAAGAGGGTAGCTACAAACAGACAAAGTTAGGAGTATGACAGTGGTGTGTCTTGTCACCAGATCTCTTCTCCCTATATAGCGAAGTAATAATGAGAGAGATCAAAGAGATGCCAGGAATACTAGTTGGAGGTTATATATAAATAATATACGCTAAGCAGATGATACAGTATTGGTGGCAAATAATTCAACAGACCTACAACAATTGCTGGACGTTGTAGTAACAGAGTGCTAGGAAAGGACTCTCCTTAAATATCGAGAAAACAGTAACAATGGTGATATCAAAGAAAATGGTGACACCAAAATGTGAAATAGAAATAGAAGAGAAAATTCTTAACTAAGTGGATAATTTTAAATACCTAGAGGCATTTATAACATCAGATGGAAGATGTACAACAGAGATTAAGAGCAGAATAGGGCAAGCAAACACTGCATTTCAGAAAATGAAAAGTATCTTATGCAATAAGTCACTGTCACTGAATGTAAGAAAGAGAGTGCTGAAATGCTACGTAGAACCAGTTTTGCTGTATGGCAGTGAATCTTGGAATGTAAATTAAAAAATTAAGAAGAAATTAGAAGCAACAAAGATGTGGTTCCTGAGACAAATGTTGTGAATTCCTTGGACTGCCAGAGTAACTAACGACGACTGCCTGAGACAGGCTAATTAAAACTAGAACACTATATACAACAATAAGAAAAAGACAAACAGCTTTCTTTGATCATGTGATGAGAAGAGAGGCATTGAAGAACATCGTGACAACTGGAAAGATTAAGTGTAAGAGAGGCAGAGGAAGACCAAGAGAAATGATGCTGGATGAATTGAGATGGTGGCATGGAGGAATACCATCAGCAGAGTTGATCCAGAACACCAAAGACCGAGATCTATGGAGAGCCATGAACGCCTATGCCAGCTGGCAGGGCACTTGATGCTGATGATGATAATATGTAGAGGCCTAATAATTCACACCCAAAGATAGGAATTGCTATGGGACTACCTTTTTGTAATTTTTCCCCGCTCGCTTGCTTTGAACTCAAGCGTAGTCCATACAATCTACTTCTAGTGCACTGGACTGAATTTTGCATGTGTATTAGCTTTCCCTGTTACCAGTGTCCATTGCCATCAGGCTCCGATTTCAGATTTACTTATAATTTAAATCTCCACGTCAAGGACGAGAAGTCAACATTTTAGTCCAATTGTCCGGTGTAGGGGTTGAACCCCTTACCTTGGCTTCAGCACATTGGACATTTTAGAACTCACTTTCTTATCCATTTGGCGATGATGACCTCCAGAACTACCTTTTAAACATGTACAATAAAAACAGGAACAAGTAGAAGGAGATGAAATTTAAGGTACTTAGCTAGGTGTCCAGCAAAGGTGATTTAATATAATTCTTTCAGTTTTTAGATATACAAATAACAAATCATAGGATAGTCAAACAAAATTACAATACCATTGTTAAAGCTAAAACAAAAACAAAGAAAAAAACATTGCCACCAGTATTACCACAATGACAGAAACACTGAAGGCAATAGTTAAGTAGAGTTTCTTCCCCTGTGTCATGCTGGCATAGTAGGAAAGCTTCCTTTTCTTGTTGTAATTACCAATTCATAAACATGTTGTTCCATCTGTGCATTGGGTTGCAGTTTTTTTCACACACAAAAAAATATATAAAACCTGTGGGGGAAATATGATCAACTTATCCCTAATATATCCAGTCTGTGTGTGCTGTGCTAATTAATGAAATGGTTACATCCTAACACACCTCTCCGCAGATGTGAAGTTCCAATCCCGGCTTTGCACATCCCACTGATTTCTGAACTGGAAGAGATGAAGGAGAGCTTTGCAACAGTCTCCACCGAGATGATAATTTGATACCAGGTCAGGAGGAAAGTCTATATGAACCTCACACTGTTAGATGCAAACCCTTTTTTGGGAAATGAGGTAAATAGGTTCACACCAACCCTCCTTTGTTGCCTCTTATGACATGCATGGTAGGTTACTGTCTTACTATTTTTACTTGATTTTGCACTCATTAATTGCAGTAAGCATCCATGTTTCACATTAGTAGCATAATGTCATCCAAAAAATAGTTCTTATGAGATTTGCTTAAGTACTTGTAGATATCTATCTAATCTAGTTGTTTCAGTATTTGATTTGCCTTCGCACAATATGTGTTATTTCTCTATCCTTTCCCCATCTGACGTGAAAATAGAACCTAGATATTTGAATGTGCTGGTTTGTTTTATTTCAGAGTTTTTAATTTTTATTAACCACTTTAATTGAATGCCATAAAGATAGTACAGAAACGTTATAAGAAACTTATTCTGCTGTATAGCAGTGATTCTTGGAAAGTGGTGGAACAAATTATGAAGATCTTGGAGGCAGCAATGATGTGGTTTCTGAGATGGATGTTTGTGTATACATTTCATAGGGAGACATGCAATGATTGTCTAGAGCAATGATTGTCTGGAAAGAAGAACATTATACACAATTATACGAAAGAGACAAACAGTGTGTCATATAATGAACAAAGAGGATTGGAGAACATCATGACAACTTGAAAAATCAGTGGTGGAAACAGAAGAGGCAGACATATAAATTATGCTTAATGGGTTTAAGATGATGACATGGAGGATTTAGCTGATCCAGAACACCAGGAACCGAGATGATGACATGGAGGATTGAGCTCATCCAGAACCAAGATGATGACATGGAGGATTGAGCTCATCCAGAACACCAGGATCAAGATGATAACATGGAGAATTGAGCTCATCCAGAACACCAGGAACCAAGATGATGACATGGAGGACTGAGCTCATCCAGAACACCAGGACCCAGATCTGTGGAGAAACATGAATGCCTATGCTACTTGGCAAGGTACATGATGTTGATGATGATGATGATATTTTAACAACTGGGAAAATGTTTGAAAAGAGAGCAAAAGAGTCTTGATAGCCTTTTGTCGTGGTACAGAAAGATATAAGCACACAGATTTATACAAACTGTTGGAAATCGCAAGACTTGGAGAAGCAGATTGCTAGTCAGCAAGGCACTAGATGATGAAGATGGTACAAAAGTTAGCTTTAAGTGAAAATCAAGCACAACACCAACAAGATACTCAACATTTAAAACAAAATTACTCACAACGCTCTTCAATTAGGAGGCATGAATAGTATGGGAAATTTAAAAGAGTAATTTCCCTTTGTGTGTAAGTGTAAATATTTGTACAAAATAATTAGTCTTAAGCATAATACTCATATGTGAGTTCAATAGGCACTACTAATACTATTTCTAGAAACAAAACCAGAACAAAACACTTACAAATAAAATTCATATACGAATATTTGTATAAATTCACTAACAAATATTGCACTGTATAAGGAGTCATAGTAACGCAGTGGCTAGCATGCTTCTTGTCTGCTGACAAGTGTTCAAATTTTCATCAAGGGATATTGTTATACATTGACCAGATTGATCCAGTGAAAAACTAATACCAGGAAATGTCCTGGAAACTAAAGACTGCAGGCATGATAGTGTTTATATTACCCATCAAGTGCTATTAGTCTGTACAAATATGGAGTTAGCACCATGTACCTAATGGGCCTCAAGGTATGAAAAAGGAACTTTATTTCTAGAGAAGTTACAAAATCAAACTCTATTTCTAGAGCAGTTACAAAATCAAACTTTATCTCTAGAGGAGTTACAAAATCAAACTATTTCTAGAGGAGTTACAAAAATCAAACTTTATTTATAGAGGAGTTACAAAATCAAAACTATTTCTAGAGGAGTTATAAAATCAAACTATTTCTAGAGGAGTTACAAAATCAATCTTTATCTCTAGAAGAGTTACAAAATCAAACTTTATTTCTGGAGGAGTTACAAAATCAAACTTTATCAAACTTTATTTCTGGAGGATTTATAAAATCAAACTCTATTTCTGGAAGAGTTACAAAATCAAACTTTTTTCTAGAGGAGTTACAAAATTACACTTTATTTCTAGAGGAGTCACAAAACCAAACTTTATTTCTAGAGGAATTACAAAATCAAACTTTATTTCTAGAGGAGTTACACAACTAGTTTTCATAACTATAAGGACATAAATTTATGAGGCATGTAACCAGAAGAAGTGTAACAGAAAAAATAGCTTTATGTGGGAATATACTAGGCAAAAAAGACAGACAAAGCTTAATGTGAAAAGCTTAACTGGACAACAAATAATAATATTAGTAACACCACCTACATCACAATATCAAATGACAGAGGATTCATCATCATCATGTGTCATGCTGATCTATAAGCATGGGAAGTAATGGTTCACCATCTCAGACGACCGCAAGTCTTGTATCAGGTCTGTGTTCGTATACTGATTATGAAATTTGACCTAGTTATCCAAGTATTAATCTTTATGCTTTTCTTATCAATTTTGCCTGTTGTCATTAAGTTTTTAAGTCTATTTCTTCTCATAACTGACCCAAAAAAATCTTAATTGTCTGCATCTACTTTCTCTAATAAATTTATCTGTGAATTGACGAATCATGATTTCCTAAGCATCTACAGAGAAGTTTGGAGAGTCATGATTACCGATTTCTGCTCCAGAGCAGACCCTCGAAAAAGAAGAAGATGAAGTATCTAAAGATTTATCCTCAGTGCTACAAGATCAATTCTTTATATTATCCACTAACACACAAATAAAAAAACACAAATCACCTCTATCATAAATCTTGATATCCCTGGCATCTATGGATTTATGTTGAGTGCTACAAGATCAATTCTTTATATTACCCACTAACAAACAAATAAAAAACACAAATCATCATAAATCTTGACATCCCTGGCATCTATGGATTTATCCTGACCGCTATGAAATCAATCTACTATATATATATATAAAAGAGAATGTTTGTGTGTGTGTCCTTTATGTGTTCCCGAATGGTCCATCCGATTGAGATGAAATTTTGTACATATGTTCTCACTCCCGCGGATCTAACTGAAATAGTTAGTTAGTTTAAAATCAACAATTTTTCCTCAAGCATGAAAGAAAAAGGCATTATGAGCAACGGGAAGCAAGACTGGAAACCAATCGAGTATGCACTGCTCAAGCACGTTCATCTGGAAACCAATCGAGTACGTACTGCTCAAGCACGTATACACACACACACACACATATATATATATATATATATATATATATATATATATATATATATATATATATATATATATATATATACACACACACACACACACACACACACATATGCATGTAAGTTAACTAACCGTGATGAAGGTTCCAAGATCGGTAACTCCTGTCGTCATGGACAGCAAGGAGTTCTTATTGAACGAAGGTATTTATATAGGTGTTGTGAGCGGACCACAAAACTTTCGTGAATGAACTGTGTTAATACAGTTGAGGCATTGATAGTCTTGGCCGCAAATATGGCTAAATATATATTTAAAACAGATCACAACTCTATATTGGATGTAGAAAACGATAAAACAGTTGAAGAAATCATCAGTGGTGATAGAACCCTGATAATATTAAGAAGCCAATAATGGCATTCAAGTTGTGTCACAACCCCGACGTAGCTGAATCCGACAGAGCAGCTTATGATGAAACTGTAAAGAGCAAGAAAACAGACAATGAAAGGAAAAAAAGAGTTTGATTCCAAAGGAAAAAAGTTTAAAGACGATTTGGAGTCCAGAGATCGAGTACGCACTGCTCAAGCATGTTCATCTGAAAAAGGCGAGCAACGGCAAGCAAGACTGGAAACCGTTCGAGTACGCGATGCTCAAGCACGTTCATCTGTTGTACAGATGTTGTTCTCCCACGGATCCAACTGAAATAGTTAGTTAGTTTAAATATTATATTTATTCTCTGGTAACTAATAAAATATCAATAAATTAGCTGCGAGGGTCCAGGGGTCGAAAGCGTACTCTGTGCGCTTAGAGAAACGTATTTGAATGTATAATGACTACTTATATGAATTAAACGAGATGCTTCCCGCCAGGGGCTAGGCAACGCCTGGCCGGGTCGTCAGCTAGTTCTTTATATTATCCACTAACACACAAATAAAAAACACAAATCACCTCTATCATAAATCTTGACATCCCTGGCATTTCCTCCGATCTTCTCATTCATCAATCGCAGTCTCTCCTTACGGAGCTCTGCTTGCTTTTGTATAAGATCGGCTTTAGCTCTTGCCAGGTCTTGTTCAATTGTATGATTAATAACCTGAACAAGAAATTTGTATTTTAAAAAAAGATTTATTAGAGATAACTAAATCATCTCGAACCCAGGGAAAATAGTGGCCAGACTCTTGTCTGCTGGCACAGTGTTCGTGGGTTTGATCTGCATCATAACTGCCACAAATTTTTTAAATTTCCTTGGGCTCCCAGGTTGACCCAGCCTAAAATGGATACCAGAACAAGTCTTAGGAAGTAGGTCAGTGTGGCCGAATGGATAAGAAGTGTTCTTAAACATCCGGTGTGCTGATGCCAAGGTAAAAGGTTCAACCCTTACACTGGACAGTCAGACTAAAATATTATTCTATCGACTTGACTTGAGGACATAATTTACAAGTACCTCTGAAGTTAGAGTGGATTCACCTGATGGCGAGGGACACAGTTAATAGGGAAAGCTAATCCACACGTAAAATCCAGTCCAGCACTACTAGAAGTAGTGTGTATGGACTACGCTTGAGTTCAAAGCAAGCGAGCGCAAAACAATGTCTCAGGAAGTAGAGGTGATTGGTGTGATACTGACCACATCAGCCACCAAGTGCTGGTTGGTCTATACAAATATGGATCTAACAACCAATGTGCAATGAACCTTAAGGCATGTAAAAGATTTCTTTATGTAGTTAACAAAATGATAGCTCATTTGTGAAAGAAACATACCTGGCACAAGAGAGGGCACAAGAGAAAAACACTAACTCAAAGTCCCCACTGCACTTACAAACAGTGAAGGATCTGATGATAACCTGCCTAGTTGTCTTAAGCTTGCCAGCAAATAAACAAGAAACGACAAGCAAATATGGGTTTGATTTACATTAATACTGGCACTGAATCTTCTCTAGGAGACTGTTTTAACTCTGAAGTCCAGCGCACTGGCATTTAAGTTGTCTGAGCCACTATGAGGGCTTACATCTATCGAAGAGAACATTTCCACAGCATACACTAGCAATGATGATGCCATGATCATATATTTTTAACAACAAAGAACAATCTAAAAACAGCTAAACATACAATTTGATAAAAAGTTGCAAATAATGAACTCTTTCTGTACCCAGCAATCGTTACTTTAACTCTCTCAAACCCAAACATTTGTACTTTAAAGATTGCTTGGGTCTTAAGAAGTTAACATAATAGTACCATAGAATACAAGCGTTAAACTAGCAATTTGAATAGTGTGGGTTAATGCAACTGTCTGTGACAGATGGAAGTGAGAAAAGTAAATTATTCTTGAGGCCAATTGGGCATATAAGGCTAGCCCCATATTTTATAATTGGCTCTGTGGCAAAGGGGTTAGGGATGCAGTTCATAATACCACATACCATGTTCGAAACACAGCTGCAGGCAATTTGGCAGCAGATCGCCTTGCCCTGGTTATTTTATAAAATGGTATGAGTGTATTTACTCTGGGGGAGAAGAACAGCAAAGAGGTGTAGCCATTATATTAGATAAGCAAACATCAAATTCTGTCAAAGGATATCATGCTGTGTCAGACAGAGTCCTATTAGTAAAATTAAACGGAAGACCTTTTAAAATAAATGCCATTCAAGTATATGCCCCAACAAGTGAAAGCAGTGAAGAAAGCATAGAGGAATTTTATAATGACGTGGAGTCTGCTTTGAAGAACTGCAAAAAATCAGAAATAAATATCATAATGGGTGATTTCAACGCAAAAATAGGACAGCAAAGCGATGGATGCAGTGTAGGCAACCATGGTTTGGGAGAGAGAAATGAAAGAGGATACAGACTTGTAGAATGGACAAAAGAACAAGAAATGGTTGTAGGAAACACCTGGTTTAAACAGCATCCTAGAAGATTATGGACATGGAGGAGTCCAGACAGCAGGATTAAAAACCAGATAGATTACATCCTGATTAGCAAAAGGTTTCTAAATGCGTTAACAGTCGTAAAAACAGTTCCAAATGCAGACTGTTACAGTGATCACAGATTAATTACAGGCACATTGAGGGTAAAGTTAAAGAAAGTCAAGTATACAGCAGGAAACCCTAAATATGACTTGTGCAAATTGAAAACTGACAAAGAAATACAAGATAATTTTAACATAGAAGTAAAGAACAAATTTGATATATTGTCTGATCTAGAGATCCTGTTTCAAGATGTAGATGATCAATGGGAAACGATGAAGAATTCAATCAGTTGCGCAGCAGAAAAAACTATTCCAAAAGTAAAGAAAGTGGGCCGTAAGACATGGATGACTGAAGAAATTTTACAACTAATGGAAACAAGAAGACAGAACAAAAATAATCCTGCCAAATATGAAGAAATTCACAGAAAAGTGAGAACCTTATGTAAGGAGGCAAAAGAAACATGGCTTGAGAAAAATTGCAGAGAAATTGAAAAACAACACAACAGTAACAATGCGAAACTAATGCACAAAAGAATTCAGGAGCTTACTAATCAAAGAACACGTACATCAGCAGGCTGCCTAAAGACAAAAGATGGAAGAGTCATAATAGAAAAAGATCAGATATTACATGAATGGTCAGATTACGTGAAAAACCTGTATGACGATAACAGAGACGAACAGTATGATGTTCAAAATAATAATGAAGGACCAGCAATTTTGAAGATGGAGGTTCAGAATGCTCTTAACCATATGAAATCTGGCAAGACCCCCGGTTCAGACAGCGTCACAACAGAAATGATTAATGCTTTAGAAGAATATGGAATAGATAAAGTTACCAGTCTGCTTAATACAATATATGATACTGGAAATATACCTCAGGAGTTATGTAATTCTGTATTTATTGCAATCCCAAAGAAATCAGGAGCCTTGGAATGTGATCAACATCGAACAATTAGTATAATGAGTCACATCACGAAGATTTTGCTAAGAATTATCATGCAAAGAGTTAGGAGGAAAATACAACCTGAAATAGGAGAAGAACAATGTGGGTTTGTGGAAGGCAAGGGTACAGTAAATGCTGTGTATATACTGAGAAACATAATCGAACGTTCTATAGAAGTAAACAAAGATCTACACCTTTGCTTTATTGACTACACAAAGGCTTTTGATAAAGTGAGACATGTCAACATGATAAGGATGCTTGAAGATCTACAAATTGATGGAAAAGATCTTAGACTTGTAAAAAACATATATTGGAAACAACAAGCTGCCATAAGAGTTGATAATGAAGTAAGCCAATATCAGCCTATTAAAAGGGGTGTGAGACAGGGATGTGTAATGTCTCCAGATCTGTTTTCCCTGTACAGTGAAAGTATTTTCAGAAATATTGAAGATATGGAAGGAATCAACATTGGGGGACGATGCATCAATAACATTAGATATGCAGATGATACAGTCTTGATTGCAGACAATGAACAGGACCTGCAAAATTTAGTAGATGCGATTGTTACACACAGTGAACAACTAGGGTTAGAATTAAATTGTAAAAAGACACAGATTATGGTCGTCACTAGGAAGGACGAAATACCACAATGTAATATACAAGTAAATGGGAATATTCTTCAACAAGTGAGCAGGTACAATTATCTCGGAACAGTAATAACATCTGATGGGAGATGCCTTGAAGAGATTAGAACAAGAATCGCAATGGCAAAAGTAGCCTTTAGCAAGATGAAAAACATATTGACCAATAAAAAGATGTCAATTGAAACGAGAAAAAGAGTGTTGAGATGCTACATTGAACCTGTACTTTTGTATGGATGTGAAGCGTGGACAATGAGCAGTCAGGCTGAAAAACATCTGATGGCTGTAGAGATGTGGTTTCTGAGGAAAATGCAAAGAATACCATGGACAGCCAGAAAGACCAATGAACAAGTCCTTCAAGAAACAAATGAAGATCGTAAATTGATTAGAGAAATTAGACGTAGACAGTCAAAATTTTTTGGGCATGTTATGAGAAGAAATGGATTGGAGAATTTGGTGACAACTGGTAAGATCGAGGGGAACAGACCAAGGGGAAGACCTAGAAGCAAGTACCTGGATGGCTTGGCCTTGTGGCATGGTCGAGACAGAAACACGGAGCTGATCCACCACTCTGGTGATCGAGTGAGATGGCAGAACATGACCGCCCACGCTTACCGGCATGGCACATGATGGATGGATGGATGAGTGTTGGTTGTTCAGAAAACAATGACAAACTAATAGAACGTAAACTTGCCAAGAAATCACGAACAGCCAAACAATGCTGGGGTTGACTGCAATGTCGTGTACAGGATGTGCAACTAACTTGTATATTTTATAGACCAATAGGCGATCGAGGGGAGATATAGTCAATATCATTTCAGCCACCTTTACTTCCAAAGACAAGTCCTGGTTCCATTTTAGACTGGGTAACTCCGAGTCCTGGTCGTTTTAACAGATTCAGTGCCAATCAAAAAATAGGCTTGGACCAAACAAAAATAGATGGCGAAAAACAGATAAGTAAGGGTGTGTCGCAGTTATGACTTAAAAGTTAATATGGTAGCAGACATGTTGTATTATAACACAATGATAACATTTGGGTGATATACAAGCCCGTGGCAGAAATGGGAAGTCATTTAAGATGAATACTCATCTCATGGCATTTAATCAGTTAAAACATTTGCCTTGGTGCATTAACCTATGACCCCTGGGCTGGTAGGCACATAATACGAGGGGGCTTCAAGTGAACCTTAAATGTTTTTTTTTTGTGGTGAATATATTCTGAAAACTTCCTGAGTTACTTTGTTACTTTGAGTGAGTTTGGCAGTTGAGTTTCCTGCCAATGAGTATTTGAGTTGCCAAAAAAAGTTGACATAACTTGAGGCTAGGTCTGGCGAGTATGGGGGATGTGGTGCACACTGAAAGTGGAGGTCACTGATTAAAAAAAAACAACAACACAGCTCCTCTTTGGTGCATGTCAAAAGTAGGGTGGCATTCTTTAAACTTCCTTATGACATCACCATGTTCATCTGCATCATGATGTCACATGCTTAATACTCGTGACATCCTTAACAACAATACTGACAGGTTACAAGACAATGGCATGGTTACTGTAATTTCTATCACACTTTTAATGTTTTCATTTGAAGCTCATTCATATTTTCCTTGATGTAATCAATAAAACATATGGTTTTGGTACAGAAACAGTTAAATGCCTAAGACAGAAATCTACAAGAAAACAGAAAGACAAAGAGTACAACAAATGACACAGATGGAAATACAAAGAAAAAGATGTAGTGAGGCAACAGAGAAAAAGAAACTGACACTGTCAAACCACTGCAGTAGCGCTGCTGTTCTCCGGTGTGTTACACAGAAGCACTGGAGGGCATGCTGATGTCTGTCAGGGGACAACATGTCTACGTAGATGTTGCTACAGGCCTTATCTAGGGTAGCAATCTCCTCGGGTTCACAGTATGGAAACTAGGAGACAAATATATTATCAAACCATAATGGCACAGTGGCAGCAAAAACCAAGTAGTATTAAGACACTTATCCTGTCTGTCAAAAACCATAGTGAAAATCAAAATCTTTTTCTAAACTTAAAAACCAAACACAGGTAATGTCCAAACTACATGTCAATCAAATTCACAAACAATGACAGATGTGATAATGTCACAAACTGTTAATACCTTAGCTCCATAATATTCATATATGTGTGACTTCTGCAGTATGTACCTGACGAGATGCTGCGAAATATGCCAGGAAATAAATTGTATAATCTATGGTTTGTGTCTTCGTTATTTAAATATATATATTTAATATGTAATTTTAGCCATAATGGTTGTTCTGGGATCTATTGCTTTTTTACATTGTCATCTTGTTGGCTGTGAATAGCTGTGGATTGCACGTGGTGTGTTTCTTGAGCTTGCACATTAAGGATTACAAATACTTGTGATAACATAGAAGTGACCAACCTTGATATTGTTCAGATATCTCTTTGCATTCATGATGTTTTGGCTTGCAGCAATCAGGTTATTTCTAGTCTCAGTTGCCAGCTGGTACTTGGCCTGTAAACTGCTGTGAACATACAACAGCCGTGAACATAAAATTATCAGGTTATTTCTAGCTCAGTTTTCAGCTGGTACTTAACCTGCACACTTGCACACTGTTGTGAACATAAAGCAGCCGTGAACATAAAACAATCAGGTTATTTCTAGTCTGTTGCCAGCTGGTACTCAGCCTGTACACTATTGTGAACAAAAAACAGCTGAGAACATAAAATAATCAGCTTAGTTCTAACAGTTTCCAGCTGGTACTTAGCCTGCACATACTTGCGCACTGTTGTGAACATAAAGAAGGCGTGAACTTAAAACAGCTGTGAACATAAAACAGCTGTGAACATAAAACAGACGTGAACATAAAACAGCTGTGAACATAAAACAGCTGTGAACATAAAACAGACATGAACATAAAACAACTGTGAACATAAAACAATCAGGTTACTTTTAGTCTCAGTTGCCAGCTGGTAATTGACCCATACACTGCCGTAAACATTAAACAATGTTAAAAGTAGTTTCATGGCAGCGGTTGCCATCATCATAATCAAGTAGCTTGCCTTGTGCAGAACGTCACTTGTATTACAGTCTGTGGAATTGTCTCTCTGTCAAAAGCCAGCTGTCCTACCTCAACTGCTACCATGCGTAAATTATCTGTCTTGTATCTATCTACATTGTGGTCTTCCTCTTTTTCATCTCCTTTGTACACTTCCCGACATAATTATCGTTTCTAGACTCACGGCTTTTTACATGTCTAAAATATAATACTTTCTTAATTTGTGTTTGTCTTAACTGATCTTCTTCAAAAATGAGTTCCTGTTGGATAGATCTGTTTGTTCTTCTTTCCATTAAATTAATTTTAAATACTTGTGCCCTATGGGTGTGAATTACTAGGGCGTCAGCTAGACTGCAACAGCTACTATTCGTATTGGGACTCTTCAATAGCAGTTGAAGGTGAGGACAGAGCATGAATGGGAATGTCCTAAGTGCTACGATGTCAGTTCGTGATTCAAAACAATTTAATTAGGGCTTCACAAGTCCAATTTCTGCACTGAAGATCTGCATAATGAATCTCTAACATTTTATGTCCTGTGTTTTCATAGTACATTCATACAGGCTTTTCCAATTCCATTTCATAATGTTGTCTGCCCACAAGAATTTTTTTTCCTTTTCCAACCTTCCCTTCCACATTTCCCTTCAGCACATACTTTAATAAGGAGCTGTGTCTCTGTTTACAACCCAAAGTACCTTGATCTCATTCAGTATTTTTTTCTTCATTGTTCTTGTTTCTGCGCCATACAATAATGCAGAGCAAAGGTAACTTGAAATTATTCTTAATTTTAATTCACAACTTAGACGTTTAGATTTATGAAGTTGCTTCATACTGTTGAATATTTCTTTAGCTATTCTTATCCTCTTTAGTTTTTTTTTAGCATACATACATTAGTTAACTATGAAATCTCTGTGGCCGTTTCATTTTATATATATATATATATATATATATATATATATATATATATATATATATATATATATATATATATATATATATATATATATAGAGAGAGAGAGAGAGAGAGAGAGAGAGAGAGAGAGAGAGAGAGAGAGAGAGAGAGAGAGAGAGAGAGAGAGAGAGAGAGAGAGAGAGAGAGAGAGAGAGAGAGATACGCACATGCATACGCAAGTGCACACAGACAGAGAGAAAGAGAGGGACACCTAGTCGTCTTGACAGTTTGTTACATTTTGCTTCAAAAAAAGGCATGTAACTACAATCCATGGTGGTAAAACCAGGGATGAAGTTATACCTCTACATAGCACAAAGCCTGAGCTGAAGAACGGAGACCATGAGATGCCCATATAGCATGATCCCTCTCTCGGCCTTACTAGTTTACTCCAGAGGAAAGGTAACACCAATAAATCTGAATCAAGACAAGCTGCAGAAGCTGCTGGATTAGCAAAGCAATACACAAACTGTCCGCCTGTCAAAACTTTGATCCTAGACCAGTTGCCAACCAAGGCATGGGGCCTGGTTTGTCCTAAACGTTTAGTCTTAGGCTGCATTTCCTTACACCAGGATAAGGCTTGTACCCTCCCAACTGTCATCCTCCACCCGAAGTCATTGCCACGGTGTTGGACATCATAAAGAATGGGCCATAAGGTTAAAAGAACAATTGTTCGATGAAGAAAACTACCTAAGGGTAGATAGAGCCTGTTACCTTGGATGGAATCTGTCTAGAAGAATTTAACCTTACAAGAATGCAGGCCTAAGCCAGATGCCCTGACCTCTTGGATTAGAATAAATAAATAGTACTGAGTTAGAATAACTAGATATGACACACTTTCCGTGAAAGAGAAACAAAAACGGTGAATGAGTTAATTGGAAATAAATGACTACATGAAAAATGAAAGAAATTACCCCTACCTACTAGGCACTTGATCCATAGTTTGCCAACGACCCACAGCATATCCCAGCTGGTTATAGGCATGCTGCAGAAGCAGCTGACCATTTGACCACTTGTATTTTGCTACTCCAATTCTCTCCTTTCTGTCGAGGAGCTCTTCTGCTTCTGTTTCTAGTCTGTTTTCCAGGTCTGATCCATATCTACCACTGAATATATCATCTGCAAGTCACATGACCCAAAAAAGTCTTATTAGTATTATTACAAGCAACTCTTTGATATACAGAAAGAAGAACAAAGAAGAAGATTATAGATATATCAGAGAGGAAATGTGGCAGGAAAATATTGAGAGAGAAGATGCAGGCAGTTTGACATCATGGTATGCATGTGTTTTAGAAATGGTAACAATCATAACAGGAGTATTTTTTTTATTAAAGGAGCTTTATTCATGCCCTTTTTATATGGTGCTTGTCCCATATTTTTATACACCAGTCAACCCTTAACTGATTCAGTGCTAAACATAAAGTAAGTTTCTACCAAACATGATAAAGTCAAATAAGCAAGTATTATAAAGTAAATTTCCGTTCACTGAGCATTGAAATTGCGGAAGATGCCATGAAACAAAACAAATAACACGATGACCCTAGCATGGTGATATATCATCCTGCTGTCCAAATTGGATGTCAAATTTGGCGATATATTATCCTTCAACACTGAATCAGATTATGGGTGATGTGGTCATTATTATGGAGGCTGCTTTTACTTCCCATAACATTTTCTAGTACCCATTTTAATCTGGGTCAGCCTGAGAGACCAAGTCAATTTTTAAAATGTGTCTCCCGGGGGATTTGAACACATGACATCCAATTTCTTTAGTATACTTTAAGTAAGCATAAGTAGTACAATCACAAATCACACAATGGTTAATACACATGAAGAGCAGCCAGTTATATAAGACAGTGATCAGCACATATAAAGAACAGCCAATCAAACAAGACATGTTGATTTGTACACATAAAGAACAACCAATGACCCAACCACATATGACTCGGTAATTAATACACATTAAGAACGGCCAATCACACAAGACACTGTGATTAATATACATGAAGAACAGCCAATCCCACATGGCTTTAGATATAGGGTGTATTTTTAATGACTGTGGAGTTTTGGAAAATATTGCCGTTCCAAGTTTTGTATTCACCCTCTGTGGAGTTCATGCAACATAAAAGGTAAATACAAAATTTGGAATGGCAATATTTTCAAAAACCCCA
The DNA here is from genome assembly GCA_963921405.1 of Cepaea hortensis. Taxonomy (NCBI): domain Eukaryota; kingdom Metazoa; phylum Mollusca; class Gastropoda; order Stylommatophora; family Helicidae; genus Cepaea; species Cepaea hortensis. Next base: position 456,131,208 of record OY992876.1, on the reverse strand, counting down.
GTCAGTAAAAATACACCTTGTAGAACAAGTTAAAAAACAGACATGAATGTCATTTTCAAAAGAAACAATACATATTCTGAAAACAACTACCCAAGATCTGATCTTGCTCATCGTATAGTATTGCCAGTTTATTCATCTCCTTGGACATTTCCTGAACTTCTGTCTCACAAATCCTGGCCTGCATCTGGAGACCTTCAAGTTGCTTCTTCACAACTTCCTGTTCACTGATAGCTTCCAGATATTCTTCCTGTGAAATAAAAACTGTTTGAATTCTCAACTAAAGGTGCTAGATTTCTTAGAAAACATAACAAATATATTATTAAAGAAATATCTTCTTCTTCTTCTTGTTTGATTAAATACTGGACATGTTTAGTGTAGTTTTATAACTTTGTTTCCATCCCAGGCTGGCTCTGTGGCGAAGGGGTTACACACGCAATACATAATCCTGCATACCCCTTCAAAACACTGCTGCTGGTGATTTGGCAGCAGACCACCTTGTGTTGATTTTCATACAAAGGTATGAGTGCCGATCATTCAGAAAGCAAAAGCAAACTACTGAGCGAAAACTTGCCAAGAAATCACAAACAGCCAAAATGCTGGGCTTGACTGTGACGTCCTGTACAGGATATGCAATTAACTCTCCATCCCAGACAGCTGTGATATTAATTGACTGTGTCATAGCTGGGAGTTGTAGCAGCTTGGTGGCTAGAATGCTTGCCTGCAGACCTGGTGGTTATGTGTTTGAATGTCCACCACCACATGTTTGTAGAAACTGACCAAGTCTCACATGTGTGCCAGGAAATGGCATGGGAAGTACAGGTGACCAGCATAATATTGACCACGTCACTCATTGTCACTGATTGGTCTATAAAAATATCACATCTTGCACTATTTTTTGTGCCTGCTCGCTTTGAACTCAAGAGTAGTCCATACATACTATTTCTAGTAGTGCTGGACTGAATTTTGCGGGTGGATTCACTTTCCCTATTAACTGCGTCCCTCGCCATCAGGTAAACCCAGTCCAACTTCAGAGGTGCTTGTAATTTACACCCCCAAGTCAAGAACGTGAGGTCAAGATCAAGATTTTAGTCCAACTGTCCGGTGTAGGAGTTGATCCCCTTACCTCGGCATCAGCACACCGGATATATGAGAACATGCGTTCTTAACCATTCAGCCATGATGACCTACATCTAGCACTATACACCTAGTACTCTTTAAAGTGTGTATATACAAACTGACACTTAATAAACAGAAATAAGATGGGAAGATAAACAAAAACATATTCTAACCAATCAGGTGATACCATCACTATCATGTGCCATGTTAATAAGTGTGAGTGGTCATGATTAGCCATGTCACATGATCACTAGTCTCACATGAAGTATGTGTTCTTGTTCTGACTAGGTCATGTGGCAAAGCCAACTTAGATTTTATCTATTGTTTACCATTTGCACTTGTTCCATCAAATCTGCAAGCTGTCACTAAGTTTTGGAGTTTATTTTTCCTTATAAGATGCCCAAAAATCATGACCGCCCACATTTTATCATCAATCTTTGGTTATCATCTGGTTTTCTGTCTGTCCATGGTATCCTTTGCATCTTCCTCAGTAACCATATTTTCTCTATCATTAGATGTTTCTCAGCTTGTCTGCTAATTGTTCATTTTTCAAATGCATCCTAAATTCATTATCATCAAGTGCCATGCCGACTGGCATAGGTATTCATGACTTTCCACAGATCTCGGTCTTTGGTTTTCTGGATAAATTCTGCTGATGATATTCCTCCATGCCACCATCTCAATCCATCCAGCATCACACTTTAATACTCTATTTCTCACTGCTATTGACAACTTTTTATTTATGAATATGTGTTTTCCATTTTGCAAAAGGCTTACATTTGCTATGGCAATTCTTATTGTAATCTCTGCAAGGCATCTTCTATCAGATGTTATGAATGTTCTTAGATAATTGTACTGATTCAGTTTTTATAAGAATTGCCCCATTTACTTGGAAGTTATATTGTGGTTTTTCTTTCCTCATGAAGATTACAATAACCTTTTTTTTTACAATTTTATTCTAACTCTAGTTGTTCACTGGGTACCAAAACAGCCCTCATTAAATACAGAAGATTCTGATTACATTGAGAATATTTGAAAATTTGAAAACCACAACCAGAACAAAAACAAAACAAAAATAGTTTAGTACATGTCACCAGCCCTAAACATTGCTTCTCCTCTTTTAAGTGTTAAAAAATCAACATCTCTTGCCTGTTCTTTTGTCATCTTTGCTTCATACTCCTGCTGGTTTTTGAAAAAAGCTTTAACACTTGGGTTCTGCATTTTGTCTACATCTGCCTTTTCCTTAATCCTGGTAAATACAAAGAAGCCAATGCATTATCAATAAAAAAAAAACACAATCATCATCATTGTATTGCTATATCAACATGGGCAAAGATGTCTGTCATGGCTCGTTTGTGGCCCTGATGACTGTTGGTTTTACTATGGGAATTATTAGTTGAAAGGTTCAGTGGTGGGATATCACTAGCTGATTCAGTGCACAATTATAATATATCACCAAATGTGACCTGTTTGAACACAGGGATGATGTATTGCCATACTACGGTCATCGGTTTATTTGTTTTGTTTCGTGGTATCTTCCGCAATTTCACTGCTCAGTGAACAAAACTTTAGATAATACTTGTTCACTTGAATGGGTACCATGTTTGATCCAAACCTATTTTTTTGTTTAGCACTGAATCAACTAATAAACTTTACAGGTGGTGAAAGGTTATTAAGATCATTGTAGCTCATCTCTCCTATGTCTTCTGGATCGACTCTATCAACAACTTATCTACACCTTGAAAAATACTCCTCAAATGAAACAACAGAACAATGGCGTGTTTCTACAATATCTGTCTTACTCATTTACACTTTCACAATTTATTCTTACATCTATGATAAAATAATTCAAACATACAATTGTTATACACAATAGAATGACATGAGGTTTCCTCCTTGGTATCTCAACTAGAAATAACTGCTTTTGTGAGTCTTTTCAACTCTGGCATTGATTGTCACATGATTCTTGTGGGTCACGTTTTAATTTATGAAGCACAATTCACTCATCACTAACATAAGATAAACATGGCTCCAGCCAATGCCTCTCCACAGATCCTGTTCTTTGGCACTATATATTAATACATGTGCTGGCATCTAACTATTCCATTATTCAAAGTTGCTCTATATCTTCTCTCTCTTCTTCTATCTCTTTTTCTATTAATTACAGTGTTTCTGTTTTTTCTGTTCTCAAGATATGGGCAAGAAATTTTAACTGTTTCTGTATAATATTTATGATAAGTTATCTTTGCATCTTTAACTCCATTTAAAACAATTAGATTATTAATTTTGAATATCCATGGTATTTTAAATAGCTAGTTCACTAACTGTCCATCATTCACAACCATATATTAAAATTAGTTCTATGTAACATGTGAGAATTCTTTTTCTCCCTTTTAATGAATTGACACATTTGATTCTGCTTTAGATAATCACATCTTATACAAGTATCCCATAATTTCAAGAAGTATTGATAATCCCATGTCCATGTTTTACCCGGGCACAAAAGGGAAGTAAAATAAATAGTAACACAGTAACCTATCATGTATGTCACAAGAGATAAGTAACTAAGGAGGACTGGAGTCAGATTGGCCACTTCTAACTGCATAATCCAACCAATCATGAACAAGTCTACAAAGGGCTTGGCTCGAGTTAGTTGAGAGTATGCTTCATTGGGAGATAAAAGACAGGAGAAGATAAAAAAAAGTCTTAAAAGTCAGAGGATCAACTTCATTGCACCAGGTTTTATCCTGTATGGCTTGATCTCTTTCCACAGGTTGGTCTGCTGAAAGCGTTGCACAAAGTGAACACTGTAGCTCCAGTGACAAAACCCATGAGTCTCCAAGAAAAATGCACTTGTGAACCAAAAGACGTAGCCCGGAATCGAACCCAGATATTTGGAGCGCGAGGCAGGCAGCTTGACAGCTTCGACAGGGAGACTCCCAAACAGAGAAAGATAAAAAAAAACAGAAGAAGTAGATGAGGAAGAAGAAGAGATTATGGAGAAGAAAAAAAAAAGCTTTAAAAAAAGCCAAGAAAAAAAAGCTTAAACTTCATTGCACCGGGTTTTATCCCATATGGCTCAGTCTCTTTCCGCAGTGCAGACAGCATCGCACAAAGCACGAACTCCGAAACTCCAGCAACGACCCTCAGGCATCTAAAAAAACATGCACTCGTGAACCAAAGGAATCGAACCCACAACCTTTGGAGACTAGTCAGACGGCTTTACCACTTCACCACAGAGACTCCCAAGGGGAGAAGAAGAGGAGGAAGAGAAGAAGGATGTTTATTATCATCAAGCCTTTTCAATGCTAGACGGCTGATGTGGTCAATATTATCTCCAAGCTTATTCAATGCCCAATCAGTGATGTGGTCAATATTATCATCAAGCCCATTCAATGCTTGACAGGTGATATGATCAATATTATCATCAAGCCTATTTATTGCTTGATGAGTGATGTGGTCAATATTATCATCAAGCCTATTCAATGCTCGATGGGTGATGTGGTCAATATTATCATCAAACCTATTCAATGCTTGATGAGTGATGTGGTCAATATTATCATCAAACCTATTCAATGCTCGATGGGTGATGTGGTCAATATTATCATCAAACCTATTCAATGCTTGACGCGTGATGTGGTCAATATTATCATCAAACCTATTCAATGCTCGACGGTTTACGTGGTCAATATTATGGCGGCCGCCTTGACTTACAAGAACATTTCCTGGTGCCCATTTTAGGCTGGGTCGACCCAGGAGCTTAGGTCAATTTTTACAATCCACCTCCAGGGGAGACTCGAACCAGGCCCACCAGTTTATATACTGGAGTAGGTGACGGATGAAACTAAAAATAAGCACACGGGCATTACAGTCAACATTGACCAAATATGTGCCATCAAGTGCTACTAAAGGATATATTCTTAATGACTGTGCAGTTTTTGAAAATATTGCCGTTCCAAGTTTTGTATTTACCTACTATGGAGTTCATGCAACACAATGCAACATAATAGGTAAATACAAAACTTGGAATGGCAATATTTTCAAAACACTGCACACTGGATTAACTTTCCCTATTACCAGTGTTGTTCACCATCAGGCGAACCAACTCAGACTTCTGAAGTACTTGTAATTTTCAGTCAAGGACAAGAAGTCAACATTTTAGTCCTATGTAGGGATTGAACCCGCTACCTCAGTATTAGCACATCAGATGTTTAAAAATGAGTGTTCCTATCCAATCAGCCATGCTGGCCTCCTGATAATGAGTTAAGCTTGACTGTTGACATGACAACTGATTATTACACAAATCTTACACTTTTTCACATGTTGCTTGATAATGCTGCTCCAAATCCTTCAATGAATTAGCTACTTCATTAGCCCGTTCCTTCTTCGCTTGCAAAGATCTAGGTATATTCTTTCCTTCCCATGCAAGAATTTCTTTATCCAGTTGAATGTATCTATAAATTTTCTTCTGCATCTCATCATCTGATAGCTGAAATATAGTTTTTTTTATTTTACAATTGATGGTAAACTAACAGAAGTCATAAAACATTAAAAATGAATGCCAAAATGTATGATACAATGTTGATCTTAAGTTATGAAAAAATACTCAGCGGTTTAATATGTAAACACAGAAGCCACAAACAATATTTTGCATGATTTATTGCCTGGCAGATATCTAGGCACATGGATAACGTCAGAAGAAAGATGCATCACTGAGATAAAGAACAGAATAGGACAAGCAAAAACTGCATTCTATCAAATGAAGAACATTTTGTGCAATAAGTCATTGTCCTTGAAAGTTAGAAAGAGAGTTCCTGATGTGGTTTTATAGAAGATTGCAGAAAATTAATGGCACAGCAAAAATGGGCAATCTGGACATTGTGAGGGAATTGATTTATTTGGTTGTTTCGGGATTTAAGATTTAAATATTGAGCACAACCCACTACCGGCAGGGTTGTTTTGGGATTTTAGATTTAAATATTGAGCACAACCCACTACTGGCAGGGGAAGCTAAGTTGCAACAACAACTTGTCCCAAACATCAGAAAGAAGCAGTATTTGTTTTTTGGCCATGTTACGAGAAGACATAAGGGGCTGCATGGTCTCGAGGTATGGTGTCCGCCTCGAGTGCTGGAGATCCCGGGTTCAAGCCCCGGTGAGGACCGGGATGTATTTCACATGGACTTCTAGTAATAAAATTTCCCCTGGTCTCTGGGTAGTGAGATCGGACGCCCGTGTGTATTGTTGCACACGTAAAAAATCCCCTGGCAGTTGGAAATTGAAAAAGAGTAGCCTAACGGTGCTGCCCAGGCAAAATTTGAGTTAAAAATCTACCAAAAGTATTTCAGGATCCTCGCCGGTGCTACAAGTTCGTGCACTGAGCTGAGTTTCTCCAGACTCAGGTTTGAGTTAGGAGGAGAACAGAGCACTTATGGGTTACACCCATGAGCCGTGATGTTGATCCATTGACTAAACTAAACTAAACTATGAGAAGACAAAAACTGGAACATGTTGTGACAACCGGAAAGATGTGCAGACAGAGAGATAGAGGAAGACAGTGGGAGAAGATTCTTGACAGTCTTGTGTCATGGCACGAAATGGGAGTCAACACATTTGTTGATCTATGCCGTCAGAGATCGCAATTTGTGGAGAGGCATGATCGCCCACACCAGCTAGCAAGGCACTGGATGGTGATGATGATGATGATGATGATATATTGTTGCGTCTCATCAGGTGCACACCGCGGTGTTATACATAACTCTGCAGTATGCACCTCACATGATGCAGCCAGGCAATAAATTGCACAACATATTGTCTGTGTTTTCTGTGTTTACATTCATTAAGGTTTGATATGTCTTCTCTATATTCTTGCCTCACCATGCAAGTCTATGTCTTCAATATTGTGTCCTTGTTTGTAAAAGCACTTTCTTCTTTCTACAGTGATGTGTAATTTCTGTCTTCAGTATTATGTCTCTGTCTTCAAAGTTAAAGCTCTGCCTGTCTTTGTTATGACTCTGGTTTCAGCATTATGTTACACTGTCTTTAAGATTTTGCCTCTCTGTCATCAACATGTCTCTCTGTCTTCCACATCATATCTCTAGCTTCAACATTATGTCTCTCTGTCTTCAACATGTCTCTCTGTCATCAACATTATGTCTCTTGCTTCAACATTATGTCTCTCTGTCCTTAATATTATGTCTCTCTGTCTTCAACATGTCTCTCTGTCTTCCACATCATATCTCTAGCTTCAACATTATGTCTCTCTGTCCTTAATATTATGTCTCTCTGTCTTCAACATGTCTCTCTGTCATCAACATTATGTCTCTCTGTCTTCAACATGTCTCTCTGTCATCAACATTATGTCTCTCTGTCATCAACATGTCTCTCTGTCTTCCACATCATATCTCTAGCTTCAACATTATGTCTCTCTGTCCTTAATATTATGTCTCTCTGTCTTCCACATCATATCTCTAGCTTCAACATTATGTCTCTCTGTCCTTAATATTATGTCTCTCTGTCTTCAACATGTCTCTCTGTCATCAACATTATGTCTCTCTGTCTTCAACATGTCTCTCTGTCATCAACATTATGTCTCTCTGTCTTCAACATGTCTCTCTGTCATCAACATTATGTCTCTTGCTTCAACATTATGTCTCTCTGTCCTTAATATTATGTCTCTCTGTCTTCAACATGTCTCTCTGTCTTCCACATCATATCTCTAGCTTCAACATTATGTCTCTCTGTCCTTAATATTATGTCTCTCTGTCTTCAACATGTCTCTCTGTCTTCCACATCATATCTCTAGCTTCAACATTATGTCTCTCTGTCCTTAATATTATGTCTCTCTGTCTTCCACATCATATCTCTAGCTTCAACATTATGTCTCTCTGTCCTTAATATTATGTCTCTCTGTCTTCCACATCATATCTCTAGCTTCAACATTATGTCTCTCTGTCCTTAATATTATGTCTCTCTTTCTTCCACATCATATCTCTAGCTTCAACATTATGTCTCTCTGTCCTTAATATTATGTCTCTCTGTCTTCAACATGTCTCTCTGTCTTCCACATCATATCTCTAGCTTCAACATTATGTCTCTCTGTCCTTAATATTATGTCTCTCTGTCTTCAACATGTCTCTCTGTCATCAACATTATGTCTCTCTGTCCTTAATATTATGTCTCTCTGTCTTCAACATGTCTCTCTGTCTTCCACATCATATCTCTAGCTTCAACATTATGTCTCTCTGTCCTTAATATTATGTCTCTCTGTCTTCAACATGTCTCTCTGTCTTCCACATCATATCTCTAGCTTCAACATTATGTCTCTCTGTCCTTAATATTATGTCTCTCTGTCTTCAACATGTCTCTCTGTCATCAACATTATGTCTCTCTGTCTTCAACATGTCTCTCTGTCATCAACATTATGTCTCTCTGTCTTCAACATGTCTCTCTGTCATCAACATTATGTCTCTTGCTTCAACATTATGTCTCTCTGTCCTTAACATTATGTCTCTCTGTCTTCAACATGTCTCTCTGTCATCAACATTATGTCTCTCTGTCTTCAACATGTCTCTCTGTCATCAACATTATGTCTCTCTGTCTTCAACATGTCTCTCTGTCATCAACATTATGTCTCTTGCTTCAACATTATGTCTCTCTGTCCTTAATATTATGTCTCTCTGTCTTCAACATGTCTCTCTGTCTTCCACATCATATCTCTAGCTTCAACATTATGTCTCTCTGTCCTTAATATTATGTCTCTCTGTCTTCAACATGTCTCTCTGTCTTCCACATCATATCTCTAGCTTCAACATTATGTCTCTCTGTCCTTAATATTATGTCTCTCTGTCTTCCACATCATATCTCTAGCTTCAACATTATGTCTCTCTGTCCTTAATATTATGTCTCTCTGTCTTCCACATCATATCTCTAGCTTCAACATTATGTCTCTCTGTCCTTAATATTATGTCTCTCTGTCTTCCACATCATATCTCTAGCTTCAACATTATGTCTCTCTGTCCTTAATATTATGTCTCTCTGTCTTCAACATGTCTCTCTGTCTTCCACATCATATCTCTAGCTTCAACATTATGTCTCTCTGTCCTTAATATTATGTCTCTCTGTCTTCAACATGTCTCTCTGTCTTCCACATCATATCTCTAGCTTCAACATTATGTCTCTCTGTCCTTAATATTATGTCTCTCTGTCATCAACATGTCTCTCTGTCTTCCACATCATATCTCTAGCTTCAACATTATGTCTCTCTGTCCTTAATATTATGTCTCTCTGTCCTTAATATTATGTCTCTCTGTCTTCAACATGTCTCTCTGTCATCAACATTATGTCTCTTGCTTCAATATTATGTCTCTCTGTACTCACTATTATGTCTCTATGTACTCAAAAAGATCTGTCTTCTATATTATGTCTCGCTGTCTTTAATATTAAATCTCTCTGTACTCAAAAAGTTATGTCTTCAACATCATGTCTCTGTCTTCAACATTATTTCTCTTGTCTTCAACATAATTTCTCTGTCTTCAAAGTATGCCTTTCTGTCTTCAATATTATGTCTCCCTGTCTTCCACATCATATCTCTGTCTTCAATATTATGTCTCTCTGTCTTCAATATTATGTATCTCTGTCTTCAATATTATGTCTCTCTGTCTTCAATATTATGTCTCTCTGTCTTCAATATTATGTCTCTCTGTCTTCAATATTATGTCTCTCTGTCTTCCACATCATATCTCTAGCTTCAATATTATATCTCTCTGTCTTCAATATTATGTCTCTCTGTCTTCCACATCATATCTCTAGCTTCAATATTATGTCTCTCTGTCTTCAATATTAAATCTGTATTTATTCAACATTGTCTGTCTTTAACATTCTGTCTGTCTTCAACATTACATCTGTCTTGAACATTGTCTGTCTTTAACATTTTGTCTCTCTGTCTTCAACATTATATCTGTCTTCAACATTATATCTGTCTTGAACATTGTCTGTCTTTAACATTTTGTCTCTCTGTCTTCAACATTATATCTGTCTTCAACATTATATCTGTCTTGAACATTCTGTCTCACTGCCTTCAACATTATATCTGTCTTCAACATTATATCTGTCTTCAACATTATATCTGTCTTGAACATTCTGTCTCACTGCCTTCAACACCTTGTCTCTATTATTATATATACATCTAACTTCAGTATTACTTATCTATCTTCAAAATAATATATATCTTAAATTATGTTGTTTTGACATCAACATTATTTCACAAATTATGCTTTTACATCTTCAACATTATGTCTTTCTGTCTTTAACACATATACTTATGCCCTCAACATTCTAAGCTACATTTATTTTTAATATAAGTCTCTGAGAATTCTATAAGATAACTGATCTACTTTTTGAGCTGAGTATTCTAAGTTCAGTTCTGGTTTTAATTTCTTTTTATTTCCACAAATGTCTTAGCACCAGAAAAGCTTTTCTTGCCTTGTGTAGTCATATTTTAATATTGCTGCTTGTTTCTTTGACTTGGTTGACATTGCTATCTAGACATATGTGCCTGATTCCACATATTGAGATAAAGGTTTCTTCAGGGTAATGGGAATCATTATTTGAATTGTTTATTCTCAACATCTGTGACTTACCCCCTATAACATTTCAGACCTTTCGTTGTGACTTCTCTTCACATTGGATATAATATGTAATTATTCAATTTATTTATAATATTAGAAATAACCAGTGCTCTTGCTTAGAAACAGTGAGGTGCTAAGCTTCATAATTCCCAGTCATAATGAGTGGAGAGTTTGAAATCAGTGCTGGTGATTTGGAAGCAGCCAATAAATGCTCGGGTTGATTGCAATGTCCTGCAAAGGATTTGCGCTCACCAAACCAAACAACCCACATTGTGCCAACAGCTTCGGGTGGAGGAGTACAATCGGGAGGGTACAAGCCTTAAAATAGTGCAAAGAAATGCAACCTAAAGACTAAATAGCAGACCAGGCCCTAATCCTTAGCCTGCAACTGGTTTAGGATGGAAACTCCGATAGGCGGACAGTTAGAGCATCGCTTTGCTGATCCAACAGCTTCTGAAACTTGTCTTATTCCAGATGTATTGGTATTACATTTCCTCTGAAGTAATTTAGGCAGGCCGAGAGAAGGATCATGCTGCATGGGCAACACATGGTCTCTAAATTCAGCCCAGGCTTTGCGCTATGGGGAGGTATAACTCGATTTTACAAACTATCGTCTGTCAAGATGGCCAGGTGCCAGTCATTTTAGTCATTCTCCATGTTTTTGACCCATACAGTAGAGCCAATTTAATATTATAGTTAAATAGTCAGTTTGGTGCTAAGTTTAACCTTCTTTAATTTCCACAAATGTTCTAGTGCTAAGAAAGCTTCTCTTGTCTTTTGTGTTCTTATTTTAATATCTCTGTTCCTCCATCTTTGTCCACATTGGTACCTAAATAGATGTACCATTCTGCTTCTTGAAGTGAGGTTTCACCAAAGGAGATTGGGTTGTTATTTGCCTGGTTTAACCTTATTATCTTTGACTTTCCTCTGTAAATTTGTAGACCTAATTGTTGCGACCTTGCATCCAGTGTGAATAGATTTTCTTGCATTTGATTACGTGTGTGTGACAGGCGTGCAATGTTATTGGCGAAGTCCAAACTCTCAATGAGTCAATCTCAAAAGTTAGGTCAATTTTTCAAAAGTTCCCGCCTTAAGGGTGAATTCAAGAGGGCTGGCAGAAAGTTCTAACCACTGACTAACCACAGCTCCCAGAAAACATGTATATACATAATAAACACTAGGTATCAGTTAAAACGTTCATTTAGAACAAATATGAAACATCAGTAAGTTCCAACAATGGTACCTCTGAACCTTGAGTTTTCACACCAATGCCAGATTTCTGTTTAGAATAATTTGTATTATTTCCACTGGAAACCATCTCCACAGACTTTGAGCTCTCACAGCCCATTTTCTAGGAAAAGCAACAAACCCTAGAAAATTGAATAAATATAAAGCCTATATAATGCTCTTCTTGCCTATTTAAAACTATATAATACCAATATAAAGCTCTTCTTGCCTATGTAAAACTATATAAAGTCAATATAAAGTTCTTACTGCCTATATAAAGCCAACTTAAAAACCTATATGAAGCTCTTCTAAACTTTTGTATTTTTGTTTTAATATCTCTGCCAGTTCCTCCATCTTTGTCTATATTGGTACCTAAACAGATGTATGATTCCACTTCCTGAAGTGAAGTTTCACCAAAGTAGATCGGGTTATTTGCCTGGTTTAATCTTATTATCTTTGTCTTGGTTAAGAAAATTTAATGCAATTCTCTTATTATCTTTGTCGTGGTTAAGAAAATGTAATGGAAGTATATAATTATCTTTGACTTGGTTAAGAAAATTTAATGCAGTTCTCTTATTATCTTTGTCTTGGTTAAGAAAATGTCATGCAATTCTTTTATTATCTTTGTCTTGGTTAAGAAAATGTAATGCAATTATCTAATTATCTTTGTCTTGGTTAAGAAAATGTAATGCAATTCTCTAATTTTCTTAGTATTGGTTAAGAAAATTTAATGCAGTTCTCTTACTATCTTTGTCTTCTTCTTCTTCTTAAGCGTTCCGGGCCATTGAGGTTCTTTGCTGCAGATACAATCCATCTCCATTCGTCTCTCTGATTGACCTTCTCTTGCCAGTCGTTGATTCCAAGTGCTTGTAGGTCTGTATATATATTATCTCTCCATCGTCTTCTTGGTCTACCTCGGGGTCTACGGTCATTTATTTCCTGAGTGTAAGCGAGTTTTGTTTCCCTATTATCTTCCATTCTTTCTATATGCCCCAGCCATTGCAGCCTATTAGCCTTCATGATACCAGTGATTAGCGGGGACTTAAACAGATCATAAATGTCTTTGTTGCTTCTTCTTTTCCACTCTCCACTTTGTGTATCTAATGGGCCCAAAGATGCGTCTTAAGACTTTGTTCTCAAAGGTTTGTAACAAGGCTTCGTCTCCTTTAGTTGTACTCCAGGTTTCAGAGCCATACAGCACAACTGGTCTAATCAGTGTTTTGTATATTGTGATCTTGGTGTTACGAGATAGCGCCTTTGATTTTAGTAGATGTTGTAGTGCATAGTTTATCTTATTTCCAGAATTGATTCTAGTTTGTATTTCTTCACTTATGATGTTGGAGCAGTTGAAGATTGTACCCAGGTATTTGTATGTTTCCGTTCTTTTAATGGTCATATTATCTATTTGTATGTGGCCAGAGTTTTTAGTCATTCCTTCTCTTGAAATTACCATATATTCTGTCTTATCTTGGTTGATAACCAGCCCCATCTGTTGGGCTTTTTCCTTTAAGTGAGTCAATATTTCCAATGTCTTTTGTTCATTTTCCCCTATAATATCTATATCATCTGCATAACCAAGCAGCTTGGATGTTCCTCCAATATCACATTCCTCCTTTACCCTCCTTACAACTTTCTCTAGAGCCAGATTAAAGAGTAGCGGCAATAGTGCATCACCCTGTTTCAAGCCAGATGTTATTTGGAAAGGGTCTGATTTCCTGCCTTTATATGTTACTATATTATAAGTATCTTCCATGCATAGTCTGGTCATGTTGATTAACTTCCTTGGTATTCCAAATTCCCGCAAAGCATTCCATAGGCTATTCCTATGGACACTATCTTAAGCTTTTTTAAAATCCACAAAAATGTTATGGAGATCTCTTTTATATTCCCAATTTTTCTCGGCTATTTGTCGTAAGATAAATATCTGATCTATTGTTGATCTGTTTTGTCTAAAACCTGCCTGGTAGTCACCTAATATGTATTCTGAATATGGTTTTAGTCTATTTAGTAATACTGCGGACAGTATCTTATAGCTTATGGGCAGTAGTGATATTCCTCTATAATTTTCACACTGGAACTTGTCTCCTTTCTTAAACTATCTTTGTCTTGGTTAAGAAAATTTAATGCAGTTCTCTGATGTTTAGCTGGTAGAAATATTATGATACTACTAGAATAATTAGCATAGGAACTCTTCAGTAGCTTTTGATGAAGGGGGACAATGAATGAATGGGAATGTCCTGAGTTTGGTGCTGTTGATTCTTAAGTTAGTATTAAGTATTACTCTAAATGTTCCTGGTTGAATATAAGTTACTATTAATCAGACATTTACATACTGTAATAACGATGACACTTTACTTATTTGATGACAAAGTCTACTTGAATATAATTCATTTCATAGAACGTGACAATCAGTATAAACTTTCACAACTCTATGATATACAAACATTACACAATAATATCCATCCATCCATCATCTGCCATGCCGATAAGCGTGGGTGGTCATGTTCTGCCATCTCACTTGATCACCAGGGTCGTGGATCAGCTCCGTGTTCCTGTCTCGACCATGCCATGTGACCAAGCCATCCAGGTATTTACTTCTTGGTCTTCCCCTTGGTCTCTTCCCTTCGATCTTGCCAGTCGTCACCAAGGTCTCCAAGTCATTTCTTCTCATAACATGCCCAAAAAATGTTGACTGTCCACATCTAATGACTCTAATCAGTTTACGATCTTCATTTGTTTCTTGAAGGACTTGTTCATTGGTGTTTCTGTCTGTCTATGGTATTCTTTTCACAATAATATATAACATGCAATTAAAAACGATGTGTATGTAAAATTATATATAACAATGAATATTGTGATATATATATATATATATATATATATATATATATATATATATATATATATATATATATCTTATATATAAAAGGCGATCTCCGTCCATCTGTATGTATGTATGTATTTATGTATGTATGTCCTTTATTTGTTCGCGAACGGCCCATCCGATTGAGATGAAATTTTCTACACACCTTCCTTTCAATCCAGCGCTGACAACTGTGATATTTTGTTAGTGTGAAATCGCCTGCTTTCTCAGTATTATTTCATATTTCATTTTTCATCATAATTTCATATATATCAGGGGACATAACTCTGTAAAAGTTATTTCAAGGGGCATAACTTTTCTGTATAACTTATAGTCATATTGTGGCATCGTTTTCAAAGATTTATAAACTCTTTGTCCATAGTTATGTACCGGCATATGAGTTATAATAAATAATGATACAATCTGTAAGGCATTTGTAAAGTTTTCATAAAAATAATGCACAATGCATAACATTGTAACTCATCTTTTTTTGCTTAAGAAGTTAGTGTAGTCATGCAGGTGATTAGAAAGAGTTTTCATTAAAAATAATGGATGGTGTGTGGAAGGACATTCTTTTAAGTTACTATTTTTGTTGTATGAATTTAATGAGAACTTATATGACTACTTATATGAATTAAATGAGATGCTCCCCACCAGGGTCTGGGCGAAGCCGGGCAGGGTCAGCTAGTATATATATATATATACACACACACACAATAAGCATTGTTATTTACTATATGCCCTCATTAACCCAGAGTAGTTGAATAAGATGTTGATAATAAAAATAAGTTTAATAAGAAATAACAGAAAGAATGAGTTGCATTACAAAGGCACGTCAACAAACTTTAGAAAAAAAAATAAGATATCTTTACCCCTCCCCTTCCCCCAAAAAACCATATAATTTACCAGCAACATTAATATAACAGGGAATAAATTAAGTTACATCAAATGAACAACAGGGTGTGTCACAAACAGCAAACACATATAATAATATTATAGTACATACCTTCCAGTCCGTGCTATAATTTCATTCTCCCCTTTAATCGTGGAAACATTGTCCTCGTATAGTCTGCAACGAAGCTACAGTGCTACACTGATAGAGTATATTACTAACTACTACTAGTATAGTCATCTGCAACTTATTTTGTTGAGGCCGTGGCGTTACCGTTAAGCTCGCGTCAGAGTCACAATCGGAAACACTGTTCGCTATGCACGGCCTCAACCTCAAATAAACTTTTCAATGTTGTGTATTCATACCAAACGTATCCCCAGGGCACTTTTTGATCGATTGAACAAATGAAACAATTGATCGACTTGGCAAATACAATCAGCCAAGTAATGCCGCCTATAGAGAGAACCCAGCGATCAGCGATCGCTAATCTAAATCTATGACTATGAACTGACATGAAATTGTCTCCTAGTAATCTACTTAATGAAAGTATTGAAAGTGTATGTTTTTGTTGTAATGAAGAATTCAATATTCATAAGCTAGCGCATTCGATGCTGGCTTTAACTTTTTTTTCGGTCTATTTCACTACCAATGTGAACACAAATTTTTTATAAATCGACAAAAATGTAACATTTGATTTTAATTCCTCAGGCTCAAGACCCTCCTGCCATACACCGCAAGGTACTATATTGATATATTGGCAGTAAATGACAGTTTTAAATGACTACACAGCTTCGTGTTGTGAAGCCAGACAGATTGTTTACTGTGTTACTAGGCTGAAGAGTTACCAGGTTTCCCCAGCGTGCCATATTTGTGATCAAGCTTGAATTAAAGTTAGTTGCGTGTCCTTTACACGATGTTGCAGTCAATTCTAGCACTTATTGTCTTTTTCTGATTTAGCTGACAGTTCTAGTAGTTTGTAATTGCTTTCAGAATGACCAATGCTCATACCATGAAAATCACGAAACGCGATCTGCTTGCAGATCTGTTTAGTCGACGGATCAACATCACGGCACGGAACGGAACACTGGTGTAATGTTACCCATAAGTGCTCCGTTCTACTCCTAACTCAAGCCTGAATCCGGAGAATCTCAGCTCAGTGCACGAACTCCGTAGCACCAGCGAGGATCCTGAAATACTCTGGGTATATTTTTAACTCGAAATTTTGCCCGGCCAGCGCCGTTAGGCTACTCTTTTTCGATTTCCAACTGCCAAGGGATTTTTTACGTGCGCAACAAGTCAATACACACGGGCGCCCGATCTCACTACCCAGAGACCAGGGGAAATGCTACTAGAAGTACACGTGAAAAAATCCCTGCCTTTACCGGAGCTTGAACCCGGGACCTCCAGCACCCGAGGCGGACACTATACCTCGAGACAACGAGCCCCCCCCCCCCCCTCCCCTCCCTGTGTTCAAGAACTAATCTACAGACATCGACCGGCCTTGTTATATACAAGCACACCAGCTCTGTGGCGAAGTAGTTACTGACGCAGTTTGTAATCATGCAAACCGCGTTCGAAACACAGCTGCTGGTGATTTGGCAACATACCTCCTTGCGTTTGTTTTCATAAAATGGTATGAGTGCCGATCGTTCAGAAAGCAATAGCCAACTACTGAACGTAAACGTTGCCAAGAAATCACAAACAACCAAATAATGCTAGGGTTCGCTGCGTTGTCCTGTAAAGGATATGCAACTAACATTTATATAAATCCGAGTTATTACGATTGTATAACAATGGCCTCTTCTGACATTAAGCAATAGCCACACTTTGGTATATTGAGACAGCAACCAACCATGTGCCGGTCTCTCTGGCTGAGGGGTTACAACACTTTCTCCGTAATCCCGTTTATCTCGCAGAGTCTCGTAGCAGGGCGAGAGCTGGGAGCGGTTCGACCCCCCGGTGGTGACTTGCGGGATAACTGAGCCGGCCGCTCAGAAAGCAATGGCAAACTACTGAGCGTAATCTTGCCAAGAAATCAACATACAGCTGAAAGATGCTGATGTTGACAGCGATGTCCTGTAAAGGATATGCAAAACAAACAAACCAACCATGTAACACACCATCATAGCACAGTTAGTGGAGAGCACTTTTTCACTCCTAGCAGTGCATCGCGTGTATGGTGCCGGTCCCATATTTTTATAGACCAAGTGATATATTTCTACTACAGGAGACAAATGAAACTCATAAATTGATTAGAGAAATTAGACGTAGACAGTCAAAAAATTTTGGACATGTTATGAGAAGAAATGGATTGGAGAACTTAGTGACAACTGGCAAGATCGAAGGGAACAGACTAAGAGGAAAACCGACAGGAAAATACCTGGATGGCTTGGCCACATGGCATGGACGAGACAGGAACACTGAGCTGATCCGCGACTCTGGTGATCGAGTGAAATGGCGACTCATGACCACCCATGCTTTCCGGCATGGCACATGATTGATTGATTGATATATATTTCATATCACAAAGCCGCCTTTACTTCCCATTATATCTCCCGGTACCCACTTTAGACTGGGTCGATCTAGGTGCCCAGGTCAATTTTTAAAATTTGCCTGGATGCGAATTCGAACCCGTTGCGCTATAGTGGTTCCCTTGAATGTTTATCTTCTTCTTCTTCTTCTTCTTCTTCTTCTTCTTCTTCTTCTTCTTCTTCTTCTTCTTCTTCATCCCCCTTCTCCACCTCCCGCTTCTCACCTCATCCTCATAATACCTTTCTTTTATTATGTAGTTTATCGGACGTCTAACCTTCTCAAGTAATGTCAAAAAGAAAAGAAAAAACAACAACATGGCGACCCGCGTGTACACTGCCCAAAAAACCTTCGGCAGTTAGAAATCGAAGAGCTGGCCAAATATAGCACTGCCTTGGCAAACTTTGAAACTTAGAAACGTACCCACATACACAACAGATCATGTGTAGTTCTGTGTGGTACACACACTGGAATCCTTACCGCTGCACCGGGGTTCGTTCATTGAGCGGTGAAACACTTTGTGTGATTAATGGAAGCAGGCTGGAGATTAAACAAACCCCAAACAAAATTTGATTAGAGAACTTAGACGTTGACAGTCAATATTTTTGGGACATGTTATGAGAAGAAATAAACTGGATAACTTGGTGACAAATGGCAAGATCGAGGGGAGAAATAACAAGGAGAAGGCAGAGAAGTAAATATCTGGATGGCTTAGTCACGTAGCATGGTCGAGATAAAAAACATAGAGCTGATCAACGACACTGAAGATAGTGTAAGATGGCAAAAAATGACTGTCCATGCTTATCAATCGCCGTGGCATATGATAATGAAACCAAATGAAATAACCAATCATTTCTGAAAGAGTGGAGCCGTGATTGGAAGGTTACGGCCTCAGCCTCAGCCTCCCGGGTTTGACCTGTGCGTCAGGCTGGGAATTTCCTACGCCAGGCTGAGAAGATAGCCATAAGTATAAACACTCCCATTCCGAGTTCACGATAAAAAAACAGTGCTCCAGGTCATGATGGCATAAGATACGACGACATAAATAGGTGTACCGACAATGAGCTAGAGAAACTAGCAGACATGTACAACAACAGTATAGGGAGTGCTAGCATCAAGGAGGAATGGTTACACAGCTATCTGATTCCCTTGCCGAAGCCTGACAAAGACCACAAAAAAATTCAGGGATATCGAATTATAACCATGCAGAATACAATAGGCAAGCTGCTGGAGAAGGTAATTGCCAGGAAAATATCAAGCCAACTAGAGAGGCAAGGTGTTTTCCCACCTACCCTGGGTGGGTACCGTCCAAAAAGAGAAACCTGGACCAATGCAGCAGTCTTTGCCCATGATGTCTATGAAGGTTTCCACTCAGGCACTGAAACCGTTGCTGCAGCGATTGATCTTGAGGACGCATACAACAGAGTACCACTGGATTTTTTAATGTTTCAGCTTCTTGAACTAAACGTAAGTCCATTCCTCCTTAGTTGGATCGCTGCAGCCCTCTTCCAACGGAAAGTAGTTTTTAGATGTGGCAGTTGGACTTCGGAACCAACAACAATATATCCTGGCCTACCACAGGGATCACCATTATCTCCGGTACTGTTCAACGCCTACACAGTGAGAATCACCAGTGAGCAGATCACTGGACCTGGCAGGACATTATCATATGCCGATGACGTTTTAGTGTATCGTCAGGGTAAGGATAGAGAGGAGGTTGCTGTGGAACTACAAACCGAACTCAATCGCATAAGTAATTGGTGTGATGAAGCTGGGGCAATGGTCAACCCAACAAAGGCAACAGTGACTTGGTTCTCGTTGAATAATCATATTGTCAACAATCCAACACCAACTGTAATGCTGTGTTCAGAGACGGTGGAAAGAACGCAGACAATGAATTACCAAGGGATACGGTTTGATCGAAGCCTTGCTTATAATGTGCACATAGACCAGGTGATAACAAAGGCCAAGCGGGATTTGACAGCGATGCGAGTGATGGCGGCAGCAAACTGTGAGCAGCGCCATCTATGTCTTCTGTACGAGGGGCTGGTCATGTCTGTTTTGGAGTATGCAATGGCAATCCTGACTCTCAGCCATAAGCAGATAGAAAGGATGGAAAGGATACAGAATGAAGCTATGCGCATTATTCTTGGATGTACAAGAGATACAGCGTGCAGGGCGATGCGCTACCTTCTTGATTTTCCAACCATTGAAGAGAGAATACAAGTTTGCAGGGCACGCGCCTACCTCAGAATTAACGCAAACACACAACATCCACTGCATAGTGAAATTAGGAAGGTGAAGGGCAGCAGGTTAAAAAGAGGACGGTCGTGGATGGGTCAAGCCGAAGACATTCTTCAACAGGTGTGTTCACTTGAGGACTTAGAACCTGGCGAGGAGTGGGTGCAAGTGCCAACAGACTTCTGCACATCCTTTTAAGTTTGCATCCAACTAGATAGAAAATGCAGACAAGAAAATCCGGCTGCTGTTGAGGCTGAAGTACAAGCGTTGATTTTCGAGAATTCGCTAGACGGTGACGCGGTCATCTACACAGATGGGTCGGTCGTCCGACATGTGAGAAGCTCATGGGCCTTTACAGCTCGGGCAGGAGTGAGAATTGTGAAGGAGGACTCTGGTGCTTTCACTGAAACCACAAGTAGCCTGACCATGGAAGTCATGGCAGTAAGTAAAGCAATAACATGGCTCGAGACACAGACATTCACTAGGGCTTGTTTCCTTAGCGACTCAATGAACATGATCAAGAGGATAGAGGAGGGGTCGATCCGAAGAGAATGGTTGCTGCCTCTGAAGCGGTCTCGGCTGGCAAAGATTAGTTTCATCTTCGTGCCAGGGCATGCGGGAGTACAAGGAAATGAGCGGGCTGACAAGCTCGCAGGTGAGGCTACTGTGGAGGGCGGACGCGCCATGGACCAGGCTGACATTCTGAATGCTCTACGTGAAGTGAGACTTTTGCGAGAACCAAGTGATGACTGTGAATCTACAACAATGGCCAGACTGCGAGAGCAACAAATTAAAAGAGGGGTGGCCAAACAAGAACACTGCGCAGGAAGCCAAAGAAGATTGATAAACCAACACAGAACTGGCGTCGTTAGCCGCTACACGCTGCGGGATTTGCTGAGGAGGGGACTCGAGCACTTATGGACTGAATGGTTCGATGTGCAACGAGGATGATCTGTCGACTAACTAACTAACTAACTAACTCCCATTCCAATTCTCGAAAAAGAAATTCCAAATTCGGTCTCGTCTAACCTGCTTCCTCAGCGGTGGTTATTTTTGTGTTTTTTTTTGTGGGTTCATTCACCCTGATTCTTGTCTTGTGCGCTCTTACGAGTGAATCCTATCTCGGGCTGGTTATGTTGGTTTGTGTCTGTGACGTCAGCTGGGGGATCGGTCGGCGGCTGTCTTTCGTTCCCGTCTCCTCTGGTGGCATATTTGGTGAGTGAAGTCTCCTGGCTTGACTGGTTGCAGTCCTTACAAGGACTTTTTAATTGGTCTTTTTGCCTCCTATTTTGTGTATTTTCTGTATCAGCTTTTCGATGTTTTCATTTTCTTTCTTGTGCCTGTTTTCACTGTCGAGTTTGAGTTGCTGTTGCCTTTCGATTTCTTCCTCTGTGGTCAGCCATGGGACGATCTCTCCGTCATCTATATAGTATTGCCATGGGTGTTCGTCATCCTCGTATACATCTGGTTCTTCAGCGATACGGCAGGGCATTGGTTTCCCCTTGAGTTTCTTGTGCTTCTTTGCTTTTTCTTCCATGCGCCTTCTGTATTCCTTGCACTTGAATTCGTATGTCCTCTTTATTTCTGCGATTTCTTCATCGGTAAATATTGACGGCATATGTGCGTCCTCTCTGCCGTCGTCAGAGTGCTCATCTCGGTTTCCTTCGGATGTCTGGCGTGATATCGGCTTCCCTTTGACTGTTTCGGGCGTCGTGGTTGGGCTGTTGACGGTTTTAGCTTGCGGTTCAGGCTCGGTCTCTTGGTTTTCATCTTGCGGTTTCTCTGTAATTTCTTGTACGGCTTCTGTTGTTTTGTTTCGGAAAAGTTCCATATCAGCTTTCTGTAGTTCTCGCTCTGATTTAATGGTTTGCAGGATTTATTCGTTCTCCTTCTTTATCAGTGCCATATGTTCCACTTCTTGCTTGATGTTTTACTGGATCTCCTTCATTTCCGCCAGTAGTTTTTCGTTGTCGCTGGTAGGAGTCGGCGTCAGCAGTGCATTGACTTGTTTCTTCAACTCGTCTATCTGTTTTTGCAGTTGATCTCTTTCAGCTTGTGATATACCCGTGGCTATCTCGCACCTCCGCATTGCTTCGTTGTATGGTGTCTTTGTGTTGATGGCGAGCTTTAACACGTCTCTGTGTCGTTGCAGGTACAGACAGCCCAAGTATCTTGCTCCATGCTTGTCCAGGCAGTTGGCGCACTTTCTTTTGTTTATGGGTGCTTGAAAGTCCGTGTCCAGCTTGGACAGCGGACACTTCCTGAAGGCGTGGTGATGGGCGCAGTACCGGCAGATTTCCGTCTTACTACGACATGCTGCTCTTCTGTGGCCGTTCCTCTGACATCTGGAACATTGGGTGATCCTTGGGATGAATCTCTCTGGCTGCTGCATTCTCTTGTTGATTGAAACTGTGGTCGGCATTTCGCTGCCTCCGTCGTCACCACTGCCAAGGTTGTAGGTATCTTGGAGTAGGTGAGAAGCCGCTCCGCCTTCAAGAAACGGATGTGAAGATTCTCTTCTCGTAGCTGCTTCAGGATGTCTTCGTCTGATAGCTCCACTTGGATACGCTTGACAACCCTCTTGCTTGTCGGTAAGTCGGTGTTTCAGACTCTGGTGTCTTTCTCCTCTCTCTGCTTCTCAGTAGGTTTGGCTCTTGTCTGTTGTGGACTGTGGACAGTCTCCCTCGTGGTGGCTTCAGTAGTAGCTGTAGTTTCAGATTCTATGTTACAGCTCACAGGTAGGCTCTCCGCGTTCTTCTTCTTGTCTTTTTGCACATCTTGGATACCGCGTGTCTTTTGGTGTTCTTGCTACGTGCCATTTTCCTCCACCGTATCAGGCTTCTTGACTTGTTCAGGTGACTTGTCTTGATAACGCTCGCAAATGCGAATGACGACGACGTAAACACTCCAGAGGCCTTAACCGTTCAAATATCTATCCTCCATGTTGGGGACCGGAAGTCCTCATGTTGGACTGGAAGTGCACGGTTCCGTCGCCCTGCTACTGAGTTGAGTACGTGACACGACACTGTGACATGTGAATTTCACGTGAAATGCTTTTACATCTGCCAGCGGTTGTTTGTAGCGTGAACTACATGTTCGGAATAATGGCGACCGGCTTGTCACAGAACTGACTGGATTGCCTTATGCAGTAATGTGTGGCTGTTGGTTTTCTACTGACTGCTACTTCCACCGACAATGAACTGTATTTTTCGTGGCAGACTTTTGTGTTGGCATTCTTGCGGCAACATTATGCACAGTGTACCTGTGCGGGTTGTTGGTTTGTCGAGACTCCTATCTGTTCCACTTTTCACACGGGGCCGTGAGGAGCATTTTGTGTGATATTTACTGGCACAGGAACGAAGCATAATACTAAGGACGACCCGTTGCTGTGGAGTTGGAACCGCGACTAACTAACTAACTAACTAACCAGGTACCGGATTCGACATCTGCATATAGCTGGCATTTTTTCCATAGAAATGTGTATCTAATGATGTTATCACACGTCCTCCTGATTCTTTAGGTAGTTACATGGTTTTTCTTGTCTGTTCGTGATATTCTTTGCATTTTACTCAGACATCACATTTCCACAGCCATCAGATGTTTTTGAGCTTGTCTGCTCATTGTCCACGCTTCACATCCACACAAAAGCACAGGTTCTATGTAGCACTTCAACACTCTTTTTCTCGATACAAATTACATCTGTTTATTGGTCAGTATGTTTGTCATCTTGCAAAAGGCTGCCTTTGCCATGGCGATTCTTCTTCTAATCTCTTCAAGGCCTCTCCCCTCAGATGTCATGACTGTTCCGAGATAATTGTACCAATTCACATGTTTAAGTACATTCCACTTAGGCTACTTGTATATTAATTGTGGTATTTCATTCTTCCCAGTGACGACCATAATCTGTGTCTTCTTACAATTTAATTCTAACCCTAGTTGTTTACGGTGTGCAACAACGCTACAGGGCATGGTCGAGACAAAAACACTGAGCTGAACCACGACTTTGGTGATCGTGTGAGATTGCAAAACATGACCGCCCACTCTTATAAAGCGCTTCGAATGATGGTGAGTTTCGTTCACCCTACATCTACAGAAACAACCGGTATCTAAAATGAAGAACGTAAATAATTTAGATGATAGAGAGCTGAGAATGAGAGAAGAAGAAGACTGAAGGGAAGGTTAACCCGGTCAACAAACGCCCGCAGAAGTGGATGTTTTGGCCTACAGGCGCAGCATCGCAGCTGCCTGTAAACAGGCACAACGCAATCACATCCGAAAAAAAAGACTCCGGATGAACGCAGAAGAAAAGAAGAGACCAAATGGATGTCAGTGAGAAATAATTAGGGTAAATAAAATATAAAAATGTGAACCTCCCCGGCGGGGAATCGAACCCCGGTCTCCCGCGTGACAGGCGGGGATACTTACCACTATACTACCGAGGACACGAACACTGTTGCTTATCCTGACTATATAACGCAAGTCAAATTTTATTTGGGAGGTTTTGTTTCGTCCATGTTAGGGAATTCCTTAACTGGTTTATTAGTTGTGTTTCCTCCCGATGGATGTGCATTAAGTATTCACTGCTTTCACATTTATGTGTAAAATAATGTGCAAATAACACGACTAGGACTTTTATAAATAATGTATGTTTTAATAAATTCTAAATTTACATGAACGTGTGCTTTATAATGTAAAATAATTTTGGGAAATCCTCTTCTAAGCGATTTGTAATAACGCGAACAGCCATATTTTGTTACATGGTCGCCATCTTTGGCACCACTGGCAATCATAGAGCGAAGAAATGACAGTGGAGCAAACACCTTTACCAGTTCGGCCAGGACAGGTGAGTAATTGCGAATGTTAATAGATTAATGGCAAACTAAAGCATGCATGCATTTCTCTGGCGTTTGTTTAATTGTAAAACTGCGAGGTAATGGTAATGTGTGGTTATCAGTCGCCGGAACTGGGAAACTCCAGCAGTCGAGAGAGTCGTTATCGTTTGTTCAAAAGTTGTAGTTGTTTACAATCGAGGCATGGGGAATGCAAACTTATTGGGTTGGTTGTGACCATGCAAAGTTATTATTATTAAGAAGGTGCAGTCTTCATTCTTCGGTAAAATAGTGCCATTTTAAGTCAACAAAAGACACTACATTCTAAAAGTAAAAGAAAAAATTAATACAAGACGTAAGAAGGGTGCATTGTAATTTGTTGTAAAGCAACTCTGAAGTCAGCAAGCCATGACTTGAGTTGTGAGTTGCTTTGGGGTGAAGTTTAGAAAACCTACAATTTTTAGTACAAAAACGAATATAATCAAATGTTACAGGCTGTGAAAATATATATTATATATATAGATTAGTAAACTTTATTTAGGAGTATAGTTTTAAAGTTTCAAAGTAGACATTTGCAACAAATAACTGAAAATTGTTGGTGCCATCTTGATTCCAGTACCAGTGTCTGTATGAAATGAAATAAATGAACTTAAACAAATATGGTACCAACCAGCGCCATTACACCAATTAAAAACTGAAAATATTAATAATGAACCAGAAACTAACTACTACGTTTTAAAAGAAATAATATGACATTAATGTTGAGGTCTGAGTATGATTGAGAAAGAAGAAAATGAAGATTCATTTCAAGTTATACAAGAAATATTGAAGAGAAAGGTTAGATAGATGAACATAAAACTCCATGTGTAAAATATTATTTCTTAGCCTACAACTTGGATGGGCTTCTTTTGCTTTAAAGGAAGAAACTAGTGGATTATGTCACAAGCAGAATGATATTGCTCACTGCTTACTAGAGTAGGTAATATGTAATGCAAAGACAACCACTAATAGAATGTGTCCCCCGGGAAGGTTAACCCGGTCAACAAATGCCTGCAGAAGTCAGATGTGTCGGCCTAACGGCACAAGAACGCAGCTCTGCTGTAAACAGGCACAACGCAATCACGTCCGAAAAAACTCTTCGGATGAATGCAGAAGAAGAAGAAGAATGTGTCCCACTGCCTCAATTAGTAGAAACCCTTCTGCGGGTAGATGCCTCCAGAGAGATGAGGGGAAAGGTTAAACAGTATATAATTAAGGGTGCTCACTCTTAAACTTCCTGTGCACTGATTTTAAGTTAGGTGGTTCAACCCCTACACTGGCGGAAATGTAATGAACCAGAAACTAACTACTAGATTTTTAAAGAAATACTATGACATTAATGTTGGGCTTAGCTGTTGACTTCTCGTTAAGAAAGCAAACTACTGAACGTACAATTGTCTAGATTATTAACCTGGGGTTGATCACAACGTCCTGCACAATTTTTTTATGGAAAGTGAGGTATGAAATTGTGATTGTTATCAGACAAATATTGTAATTGTTATCAGTCAAATATTGTGATTGTTATCAGTGAAAGATTGTGATTGTTATCAGTCAAAGATTGTGATTGTTAACAGTGAAAGATTGTGATTGTTATCAGTCAAAGATTGTGATTATCAGTCAGAGATTGTGATTGTTATCAGTCAGAGATTGTGATTGTTACCAGTCAGAGATTGTGATTGTTATCAGTCAAAGATTGTGATTATCAGTCAAAAATAAAAACTGTACTCAGTTCATGGAGGATGATGGCAGTATGAATTTTCGCAGGTTTAATATAGACAGACCTTCATTATGCACATTTTATAGATTAATATATTAATAGGATCCTCGCTGGTGCTGCGTAGTTCATGCACTGAGCTGAGATTCTCCAGACTAAGGCTTGAGTTAGGAGCAGAACGGAGCACTTATGGGTTACACCTGTGTGCCGAGATGTTGATCCGTCGACTAAACTAAACTAAATATTATAGATTAATATAACATGCATTGAAAAGTGATGTTGGTATGGATTTATATTCATGTGAATGCTTAACTATATGATATATATTTGACAATCAGTATAAACATTCAAAACTGCAATAAAACTTCGGTTTTCATTGGTAATCCATTTGAAAACGATTGGTGACATCCGAAACCTACGAAAACCGACACAATTTTTTCCCATATGAATCAATGTAAGTCCAATTAATTTGTTCTAGACACTCCAAAATGCATACCAAAATCACATTTTATAGAGTGTAAATATAGTGTTTTTTAATGAATCAAACGTCTCGCGCGCTCAGTGTGTGACTCATCTGCAATCATTTTATCCTTTGTCTTTATTCCATTTCTATTTGCCCTCCATGCAACACGTTCAGCGGCGACTTGCTCCCAATGTTTGTTATCAATGCCTGTATCAATCATCTTTGTATCATAGTAGAGGCCGACCCTGAAATCTCTTACCCATCTGTAATTCACCAAAAAAGATGTACTTTGGTATTCTACCATCATCCATCCTCTTAAGTGTCCTATCCATCTAAGTCTACGAAGACTGAGCATAGAAAAAACTGTCACACAACCTGATCTTTCCAATACTTCAGTGTTTGACATATATATCTATATATAAATGACTATGTTTTCACATGAATCCACTGTGGACGAACATTTACAGCACGAATTGGCCTTATCAGCCACATTCACCACCGCCATGGGTTGTAGTTATTAAGCCTTTTTGAAGCACAATGTACCAAACTATGATCTGTTAAAACGGAAAGGTGCCAATAACAATATATATATATGTATATATATATATATATATATATATATATATATATATATATATATATATATATATATATATATATATATATATGTATATATATATATATCAATATATCATGAGTTATTGAGGCGGGCGGTAGCTGATCAGTGACACCTATAGGTGTCTCCCATATGTATATATGTCAATATATATATTATAGTCAGGTCTTAGTCAGATATGACTGAGCTACCGTATAACAGTAGACGGTACTACCTGGTTTCTGTTAGCGCCGAACGTTGGGCGGCGCTTACCAAACCCGACACCCCACATTGTGCCAACGGCTTCGGGCGGAAGAGCGCAATTGGGAGGGTACAAGCCTTACCCTGGTGCGAGGAAATGCAAGCTAAAGACAAAATTGTCATGGCAGGGCAGACCAGGCCCTAAGCCTTGGTTGGCGACTGGTCTAGGATCGAAGCTCCGACAGGCGGACAGTTAGAGCATTGCTTTGCTGATCCGGCAGCTTCTGCAGCTTGTCTTGTTCCAGATGTAGGGGTGTTACCTTTCCTCTGGAGTGAACTAGGCAGGCCGAGAGAGGGATCATGCTGCATGGGCAACACATGATCTCTATATTTTAGCCCAGGCTTTGTGCTATGGAGAGGCAATAACTCCATCCCTGGTCTTAACTGGTCTCGGAATCAAAGCGAGAGGCAACTGTTACGGGTTATAAGTCCTTGTCAGTTGGCGTAGACATGGGGCGCCACGCGTTGCCTCTGACGGTGGGAGACACCTATAGGTGTCACTGATCAGCTACCGCCCGCCTCAAGCTGGGCAGCCCCCAGCCAATTGGGTGCTGATCCGCCACAGCCTGTCTGCTTCAATGGGTGCTTGGGGCTAGGACAAAATCTGAATCGCAGGCTGTAAAACCAATGCACCAGGTACAAACAAAAATATAAATAGAAACCTCAAGCTACGACTTGCAACCTGGAACGTGAGAACCATGTGTCCAGGATTTTCCACTGACTTGACCAATATTGACGATGTGAGAAAAACGGCTGTGATTGATGCCGAACTCAATCGTCTTAACATTGATATTGCTGGCCTGCAGGAGACTCGCCTCGCTGAGGAAGGGTCACTCAGGGAAAACAACTACACCTTTTTCTGGAAGGGTAAAGGGCAGGCAGAAAAAAGGCAACACGGTGTGGGCTTTGCAGTGAAGAATTCGCTACTGGGAATGATTGAAATTCCAGCAGGAGGAAATGAAAGACTATTATCCCTGCGCTTGGCAACCTCTTGTGGGTTTGCCACCATTATTACTGCATATGCACCGACACTCGATTCCTCTGATGATGTGAAGGATTTGTTCTATGAGGAGTTAGACTCTGTGATCAAGGCAGTTCCAAAATCCGACTACATTTATATGCTCGGTGATTTCAATGCTCGTGTGGGCAAGGACTCGAGTTCATGGCCAGTGTGCCTTGGAAAATACAACATCGGTCGCATGAATGAAAATGGGCAAAGGCTGCTGGAGCATTGCACCAGTAATGACCTATGTATTACAAACTCTTTTTTTAAAACAAAAGAGATGCATAAGGTCACATGGAAACATCCAAGATCCGGCCATTGGCACCAGCTGGACTTCATCATCACACGGAGACAACATCTGAACCATATATCATTGACTCGTAGTTACCACAGTGCTGACTGTGATACGGATCATTCTTTGGTTGTTGCAAGGGTTAGACTGAGACCAAAGAGAATCTACACAGCTAAACACAAATCTAGCCCCAGGATTAATATTATTAACACTCATGATCCTGAAAAGTGCTTTCAGTTTCAACAGCAACTTGAAGACGCTTTCACTGATACACCAGAAAATTGTACAGTAAATGATAAATGGAATAAACTTAAGGAAACTCTTTGTAAAACTGCCGTAAAGGTTTACGGCACTGTGGATCAAAAGAGGCAGGACTGGTTTGCGGCCAACAGCGAGACTCTGCAGCCCTTGATTGATAAGAAGAAGAAAGCTCTCTTAAGAAACAAGGAAAGACCAACGCGTAACACTCTGAGTGAGCTAAGGCAAGCTAGGAAGGATGTGCAAAAGGCTGCCAGGCAGTGTGCAAATGATTATTGGATCAAGTTATGTGAGTCCATTCAAATCGCAAGTGATAAGGGAGACATAAGAAGCATGTATGAAGGAATAAAGAAAGCCTGTGGTCCAGTGATCAAAAGAAGTGCACCATTGAAAACCTTGACTGGAGAAGTCATCACTGATAAGAAACAGCAGATGGACAGATGGGTAGAGCACTATTTGGAGCTTTACTCAAGTGAGACCAAACTAGCGGATAATGCCCTCAACGCCATAGAGGCTCTACCAACTCTTGACCACCTGGACACACTTCCCACCATAACAGAAGTTAAGTGTGCTATAAATGAACTTGCATCTGGCAAGGCTCCAGGTAAGGATGGGATTCCAACAGAGGTTATCAGGAGTGGGCAAGACACACTCACTATACAGATCCACCAGCTAATAGAGCTATGCTGGCGTGAAGGACAAGTCCCACAGGATTTCAAAGATTCAAGCATCATAACACTGTACAAGAACAAGGGCGATCGGAGCGACTGCAACAACTATAGGGGTATCTCACTTCTGTGTATTGTTGGAAAAGTATTTGCCAGAATTGTTCTGCGCAGACTTCAAGTCCTAGGAGATCAAGTCTACCCCGAATCACAGTGTGGCTTTCGACAGAACCGGTCTACCACTGATATGATATTCTCATTGCGACAAATGCAAGAAAAATGCCGTGAACAGAATCAACCACTGTTTATTGCCTTCATCGACCTCACAAAGGCATTTGATTTGGTCAGTCGTGAGGGTCTGTTCAAGGCACTAAAGAAGATTGGCTGCCCACCAACTCTTCTGTCCATTGTGGAATCGTTCCACACAGGCATGAAGGGTATAATCAAGTTTGATGGTGCAACTTCTGAAGATTTTGAAATCAAGAGTGGAGTTAAGCAAGGTTGTGTACTAGCTCCCACCCTCTTTGGAATATACTTTTCACTTCTACTGAAATATGCATTTCGTGATCAGGATGGTGGTATATACATTCACTCACGCTCAGATGGCGGCCTCTACAATGCTCAGAGATTGAAGGCTAAGACCAAAATTAGGAGGGTACTGATCAGAGAGTTGCTTTTTGCAGATGATGCTGCAGTTACGACCCACTCTGAGGAAGAATTGCAATGTCTACTATCTGCATTCTCCAATGCTTGTTCTGAATTTGGTTTAACAATTAGCAAAAAGAAGACACAGATTATGTCACAAGGTGCACATGGGGTACCATCAATCTTTATTGACGACGCCGAACTAGAGATAGTAGACCATTTTACATATCTAGGATCGGTGGTAAATAGCAAATTATCCCTAGATCAGGAAATCAACATCCGGATTGGTAAGGCAGCAACAACAATGAACAGGTTAAGAAAAAGAGTCTGGGAGAACAGGAAGCTTACTGCCAAAACAAAAGTCCTTGTCTATCAAGCCTGTGTCCTTAGTACTCTTCTCTATGGCAGTGAAACCTGGACAACTTACTCACACCAAGAGAACAATTTAAACAGCTTTCATATGCGGTGTCTGCGAAGAATTCTTGGTATTA
The DNA here is from genome assembly GCA_963921405.1 of Cepaea hortensis. Classification (NCBI taxonomy): domain Eukaryota; kingdom Metazoa; phylum Mollusca; class Gastropoda; order Stylommatophora; family Helicidae; genus Cepaea; species Cepaea hortensis. The sequence continues at coordinate 456,099,457 of OY992876.1, read as the reverse complement.
AGTGGCAAGACAAAATCACAAATACTGAAGTATTGGAAAGATCAGGTTGTGTGACAGTTTATTCCATGCTCAGTCTTCGTAGACTTAGATGGATAGGACATCTTAGGCGGATGGATGATGGTAGAATACCAAAGGATATCTTTTTTGGTGAATTACAGATGGGTAAGAGATCTCAGGGTCGGCCTCTACTACGATACAAAGATGTGTGTAAGCGGGACATGATTGATACAGGCATTGATAATGCACATTGGGAGCAAGTCGCCGCTGAACGTGTTGCATGGAGGGCAAATATCAGAAATGGAATAAAGTCAAAGGAGAAAATTATTGCAGAAAAGTCACACACCAAGCGTTTGAGACGTAAGATGGTGCATGATGGTGGAAATGACCACGTGTTCACATGCACCCACTGTGAACGGACATTTACAGCGCAAATTGGCCTTATCAGTCACACTCGTTACCGCCATAGTTAAAAGTTATTATGCCCTTTTAAAGCACAAACTATCGTCTGTCAAGACGGCAAGGTGCCAATGTGTGTGTGTGTATATATATATATAAAAGGAGCCAGTGCTGTGGCAATGGGGTTATGAATACAGCTGCAGGTAATATCGAAGCCGACTGGTTAATAATAATGGACAGTAATGGTGATTGTCAGTTGGTTTTCATTTTCAAGTTGTTACATGAACCCATCTTAGATATCGCTTTCTTCGGTCATGTGATGAGAAGAGAGGCATTGGAGAACATCGTGACAACTGGAAAGATCGAGGGGAAGAGAGGCAGAGGCAGACCAAGAGAAATGATGCTGGATGGATTGAGACGGTGGCAGGGAGGAATATCATCAGCAGAGTTGATCCAGAACACCAAAGACCGAGATCTGTGGAGAGCCATGAACGCCAACGCCAGCTGGCAGGGCAGTTGATGATGATTTTTTTCTTTTTATGCACTCGCTTGCTTTGAACTCAAGCGTAGTCTGTAAACACTATTTTTATAGTAGTGGTGGACTGAATTTTGCGTGTGGATTTGCTTCCTTATTAAGTGTACCTCGCCATCAGGCGAACCCACTCCAACTTCAGAGGTACTTGTAATTTATGTCCCCAAGTCAAATACGACAGGTCAGCATTTTAGTCCAGTTCGGTGTAATGGATGAACCGCTAACCTCGGCATCAGCAGACTGGATGTTTAAGAACACCCGTTCTCATCCATTCGGCCATGTGGACCTTCGATGATGATGATGGTCTTGGATATCTTGGATACAGAAAAGAACAAATTAATCCATACAACAAGATCTTAATATTGAAGAAGGTTGGCTACTAAAGATGATAAAACAAAGAAAATAACTTCTAGATTTATCTACAACTTTATTTACTTCCCAAGGCATTGTCTGGAGTAAACTAGGCAGGCCGAGAGATAGGGATCATGTTGCATGGGCAACACATGTCTCTAAATTCAGCCCAGGTTTTGTGCTATGGAGAGGTATAACTCCATTCTACAAACTGTCATCTATCAAGACGGTCAGGTGCCTGTCAATACCTCCATGCCATCATTTTAGACCTTTAAGGATAATGTCTCTGGTCTGCTTCTGCCTCTTTTACCGTTTATCTTTCCAGTTATTGTGATATTCTCCAATGACCCACTTCTCATTCTGTTCCTGAATTACATTGTCTCTTTCATGAACAGAGATCCAGAGACGAGAACTTGAATCTGACAATAGCCAAGATTCGGGAGATTACTGGAGCACCTGACCATGTGATTAAAGAGGCCATCCAGGCTTGTGTTCGTACAGATGGCACTATCAAAGTGGATGATGTGATCACCACCATCATTGGTGACGACACTGTGGCCGTTACCAACACTGCAAAGGTGAAAAGCTCGTGATAATATTTTTGTGAACTTTTGGTTATAGTGGTATAATATTTTTGTGAACTTTTGGTCATCATAGTGGTATAATATTTTTGTGAACTTTTGGTCATCATAGTGGTTGTCTCTGTTAATGGCCAGAATGTTTCAATCTTTCTTTGATCTGTTATTGCTGTATGGATATTTTATGATAGTGTGTTAAACAGTTTGGCATAGTATAGAAGTGTGTTAGTACAGTGTAGTATGTTAATACGTTTTGACTGCATGGTATAGTATATTATGTGTTTGCGAGTATGGCATAGTATGTTAGTATGTCTGTCAGTATGGTATAGTTTGTTAATATATTTGACAGTATGCTATAGTGAGCAGTGAGTTTGACAGCAAGGTATATTATAGTTGTGTTTTATAGTCTAGTAGTTTGGGTGACAGTATGGTATAGTGAAGCAATGTGTTTAACTGTGTGGTGGAGCAGTGTGTTTGTCAGTATGGTATAGAGTGGCAGTGTGTTTGTCAGTATGGTATAGAGTGGCAGTGTGTTTGTCAGTATGGTATAGAGTGGCAGTGTGTTTGTCAGTATGGTATAGAGTGGCAGTGTGTTTGTCAGTATGGTATAGTGTGGCAGTGTGTTTGTCAGTATGGTATAGAGTGGCAGTGTGTTTGTCAGTATGGTATAGTGTGGCAGTGTGTTTGTCAGTATGGTATAGTGTGGTAGTGTGTTTGTCAGTATGGTATAGTGTGGTAGTGTGTCAGTATGGTATGGCATGGTAGTGTGTTTGTCAATATGGCAAAGCATGGTAGTGTGTTTGTCAGTATGGCAAAGCATGGTAGTGTGTTTGTCAGTATGGTATAGTGTGGTATTGTGTTTGTCAGTATGGTATAGTGTGGTAATGTGTTTGTCAGTTTGGTATAATGTGGTACTGTGTTTGTCAGTATAGTATAGTGTGGTAGTGTGTTTGTCTGTATGGTAACAAATATAAATAAAATGGGTTAAATTATGGTAAAGCTGTTGAAATATAAACTGTTGAGAAACATGAAATATAGTTTTTTTTAAAAATCACGTTGTGGTAAGAGGCCTTCATTAGCAGACAAGAAGAAGAAAATGCAACAACACACAGTCACCTCATAATGTGATGGTTGGGAGCAAAGAGAAATAGCCAACCATGCATCATGCAATGCTCACGGTTGAAACAACCCAAACCAGTGACTGGAAATGGCTGCTAACAGCAACACAGTTTGTTCATGGAGATAAAGTGTTGATGACTGACAAACTTTATGAAGTTGTAAAGGAAAGTAACATAAACAGGAACTCCTTCAATGCAACCCGGATCTCCGAAAAACCACAAATATACGACCATATCTGTCTTTGGTTGTATGAGGAACCTCTTCTTCATCTCCTCCTCCCCTCCTCCTATTCATCTTTTTCTTATTCTCCACCACCTCCTTCTTATTCTTCTTGTCTGGAGCAGACATCAGTGGTCATGACTCCCAAGCCCTCTCTGTCATCAGATTTTTGGATAAAGTTAGTGATGCTTTTATTATTGATTTATTTAGTTGTTTTTTGCATTTGAGATTTGAAGATTGAGCACAACCCACTACTGGCAGTGCTGATCATATTCTGGTACGAACCTTGGGCCTTGTCCACATCAGATTGGAAGTACTAGACTCAAGTTTCGCTCTCATTTGAGCTCGTCAGTAGTGAAAATCCCTGACTGGACCCGGGATTGAGCTCCAGATCACTGGCGTGTGGGTAACCACTTAATGAGGCGACTCACGCTAGACGCGCCCAAATTATCATACTAGAATATTACGTCACCCATTGTAGGCTATAGCTCAAAGTTTGCCCGATCGCCACGACTAACATCCATCAATTGATGTGGTCCTAATGTGGTTTTTATTATTATTTGTTGCCCAGCTATTTAATCTTTCCACACTTCTCTGTCATCCCTTGTCTCTCTTGCCTAATATTTTCCCTCTTACAGCTAATTCCTCTATTTTATCTCTTCGCTTACTATGTCCTGTAAATTTCATTTGTTTTTTCCTTATGGTTTTTATGATTTTGTAAACATGGCACCTGCAGATCCTCTCTGGGCATTGGGTCGGAGGCTGTTGACAATGAAGTCCCTAAAACTGTGGAGGAGACATAACCAACCCTGGCCTAATTGCTAGTCAGTCCAAATGTGCTGGGCTATATTGTAGCGTGGTCATCTACAGTAGAGAGAAATCCCCACACATCAAGTAGAAGACGCAAAGACTGACCTTTAGGAAAGCCTACTCACTGCAGGAAAAGAAGACAAAGTTGGCTCGTTTAATTTAGGGAGTATAGATATTAGTCCCAAAAGAGTCTCTTTCCTAACATTGGCACAGACACCAGAAGGTAAAACTTGAAGCTGTTTAAACAGGTGGAAGACAGCAGGTTTAGTGACCTGTGCTACGCTTGCCTGTGATGAAGTTGAAGCCCCCAGATCTCTTTCGCACAAGACAATTGAAATACAAATATTTAAACAATTTTTGTCATGATTCACTATACTACTAATCTAATTGTTATGAGGTTTAAAAAAAGCAATAAATGTCAATTGATTACTTTTTAGTGTAATACTCTATCAATACATAAGGTCGGAGGCTGTTGTCAGTGAAGTACCTACAACCTGTGGAGGAGACATGACCAACCCTAGGCCTGATTGCTAGTCAGTCCAAATGTGCTGGGCTATATCACAAGCTGGCTGATTCCTAATATGCCTCTCCACAAATGTGAAGTTCCGGTACCATGCTTGCACACTACACTGGTTTTTGAGCCTGGAAAAGGGAAGGAGAACTGTAACATAGTCCCCCCATTGTGATGGTACTTTGGTACTGTGTATATACACACACACCCACGCACACATGCATGCACAGATGCACAAGCACACACACACACACACACATGAACAGGGAAAGAGAGAGAGAATGTTATAGAGTAGTGTATGCTTATGTTTCGAACAGAAAGTTCAGCCAGCAAATACGAAAGCATTGGATAATACAGATGCTCGGCCAGGGTCATCTAATGTGCCATCTCCATACTCTGGGGGACCCAAACAGTCACCAACTGCTGTAACTGGGGTCCAGGCCTCAAGTGAAGGTAAATAACAACGTGAAAGTTCTGACATCTGCAACTTTAACCAATCTGTTTGCTTTGTGTTTGCAGATATATTAACTTTTATAATTCTTTATATCTTTCAAACAAGTTGAAAAATGACAGGTGGCCAATTGCTGAACTGAGTGGTTTGCATTATGTAGTAATGCGTGTGCAACTGCTGGTTGTTCTAGTTACTGCTGCTTCCATCAACAATGAACTGTAATTCTAGTGGTTGACTGTTGTGTTGGCATTCTGGCAGCCGCCGAATGCATGCTTTTATATACCTGGGCGTGCAGTTGGTTGGGTCAGGACTGCTGTCTATTTCACTTTTCACATGGGGCAGTGAGGAACTGTTTGTGTGATATTCACTGGCACAGGAACAGTGCATTATGGGGTGACCCATTGCCGTGTTGGAACTGCAACTAATGACTAACCAAATTGATCAATTTAAATATCTAGAAGCAATCATAACATCAGATGGAAAATGCAGAGATTAAGAGCAGAAAAGGTCAAGCAAAAGCTGCAATTCAGAAAATAAAAAGTATCTTATGAAATAAGTAATTATCATCGAATGTCAGAATGAGAGTACTAAAAGGTTATACAGAACCTGTTTTGCTGTATGGCAGTGAATCATAGAAGGTGAATAAACAAATTTGGAAGAGCTTGGAAGCAACATGGGTCGTGAGAGGAATATTGCACATACTTTAGACTACTAGAGTAACTTCTGCTTCTTCTTTACCCTCTCCTTCCTACTCCTCCTCTTCTGCTGTTGCTGTTGCTGCTGCTTCTTCTTTTTCTTTGTACACCTTCAGATGGTAGCCTGAAAATATGTAAAGAACGCAGCTGTCAAGTTGAGGTTGTTGATGTCTTTATAGTGTTTTGGAGTGGGTGTAGGCCAGTATGAGTTTCTCTGTTCTGCACAAGCTGGACAATCTGGCAAATGTTTAGCTGTCATTTTATAAATTCCACAGTTTCATTCATCAGTATCTCCTATCTTTAGTTTATTGAACAAGTGATATTTCAGCTTGTTATGTCCTGTGCAGAGTCTGAAGATTGGTACTTGTTCACTTCGGTGGGGTTGGTAATATGCATAATCTTTCAGGTGACCTGGATGCTCTGATTCCAACTTGGTTCTTTGAGTGCTTATAAACCTCTTGTCTTCATCATAGGTTATTTCTACATCAGGCTGAGGTAGTCTTCCACCTTCCTTTGCCAATTTGTCAGCCTTTTTATTTCTACGTATGTTGCAATGTGATGGGATCCATTGTATTACAACTCTTATGAATTTCTCCCACAGTCTGCAGAGTGCTACTCTTAAGGCTGCTAGTTCTCCACTGCTTTTTTGCGACATACCAATTCTGGGTGATGCTGGGAAGTTTTTTCCATGCTGGGAGATAAAAGTGGCGTGTCCAAGTTGGCATCACCACAGTGTTCCGACTAGCAGTTTAATTTTGCTCTGATAGGAACTGTGGGTCAGGTCTTAGTGAGATATGACTGAGCTACTGTATGACAGTAGATGGTACTACCTGCTTTCTGTTAGCACCGAATGTTGGGCAGTTCTCACCACACTCAACATCCCACATTGTGCTAACGGCTTTGGGTGGAGGAGCACAATTGGGAGGGTACAAGCCTTATTCTAGTGTGAGAAAATGCAACCTAAAGACTAAATGTCATGGCAGGGCAGACCAGGCCCTAAGTCTTGGTCAACAACTGGTCTGTGATCGAAGCTTCAACAGGTGGACAGTTAGAGCATTGCATTGCTGATCCGGCAACTATTGAGGTTTGTCTGGTTTCAGATGTATTATTGTTACCTTTCCTCTGGAGTAAACTAGGCAGGCTGAGAGAGGGATCATGCTGCATGGGCAACACATGGTCTCTACAATTCAGTCTAGGCTTGTGCTATAGAGAGGCACAACTCTATCCCTGGGTCTGCATAGCTTGTAGTTATTATGCCTTGTTGGAAGCACAATATAACATTCATCTGTCAAGACATCAGGGTGCCATTGTGGTGTAGTGATAGAAACAATCTCTTGTCTTGATGATTAGAAACTGATCCATGATACATAAGGCCTGTATCCTAATCATTCAGCCATCCACTTCTCTAAAACTATCATTACAGCACTTAGTACCATTGCTGGTCTTCAGATCTCTACTTCATTCTTCTATTTATAATAAATTTGCTTGTGTTTGCTGGAAGGTTTTATGATAAAAGCTGATTGCTCAGGATATTTCATCTACTAATTAATGTAGGAAATATATTGTTATGGAGAGTCATAATCATTAAGATTCTGTAACTGTTAATTGATGTAATGATCATCCTGTGTTTTATCTGTTGGAGCTACATTTACTGCCGCATGGGTCACAGTAGGCTCAGATATTACCACTTCAACAAGTTAAACATTGGTGCCAGGGATTGGTGTCCTGATGGTAAACAGAATGACCACTTACCACAGGAGTGCTATCCATGCAAGGGCCAATGAGAATGTATTTGGCCGGCACCAAAAACGTATCAAGAAAAACTTCATGGCAGCCTGAAGGACATTTTAGAATGTGCAAAGAAGAGAAGGATATTTAAAAGTATATTACTCTTTCATTACTTGTGTAATGCTACTTATGATTGGTTATTCTGTTTATTTCTACCAGTGAGTATAGATCTATAATTCTAAGACAAATGTAGATTAACAATTATGTAAAGTCCATTATGTCTTGATCCATTGTTTCCCCCAAAGCTTTATTAGATGTCGTACATGCTTATAAAGGAAATATGGGAAGAAAATAAAATGAACAGCTTGGTAAAAGTTGTTGTCCGTAACTACCAGCAACTCATCTTTTAACATGTGCTGTTTTTTCTTCCAGAATACATTGATCTAACTCGGGACACACAAGGAATCCTTGGGGGACAGATCTCCAGAGAGGAGCAGGATATTAGCAGGTATTGTAACACACTTCTGATGTAGATTAACAGTTATTTTCAGACTTTCGATTAACAATCATTGTCAAGACTCTTCTAATGTAGAAGACTCTTCTAATGTAGATTAACAATCATTGATAATACTCTTCTAATGTAGATTAACAATTATTGTCAAGACTCTTCTGATGTAGATCAACAATTAATGTCATACTTATAGTTAAAAATATAGTAAGTTGTATAACCTATACAGGACATAGCAGTCAACTCCAACATTGTTTGGCTGTTTGTGATTCCTGGGCTAGTTTACGTTCAGTAGTTTGCCATTGCTTTCTGAATTACCAGCACTCATATCATTGTATGGAAACCAACGTAAGGCTGTCTGCTGCCAAATCGTCCTCAGCTGTTTCGAACGCGATATGTGGGATTGCGAATTACACTTTTAGTGTAGATTAATAATTGTTGTCAGACTCTTCTAATGTAAATTAATAGTTCTTGTCAGACTCTTTTAATGTAGATAAGCAGGTATTGCTGTCATACTTTTAATGTAGATTAGAACATATGATTGTCAGACTTTTATAATGTAGATCAGCAGGTATATTGAGGCCCTGGTTAACACTGGGGTTACGTTCTTGGAAAACATGACTTTAAGTGAAACGACGTATAGCGAAACACTATTTCCCATAGAATTAAATGAAATACAGCGTATTATGTAATGTTTATTTTGATGATTGTTGATATTTATTAGCTAAATAGAGGTGGGTTGGAGGGCCAGTGGTAGAGTTATTGGGACGTAGAGGCATTAAATTCTGCCTCTTCATTTGAGGATGCAACTAACTGTAACCTTTTCCTGGCTCTTCTCTGCTTGAAAAAAAAAATTGTCCAATGTCTGCTGCTCAGCCTTGTCCCTTTTCTCTAAGTAAAGCTTCTTGTAACAGTTGATGGCACTTCTTACTGCCCTCGACACTTTGGAGCTCTGTTCTCTGTTCGGATCAACCTCATTTATTATGTCCATTGCCACATGAATCAATTGAAAGATTGCGACAAACGTTCGGCTTTCAATGTTTGAGTTGGGGGGGGGGGGGGGGGGGGGTTGCAACCGGGTGCTCCTCTTCCTGCTGTGCTCTCTTCATTACTTTCATTTTTTCATCCTTTTGTTCTTCTCGTCCTGTCGTCACCTTCTGATGTAGTCACAGGAGATCTCCTTGACTGTATGTTGTGTTTGTGAATGTGTTTGTTTGCTGATGAAGGCTAATCGCCACAACGTCCTGTATGTGACTTCTAATGTAGATTGGCAGGTATTGCCATCAGATTTCTATAGTAGATTAACCGATATTGCTGTCAGACTTCTTATATAGATTAGCGAGTTTTACTATTAGACTTCTGATTTAGATTATCAAGTATTGCTGACTGACTTTTAACATAGATTAGAGATATGATTGTCACAGTTTTCTAATGTACATTAACAGGTATTGCTATCAGACTTCTATTGTAAGATAGGGGGCAAGTCTTTCAGACTTTTCTAATGTTGATTGACATTTGGAATCAATTGTCAGGCTACTAATAAAGATTAGCAGATATTGCTATAAGACTTCTAATGTAGATTGACAGATATGACTATGAGACTTCTAATGTAGATTGGCATATACGAGTATCAGACTTTTCTAATGTAGATAGGCAGATATGACTGTCAGAAATGTCTAATTTAGATTGGTAGTTATGATTGTCAGAATTTTCTAATGTAAATTGGTAGATATGATTGTCATAATTTTCTAATGTAGATTGGTAGATATGACTGTTAGACTTCTAATGTAGATTTACAGATATGACTATGAGACGTCTAATGTAGATTGGCAGATATGACTGTCAGACTTTTCGAATGTACGAGGGTAAGTTAATAAGTAAGTCACATATGGCTGTAGAAAAATAACTAAATATGATAACAACTTGAAACCAGTTTATTTTTATACATACATTGTCCCTTTATTTCTCAACGTAATTTCCACCAACATTGATGCACTTATCCCATCGTTTTATCAGTCCTCCCAAACCTGCTGCATAGAACTGCGGGCTCTGTTTTCTAAACCACGTTTTCACTTCACATTCAACTTCGGTGTCACTCGCGAAATGTCTCCAGCCAAGGTGGGTTTTCAGTGGACTTGGCCCCTAGCGATTTCCCGTAAAGTGGTGCATAGCTGGGTAGAAAAAGTTACGAGGGCGAGTCAATAAGTAAGTCACACAGTTCTGTGGGATGGCAGGTAATTGAAAACAAAACTCCTCTGCTGTGTGTCCACCGTGACGAGGTAGAGGGGCTTGTGCGTCCCAATGACCCCAAGAGCTATGCCGATGGTAGCACAGCTACTGGTAGGGCCACCCATGTCGGACAGGTCAAGGGAGAGGGACCAGATGAAGAGACACACAAACCTGCTGCCTTGTAGGTAGACTGGGGACAGTCAAAGGCTAGGGAAAGCACCCTGAATAAATGCTTGTCGAAATCGGATGTACTGAGCCACAGGCTTGACAAAGCAGTGCAACGTAAAACCTGCTGCCTTGTAGGTAGACTGGGGACAGTCGAAGGCTAGGGAAAGCATCCCGAATAAATGCTTGTCGAAATCGGATGTACTGAGGCACAGGCTTGACAAAGCAGTGCAACGTAACTTAATTTATGATGTCACAAATCAAAATTAATCGTTATGGTGCTAATCCCGTGAAGTCCCATCAGGCGGCGATAGTGCCGGGCCCCCTGCCTCGAGGGGGTCCACCCATGACTACTGGTGGTCACCTTCCCCTGTGCTGTGGAGTCAAGGCACAGAGGAGTAGGTTAAGAGCTATTGACCAAATACCCCGGACACTCAACATACTACAGTGGAATGCCGAAGGAGTTTACAAGAAGAAAGACTCCCTAACACAGCGACTTAATAAAGATAGAATAGATGTAGCATGCATTCAAGAGACACACCTCAACGCCAATCACAAATTCTCAGTCAGAGGATATCAGGCCACACGTTTCGACCGCGAAGGACACAAAGGAGGAGTTCTAATACTTACACGAAATACAATACCTTGCAGCGAAGTATCTGTGATCTCCGACAACCAAACGGAAATTATAGGTGTTGATATAATGATAAAGGACGTGAAAATAAGAATCTACAATCTGTATAGCCCAGCAGATAAGGACCTTACACTCTCAAACATGAAAATAACTGACACAAACTGCATTATTGTCGGAGACTTTAATAGCCGTTCAGAAAGATGGGGATACCCAGATACTGACAAAAGAGGAGATGAATTGGAGGACTGGGAAATAGACTCAAATCTCCATCTACTCAACAAAGCGGATGACACACCAAGCTTCTACTCCAGAAGATGGCTTACCACTTCTACTCCAGACTTAGCTTTCTGCACAGGAGACATCCTCCACAAAATTGATCGCCATGTGCTGGACCAATTAGCAGGTAGTGACCACAGACCAATCAAGCTTGTAATGAATATGGAGTATGTTCCACAGGAGCAAAAGCCCTTGCCCCGCTGGAATTACAAACGAGCAGATTGGGACAGATTTGCCATACTAACAGACAAATATTGTGAAAACATAAATACACGATATGGCAACATAAAGCAAATGGTGGAAAGTCTAAACAGAGCGATAATACAGGCAGCTACTGAGTCCATTCCTAGAGGATCGAGGAAAAATTACAAACCATACTGGACTGAAGAACTACAAAGTTTGGAGGACAAAGTTGAAGATGCCAGGAAGACAGCAGAGAGAGAACAAACAATTGAAGCGAATATCTCTCTCAAAGCCATCTCAGCAAAATATAAAAGAACAGTAAATCAAACAACAAGAGATTGTTGGAGGGAAAAAACAGAAGACCTGAATTTTGACAGGGATGGAAACAAACTATGGAAACTAGTGAAAGCCATGAACAATGAAGGACCTAGAAACAAACAAATAACAATTAAACAAGGAAATGCCTTGCTTACAGGAAAAAAGGCTGCAAATGCACTAATGGAACACTATGCAAATGCAAACCACATTGATATTACAACCGAACAGAAGAAAGCAATCAAAGACAAACAGATACATCATAGAAATATAGAGACAGCAGCAGAATATATGATGGCAAATCTAACAATGGAAGAAATGGAACAGGCAATGAATACCCTAAAAAAGAAGAAATCACCAGGAAAAGATGGAATCACAAATGAAATGCTAATAGGACTAGGCACCAAGGCAAAGAAGAAACTACTAGCAGTCCTAAATAACAGCTGGAAGAGAGGAATAGTCCCACAGGCATGGAAGGAAGCTATACTAATACCAGTCCCAAAGAAAGGAAAAGAACCTGGAAGAACCAAATGGCTATCGACCTATCAGTCTACTTAGCTGTGTAGGAAAATTAATGGAACGCATTATCAATGGCAGGCTAACATGGCATCTGGAAGAAAACCAACTCTTAACACTACACCAAGCAGGATTCAGAAAGTACAGATCCACTGAAGATCAAATAACCTATATAGCTCAGGAAATAGAGGATGCCTTCCAAGAGAAAAAGCACACACTAGCAGTCTGGATAGATTTAGAAAAAGCATTTGATAAAGTATGGAAGGAAGGACTGAAAGTAAAACTGCAAAACATGCATGTTTGTGGAAAAATGTATAAATGGATCAGCCACTACCTTGAGAACAGAACTGCCAGGACAAAAGTACAAGGACAAACAAGCAAAATGATGCTGCTGGAGCAAGGTGTCCCCCAAGGAGGAGTTCTTTCACCAACATTATTCCTAGCATATATAAATGACATCACAGAAAATTTTCCAGCCAGAGTACACACATCCTCCTTTGCAGATGACCTAGCCATATGGACATCTGAAGAATATATTAGTACAGCTAACAGCAGAATACAGCAAGCCTTATTAGCGCTAGAGTGAAGATAAGTGAGGAGAAAACAACATGCACAGTGTTCTCCCTCTCAAATAAAACTCAGCAACCTAAGCTGGTATTGAATGGAAAAATATTGCGCCATGAAGAAAATCCAAACTATCTAGGAGTCACCTTTGATCGTCGCCTGACATGGAAGACACAGTTTGAGAAAAATCGAACAAGAGCAAGGCAGAAAATGGCAATCATGAAAAAGCTTGCTGGTACAACGTGGGGAGCAGATGAGAAAGTTCTCAAGAAGTTATATACTGGACGGGTGAGGCCAGTACTGGAATATGGCATTGCAGCTTGGACAACAGCAGCTAAGTCAAACTTTAACAAAATAAGTAGAGTCCAAAACCAAGGAATGCGAATCATAACTGGAAGCCTGAAGACAACACCTATTAATGAACTAGAAAAGATCACTTGTTTACAACCAGTGCAGGATAGAAGAGATAGCAGAGCCCAGCAACAAGCAGAAAAATTTAGAAGATTGACAGACCACCCTATGTACAACAGATTTAATGGTTTTGGAAAGGGAAGACTGAAGCGTAGCAACTTTGTAGAAACTGCAAAACGAAGGATTAGGGCATATCCTATACTTAACATATCAACAGTCAAGCCCATATACAATGCACACAAGTTCCCAGCTTGGAAACAGCAGCAACTGCCTGAGATGATAGAAAACATTCCTGGTATTGAGAAAAAGAACACTCAGCATGAAACCGAAAGAAGAGAAATAACCCTAAACTACATAAAAGAACATTACCCAAGCAGGAATTGGACCCATGCATATACAGATGGATCAGCCAAAAATTCAATAGAGAATGGAGGAGGAATTCTCCTAAATTTAAAAAATGGAGTGAAAAAAACACATTCAATGGCAACTGGAAAATTTTCAAGTAACTTCAAAGCGGAGGTAGAGGCTCTGAAAACTGCAGCAGAAATGCTCCTGATGGAGGAAGATAAAGAGAAGCAAATAGCTATCTTCACAGATGCAAAGTCAGCTGTCTCAATACTGAAGAGCAATAACAGCACAGAACTAACTGACCTAAGAGCAGCACTCCATGGTCTATGCCAGAAATCCAAAAAAGTTGTAATACAGTGGATCCCATCACATTGCAGTATACCTGGAAACGAAGAGGCTGACAGACTGGCAAAAGAGGGCGGACGACTACCACAGCCCGACATAGACATAACCTATAATGAGGCAAAGAGGTTGATAAAAAGCACTTATAGAACCAAATGGGAATCAGAGCATCCAGGCCATCAGAAGGATGATGCATATTACAAACTCGACCGAAGAGAACAAGTAGCAATCTTCAGACTCCGCACAGGACATAACAGGCTGAAATACCACTTGTTCAATAAACTAAAGATAGGAGATACCGATGAATGTAATTGTAGAACTGGAAAAATGACAGCAAAACATTTGCTGCAGGATTGCCCAACGTATGCAGAACAGAGAAAGATATTTTGGCCCACACCTGCTTCATTTGAGGACAAGCTCTATGGAGATATCAACAAACTAAAGTTGACCGCAGCTTACTTTAACTACATACAGGTTGACATTTAAAGGTGCATGAAGACCCAGAGGCATGAAATGGAATATTGCTTGGATAGCAAATCCATTATGTGGAAAGTCCAAATCGAAAGCTCGCTGTGTGGGCTTCATAAAAGGTGGAAAAGTGTCCTAGTGGGATGAAATGGAATATTGCTTGGATAGCAAATCCATTACGTGGAAAGTCCGAATCAAAAGCCCATTGTGTGGGCTTTATAAAAGGTGGAAAAGTGTCCTAGTGGCATGAAATGGAATATTGCTTGGATAGCAAATCCATTACGTGGAAAGTCCGAATCAAAAGCTCACTGCGTGGGCTCCATAAAAGGTGGGAAAAGTGTCCTAGTGACACGAAATGGAATATTGCTCGGATAGCAAATCCATTACGCGGAAAGTCCGAATCGAAAGCTCACTGTGTGGATGTCATCTGCACACTGCATTCTTCTGGTTTCCGGAAGAACAGCCTATGGTGAACGGAAGGCCCAATATACGGAAGTGAGGCTAAGCAGCCATGTCCAGGACGTGACGATTCCTTGGGTGAGCCCAGTACCAGAGCGCTGTGTGTTGGCTCTGCAATTATGGAAGCCTCCTTGGATGGCAGGGAATGCCCATGGTCTGCCCCTGCCTTCCCTTGAGGGCTGACCAGGATCTTTGGCTGTTCTATATGGACCAGCTGGGATGGGGGATAACACCACAACAGTGAGAGTCAAACGTCCTAAGAAACCCCCGGGAAGGTTAACCCGGTCAACAAATGCGCGCAGAAGTCGGATGTGTCGGCCTAACGGCGCAAGAACGCAGCTCTGCTGTAAACAGGCACAACGCAATCACATAAAAAAAAAAAAACTCCGGATGAACGAAGAAGAAGAAGAGGAAGAAAACAAAGCACGCAGTTCTCTGCAGCCGGTTTGGGAACACTGATAAAATGATGGGATAAATGCATCAATGTTGGTGGAAATATGTTGAGAAATAAAGGGACAATGTATGTTTAAAAATAAACTGGTTTTAAGTTGTTATCATAGTTAGTTATTTTTCTACAGCCATTACTTATTAACTTACCTTCGTAGATTGGCAGATATGACTGTCAGACATTTCTAAGGTAGATTGGTAGGTATGATTGTCGGAATTTTTTAATGTAGATTGGTGTATATATGATTGTCAGAATTTTCTAATGTGGATTGGCAGATATGATTGTCAGAATTTTCTAATGTAGATTTGCAGATATCACTGTCAGACTTCTAATGTAGATTGGTAGATATGATTGTCAGAATTTTCTAATGTAGATTGGCAGATATGACTGTCAGACTTGTAATTTAGATTGACAGATATGACTATGAGACTTCTAATGTAGATTGGCAGATATGACTGTCAGACTTCTAATGTAGATTGGTAGATATGATTGTCAGAATTGTCTAATGTAGATTGGTAGATATGATTGTCAGAATTTTCTGATGTAGATTGGCAGATATGATTGTCAGAATTTTCTAACGTAGATTGGCATATATGATTGTCAGCATTTTCTAATGTAGATTGGCAGTTATGATTGTCAGACTTCTTGTGTAGATTAGTAGACCAAGCTGTCAAACAGTGGTTCCCTATTGTAATTGGTGGATATCTTTGCTCAGTGTGTTGTTTCATGCACAGTCAGGCCTGTGTGGATTTTTTTCACAAAATAAAATAAAAGCCATTATATTCTCCACTGACCTTGGAATAGTGTGTTAGATGTCTTGCCTTTGCGAATAAAAGGCAAACAAGTCAGAGGATAGACAGCATTTTGCACATATTAAAAATCCCCTTGCAGTTGGAAATAAAAAAGAATCGGCCGAATAGGCTCAGGCTAAATTTCCAAATTAGAACCTACCCACAAAAAATATTTATGGCATGTGGTTCATGCTCCTCCCTGTGCCATCCATAAATATGTAGTTCTGAGGGTGAACGAGGATGAAAAAAGAGGCAGACTCAGAAGAAATATTGTTGTTTATCATTCTGATTCTTTGTTGGTATGTTATGCGTGTTATATTCATGCATACATAACAAGAACACTGTATTGTATTTCAGAGTATTGGAAGCAAGTCTGGCAGAAAGTAAGGGAAGTACAAAGAGAAAACGGGGTGAATTATGGTTCATTGATCCTCTCAATCCACACGAACGGAGGAGACAAGATGGCTGGCCTGTGGGACTTAAAAATGTTGGCAACACCTGTTGGTTTAGTGCTGTCATTCAGGTGCGTAGTTTATATTTGGAATTCAGTCAATCAGTCAGTTATGTGCCTTCTCCACAGAGAAGGTTTGCTACAATGTATCTCCAACACTCTCTCTCTCATTGTGGTTGTACACTTTGAAATATTTCTGTTTGTCTATCTCTTGATGTTATCTTCCCACTTGTGCTGTTTCACATATGCAGTTTTGATGACTCACAAACTCATTAAGTAAAGGAACTATTTCACACATAAACACTACATGAGGCTACTTTTTCACACGTACAGTTTCACAAACACACTAAGTGAAGGAACTGTTTCACACACACACACACACACATACACACAAACTTGTGACATTATTTAACAAAATACAACAGTTTACGTAACTGGTTATAGGAACCTTAAACACTGACATCATTGAAAGTTTGTATATTTACTTTATTGGTCTCCATTACACCATTCAGTGTTCTTGGTTTTGCTTGTTTGCAGTCTGTATTACACCATTGAATGTTTGTGTTCTTGCTTGATACCTGTCTCTATTATACCACTGAATGTGTGTGTTTTTGCTTGTTTGCAGTCTCTGTTTCACATACACAAGTTCCGGGATATTGTGCTGAACTACAAAGGCAAGCCTCTGCAGGACACTGAGGTATGTATTCTGTAGTCTACATTCCTCTGCTCTCATTGTAATAGGTCTTTCCACGTTCAGATTAGTTTCTTCATCATCTTCATCTTCCACTTTTGCCGTCAAGTGTCAAGGGGAGGATTATTTGACACTTCAGTGCAGATGGGTGTCATTCCATGTGATTGTACAGTGTCTCTGTTTAATCAACCACCCCCAAACCTACTACGCCACTGACAGACATCAATATGTTCCTCTTTGGCAACAGTGGATGGAAATTTAACAATAGCAGTAACACCACCACCACTACTACCCCGGGTAGCGGGGTAGGGGTATCCCCTATCAAAGGAGAAGTAAGGCGCCTCCTTCCCTCCGCTAGCCTACGGGACACCCTTGGGCAAGGTGGAGTACCCGTTTAGCCCCCCGATCAGGGTTACGCTCCCGGGTAGGTGGAACCTGTTAGCTTTGGACAGCTATCCATCTAGGAGATGGAAAACTCCAAATATAAACCCCCAAGTTCAAGGTGGACCAGCGTGCTGAGGAACTGGATGGCCACGGGTTAACTGGTCGTGAACGTTGGACGTCTGACAGGCGTGCGGGGCGGCACCAGGCGTATGGACTCCTGCGGGACATCCCCTGCCTCTTCCCTAGCAAGCAGGCAATGCTAGGGTGACCGTTCATTTCCTGCAATATCCAAACTTTGCCTATGGATTTATTTAAACATTTGAATTGTCGCCGGAGCTACGGAGCATGTGCTCTGCGCTTGACACATCCCTCAGAGGCTAGCGAAGAGAGAGTGAGGAGGAGAAGACGAGGAAAGGGTGTGAGACGACGGCATAGAAATAGGAGGGCAGGCGCCAGGAGAACAAGACGAAAAGTGGAGAGACTAGGTTTCAACTATGTAAGAGTGGGATACTGGAATTGTCGCAGTACCAGACAGAGAGGTCCTGTATTGGAGAGACTAATATATGATTTTGACGTCCTCAAGCTCCAGGAGCTAAATACAGACAAATACCATTGCCCTGGGTACGCCAGTTATATAAACCCTACTGGGCAGAAGAGACATGGACAAGGTCTGCTGGTGAAGGAAGGAGTGAAGCATGTGGTACTCGACTTGAGCCAGTGGAATCACAGTGCAAGAGAGGTCCAGGGTATACAAATGGAGATTGGTGGCTTAAGTTGGAACATCATAAATGTATATGCCACAGTGGACTGTTTTGTCAGAAAGGAACATTGGGACCGGCTTAAGGAACTGGAGGAATTACCAGGTGATAGGCTACTCATATGTGGAGACTTCAATGCAAGGAACAGAGATTGGGACAGTAGTGGAGAAAACCGACAGGGAATTGCCCTTGCAGATGCCATGGTGGACTCCGATGTGGTCTGCATAAATAATGGTAGGCTGACAAGAATGGCAATGAGGCCTGGCGATGCAGACACAGCTATTGACTTGGCACTTGTCTCCCAGTCATCAGAATTGATGTAAAGTGGAATGTTTTGAATGACCATGGGAGTGATCACATGCCATGCTCAGTTCTGATCTCTAAACCCAGGAAAGTTAAAGCTGGGAGAGCGCGCAAGACCTTCCGGTATGAGTGGACCGATTGCCTTCTTGGGCGCCTCAGACAAGGGGCATGCAACAGGACTGTTAAAACTCCCTTTTTGCACCCCCCATGGTGGACCCCAGAAGTAGACCATGCTTGGAAAGCAAAGAGAGCTGCAGTGAATCAGCTAAAGAAAGTGCGACAGACACTTCGAAGCTCACGAGAGGAAGTGGACACAGCGGAAAATGTCAAGAAAGACAAGGTGGAGGTTTTCAAGCGCTGTGCTGCAGAGGCCAAAAAGGCAAAATGGGAATGTTTCATGAAGGAGATTGGAGGGGATAAAACACTGCAAAAATTCTGGAAACTGCACAGGCATATGCAGAGAAAAGATCGGTCAATGACAGTGGGAACAATCTATAGAGATGATGGTGTGCGCGTGACAACAGACAAAGAGAAAGGGGAGGCGTTTCTCCAGAGATTTTTAGAGCAGACCAATCATAATGATGCGGACACCAGGGATGCAGTTAGAGAGGAGCTATCTGGCACCATGAAGAATATGCAGTATGAAGACATCATACGGGTGGAAGATGTTAAACACATTTTGAAAAAGGCAAAAGACACAGCACCAGGGCTCGATGGGGTCAGGTATGGCCACATGAAGGGTTTGAGCGAAGCAGACCTGGAGGAGATGACCGACTGCTTTAACCAGAGCATTAGGACAGCATCAGTACCGCAGGATTGAGTGCACAGCTATCTCATCCCTCTCCCAAAACCATTCAAGGATCAGTCAAAGCTTAGCTGCTTTAGGATCATCACCCTTCAAAATACATTTGGGAAGGTTTTAGAGAAGATAGTCGCTGTCAAGCTGCAAGAGTTTTTGGAAAGCGGGAAGCTTCTTCCAAGAGGCCTGGGGAGCTACAGGCCAGGAAAAGATACCTGGTCAAATGCAGCCACTTTTGCCTTTGATGTTTATGGGGGGTTCCAGAGTAGACAGGAAACGATGGCGGTAGCGCTTGATCTCGAGGATGCGTACAATAGAGTTCGATATGATATTTTGATGACCGCACTGATGGAGAAGGGGGTCAATCCCTGGTTGGTGAACTGGATAGCAGCCGTCCTGCACTCTCGTCGGGTTGCTCTCCGTCTGGGCGCATGGACCTCAGAGCCACATATGTTAACCCCGGGACTGCCACAGGGATCTGCAGTCGCACCGGTGCTCTTTATACGAGCAAGATTGCAAACCTAGAAGTACCAGGGGTTGGAAGAATACTAACATTTGCAGATGATATTCTTGCATATAGGCAGGGGAGAGATAGGAAGCAAACAGCCCAGGAGTTACAGGCGACAGTAGATAAAGTGATTGACTGGTGCACAGAAATGAGTGCTGTCATCCACCCGGAAAAGGCGGCTGTTTTGTGGTGCTCTCTGGACAACAGGATTGTAAGAGCTGATGTCCCAAGCCTCCCGATAGATGGTAGAAATGTCAGCAGAGAGAACAAACTGAAGTATCTGGGGATCACATTTGACAGGAGCCTATCCTTCAAGGACCATGTGGAGACGGTCGTGACAAGATCTCAAAAGGGACTCAATGCACTTAAAACTATGGCTGCAATGGACATAGAGCAGAGAATGCTTTTCACACTATACCAGCACTTGATCCTCTCAGTAATTGATTATGGATTAGGTCTGCTCACTGTCTCAGAGAGTCAGCTGGTGAAGTTAGAGCCCATACAGAACGAAGCTATGCGGGTCATTCTGGGATGCACTAGAGACACCCCAGTAGTGTGTATGCATTACATCCTTGGTCTGCCGAATGTTGCTGGTAGGCTCAAGGTGATGCAGGTGAAGGCATACCTCAGAGTAGCTGCAGACACAGACCAACCACTGCATGATGCGCTGGACGCAGTTAAGGGTCAGCAACTGATAAGAGGGAAATCATGGATGGCTCAGGCGGAAGATACGATCAGACAGTTGTGCCCCTTGGAGAACATTAGGCGTGGAGAGGAGTGGGTCAGAGTGCCAGCGGAGCAGTCAGACTTGTGCAGAGTTATAATCACATTAAGCCGGGAGTGCAGGGGGTGGCCAGCAGGGGTCATGGAAGTGGAAATCCAGCAACTAATTCAGGACAATGCTCACTCGAGTGATGTGATTATCTACACAGATGGTTCGGTGTCAAAAGGTGAGAGAAGTGGCTGGGGGTTCATAGCCAAAGCTAATGGTCAATGTTTGGGGCAGGAGAGCCTGGCATATGATACCACAACATCCAGCTTATGAATGGAAGTGGAGGCAGCCACTGCGGCTCTCCACTGGATGGAGAATACGACACACACACACATCATGATTGTAACTGACTCAGAAAGCATGCTGATGAGGGTGAGGACGGGCAGACTTCGTGCGGAGTGGCTTGCTTCGCTTCGGAGGTCACGGGTGACAAG
This sequence comes from Cepaea hortensis, assembly GCA_963921405.1. NCBI lineage: Eukaryota > Metazoa > Mollusca > Gastropoda > Stylommatophora > Helicidae > Cepaea > Cepaea hortensis. Next base: position 456,078,310 of record OY992876.1, on the reverse strand, counting down.
TATCGCCTGGATCTTTTCTCCGGGGCATGCCGGTGTGCTGGGAAATGAGCAGGCGGACAGATTGGCTGGCTCTGCAGAACTTGGTGGAGTATTGATACATAACAAGGCAGACGTGGTTGCGGCCTTGTGGGAGCACGTGCACACCTCGGAGGAGCAAATGGATTACCATGGTCTGGCAAGAATGAGACAACGAGGAGTGACGAAGGGATCTGGCCGACGCTCAACGCTCAGAGGAAAGGCGAGACGGACTTATAATCAGATTGCTACTGGTACTATTAGTGTTGGAACTCTTCGCTGGCTGCTGAGGCTGGGAAGGAGCACTTATGGGAATGTCCCGAATGCTGTGATGTCGATTCCTAAATCAATCAATCAATCAATCAATCACTACTACATTTATATTCTTTCACATGGGAAGGTAATATTCCATTGAACCATGCTCCCCTCCTACTCCTTTTCCACCTCCTTCTCGTTGCTGCAAACTTAATGTCCATCTTTCTGATTTCCTCATATTCTTGCCTCAGTTAGTGATGTTCTCTTCTTTCAGACCTTTGATACCTTCCCTGCCTTTGTACCTTTCAGCCTTAGCACCACACACTGCTTGCATCTCCTTTGATCCTTCCCATAGTACTGTACCTTTCAGACCTATTTCCACACTCTGCTTCCATCTTCTCCTTTGATGCTCCCCTGGGTATTGTACCTTTCAGACCTATTTCCACACACTGCTCCCATCTCCTCCTTTGATGCTTCCCTGGGTATTGTACCTTTCAGACCTAGCACTGTACACTACTTCCATCTCCTCCTTTGTACCTTTCAGACCTAGCACTATACATTACTTCCATCTCCTCCTTTGTACCTTTCAGACCTAGCACTATACATTACTTCCATCTCCTCCTTTGTACCTTTCAAACCTAGCACTATACATTACTTCCATCTCCTCCTTTGTACCTTTCAAACCTAGCACTATACACTACTTCCATCTTCTCCTTTGTACCTTTCAAACCTAGCACTATACATTACTTCCATCTCCTCCTTTGTACCTTTCAAACCTAGCACTATACATTACTTCCATCTCCTCCTTTGTACCTTTCAGACCTAGCACTATACATTACTTCCATCTCCTCCTTTGTACCTTTCAAACCTAGCACTATACATTACTTCCATCTCCTCCTTTGTACCTTTCAAACCTAGCACTATACACTACTTCCATCTTCTCCTTTGTACCTTTCAAACCTAGCACTATACATTACTTCCATCTCCTCCTTTGTACCTTTCAGACCTAGCACTATACATTACTTCCATCTCCTCCTTTGTACCTTTCAAACCTAGCACTATACACTACTTCCATCTTCTCCTTTGATGCTCCCCTGGGTATTGTACCTTTCTGACCTAGTTCCACACTCTGCTTCCATCTCCTCCTTTGATGCTCCCCTGGGTATTGTACCTTTCTGACCTAGTTCCACACTCTGCTTTCATCTCCTCCTTTGTACCTTTCAGACCTAGTTCCACACTCTGCTTTCATCTCCTCCTTTGTACCTTTCAGACCTAGTTCCACACTCTGCTTCTATCTTCTCCTTTGATGCTCCCCAGGGTATTGTACCTTTCAGACCTATTTCCACACACTGCTTCCATCTCCTCCTTTTATGCCTCCTTGATCTTGTACCTTCATATTTAACATCAAACATGGCTTCCGTCTCCTCCTTTGACATCTTATTGGCCTTGTACCTTTCATACCTAGTTCAACACCCTGCTGCCATCTCCTCCTTGAGCACACATCTTGGCCTTGTACCTTTCAGAGCATGTACATTTATTGAAATGATGAATACCCTCATGTGTTTACATTACACACTTCTCAGGTAGTGCACATTTATTCAGGAAAATGCATCTTTCCAGTAGCAGAATATGCCCATGCATCATGGATGACTTCACAAACATTGTGGGCACATCCAATGGTGATGTTTCTGGAATTGAAGATAAACCGAAAGGAGGTGGAGAATGTGAATAGGAAAATTATGAAGTGTTAAACGAGGCGTGATAAATTGAAACCTGCCTGCATTGCATAGTGATAAATTGAAACCTGCCTGCACTGCGTCACAGAAGCAGATGTCATGACTGCAGTGACAAAATGATTCAGTGTGCTACCAGTCCTTTTTCGCAGAAGGTATCCGCCATTTCTCTAAGCAGAGGGATACATGTCTGAATAACAGGATTTCAGACAGGCTGAGATGAGAGTGGTATTGTCTGGAGGACATGCTACTTGACGATAGCATTAATTCTTTTCATGGTTTGTTTGAAAAATTTTCTTTGTTATGCACTTAATGACTTTACTAATTAATTCCAGATGAGTCGCAATCTGCGTTTCGTATCTGAGCTTCGTCAGTTGTTTGCTCTTATGGTTGGCTCTGAGAGAAAGTATGTGGATCCCAGTAAATCTGTGGACATTCTCAAAGAGGCATCTTCCACAGCTGTGTTGGATGGACAACAGGTAATGCTAATTTTCAAATGACAATACTTCTTTTGATTTGTCTGCGTATCTGTGTCTGATCGCCAATCAACACCTGTTCTTCTTCTTTCTTCCTTTGCCACTTGGACTCCTTATGGTCCAATATGGTGGATAGGCGGTTGAGCTGTTAAGGCCTTTGGAGGGTTTATGCGTGTGGCTATGATTTGCTTATGCATTTTCCTCATGTTTGACTGGTAGTGCATGGTTCTGTCACCCCGCTGCTGAGTTGAGTGCGTGGAGCAACACTGTGAGCTGTGAATTCTGTGTGGCACTCCAGACATCTCCTTTTACTCCTCCAGACAACTCCTTTTACATCTGCCCATGGTTGTTTGTAGCATGAACTGCATATGTGGAAAAAATGGTTGCTAAGCTAACTGGGTTTCCATATGCATGCAGTCATGTGTGGCTGCTGGTTTTCTAGTGACTGCCACTTCCATCAACGATGAACTGTATTTTTTGTGGCAGACTTTTGTGTTGGCATTCTGGCAGCGGCATTATGCATAGTATAACTGTGCGGGCTGTTGGTTTGTCGAGACTCCTGTCTGTTCCACTTTTCACATGGAGCAGTGAGGAGCATTTTGTGATATTCACTGGCACAGGAACGTAGCATAATGGGGCAGCCTTTGCCGTGAAGTTGGAACTGCGACTAAGTAAGTAAGTAACTCCTAGTGGAATACAGGCCCCATCCATGCACGCCAAGCTCTTTGTAGGTCAGTTCATGGTTAGTTGGGCGTTAGCTGATTTTCTTCTTTTAGGGTGTGAACTTGCCAATTTCAAACCAACCCTCTTAAGTTGCTATTTGCGACAGGCACCGGAGGTCCACCGTGCTACTGTTCTTTGCTTCCTCCCTGGGGCCTTAACTTGATTAATCTGTTATAAAATAGTACAGGGTATTTGTAAAGTCTTACTACACTTTGTATTGAGAAGAAATTTGAAAAATTAAGTGCATTGATTGGCTTGATGTTCTTGCTGTCTGGTTTAAGGTACAGAGTCCCATCCTTGACCTTAGTTATTTATTCATCCTGCCTCCATAAGGGAATTCAGAACTTTGGCCCGGCCCATTGTTCACCCTTCCCCGCAACAGCCAAGCTCTTCAGCCAAGCCCATAAGCCTATCTGCTTGTTCATTCTTTCTTACACCCATGTGCTCTTGAACAAAAAAGTCTCCCATGAAAGAATTATAAAAATATCAGGGCCTGTACTTCTGCCTCCATGACCACCATGTTTTGGTGCTTACACTTTCTGTCTAGCCTAATGCAGACTGACAAGGACCTTACATTTTCTGTCTAACCTAATGCAGACTGACAATGCCCTACAGCACTCTTCTGGCACATGCACCCATTCTTCACCAGGTTCTAAATCCTCTAGTGGAATATTGAATAATGCCTGCCGCCTGACCCATTCAAGATTTTCTCTCTTGTACCAACACTGCAGTCCTTTCCCCTCCTGACCTCATTGTGCGATGGATGTTGTGTGTCGGATTTGACTCTGAGGTAGGCATGTGAATCAGGAGGTGAGGAAAACATGCTGGCACTGGATAGGTCATACACTGAGAATAGTGTACCTATAAAGTCCTTTGTTTGGAATACACAGGGTAAATTAATTAGAGGGAGGCCTCTATTTGGCAGCAGACCGCCTTGCGTTGATTTTTTACAAAATGGTATGGGTGCCAGTCGTTCAGAAAGCAATGGCAAACTACTGAACGTAAACTTGCCAAGATATCACAACAGCAATAAATGCTGGTGTTAACTGCGACGTCCTGTAAAGAATACACAACTAACTTTTAACTATTCTGCTCTTAATCTCTGTCATACATCTTCCATCTGAATGTAACATCTCCCATCTGAATGTAACATCTTCCATCTGAATGTAACATCTTCCATCTGAATGTAACATTAATATTATGTGGATAATTTGAATCCAACATCTCATTCTGTGTTGGTAAATATTGCTGCATCAATGTCTTCCCAACCCATTCACATTCTAGCTTTGCTTGTTGCTTTAGTTGCCAGTTTGGCCGTGGTTATTTTACCTCAAACTTTGATAAATATTTAAATGTTTGCTACATTTCACCAGGATGTGAGTGAGTTTCAGCACAAGTTGTTGGACTGGCTGGAGGAAGTTTTCAGTGTTCCACCTTCTGTGAGGTAAGTTGTTGGAACTGATTAGAGAATTCTTTAATTGTTCCACTTTCTGTGAAATAAGTTTTCGGAACTGACAAGAGAATTCTTATATTGTTCCACCTTCTGTCAGGTAAGTTGTTGGAACTGACTAGAGAATTCTTCCATTGTTCCACCTTCTGTGGGGTAAGTTGTTGGAACTGACTAGAGAATTCTTCCATTGTTCCACCTTCTGTGGGGTAAGTTGTTGGAACTGACTAGAGAATTCTTCCATTGTTCCACCTTCTGTAGAGTAAGTTGTTGGAACTGACTAGAGAATTCTTCCCTTGTTCCACCTTCTGTGGGGTAAGTTGTTGGAACTGACTAGAGAATTCTTCCATTGTTCCACCTTCTGTAGAGTAAGTTGGAACTGACTAGAGAATTCTTCCCTTGTTCCACCTTCTATACAATAAGTTGGAACTGACTAGAGAATTCTTCCATTGTTCCACCTTCTTTAAGTTAGTTGGCTGATAAAAAGATGCACTCTGGGTCTCACCTTTTATTTTTGATGTGATTAGTTAGTCTCTTACTAATGATCATCATCATGAAGTGCCCTTGTGACTGGCATGGGAATCACTAATGATAAAAAGTTGAAGATAGCTTTGTCAGATCTTTGTGTGTGGCAGGAGCTCCATGATCACCATTCATCTTCTACAGACTTGTCTAACTTAAACAATGAACATAAACACATATAGCACCAGTCAATTCATTCGCTCTAAACTCTTATGTAAATATCATAAGCCTAAAACCAATACTGTGTTTATTATAGATATTAATGTGGAGATCTGAGTATGAATAATCATCATTAGCTATGGACAACAATCCCTTTCAAATTAATTTCTGAAATTTGGCCGATTTTGTCACAGGATTATTAATGTGAGGCTGGGATGGGCCCTAATTATAACTTCTCTTTTGAGGTTGAAAGGGGTAGAGGTAATGGAAAAATTACACAGTATAAAGAAAGAGGAGAAGGAGAAACCCATTTATTAAAGTTCATTATAAGGTTACATGGCATGCTTCAAACTGATAGTCTGTGATAGGAGCCAGACTAACAAGTATATCATTCTAAGTGCATCACTGAAAGGAGATGTGGTAGTGTAGTGGCTAGACTCTTGGCCTACCATATCGCTGGTCTTGAGTTCGATTCACACTGGGGCACACACATTTTTAAAATTATCCTGGGCTCCCAGGTCGTCCCTCCAAGGTCGACCCTCCCAGGTCGTCCCTCCCATGTTGACCCAGCCTAAAATGTATAACAGGAAATGTCTTGGGAAGTAAAGGCAGACGGCATGATACTGCCCACATGTAGGTCAACATGGCTGAATGGATAAGAACTTGTGTTCTTAAACATCCGGTGTGCTGATGCCGAGGTAAGGGGTTCATCCCCTACACCGAGCAGTTGTACTAAAATGTTGACCTATCGTCCTTGACTTGGGGACATTGATTACAAGTACCTCTGAAGTCAGAGTGAGTTCACCTGATGGCAAGGGACACTGTTTATAGGGAAAGCTAATTCACACACAATAATAACTAAGCTAATACACACAAAATAATCTCTGATTATATGTTGTGTTTTGTGTGTGTATTTGTGTGCTGGTGAAGGCTAGTCGCCGCAACATCCTTGTATTGTTCATAACTCTATTCTGTAAAGCTGTATTACTTTGTGTTATTTTATCCTGGTAACATTTCCACATCTTTACCGCAGTTCCTCTAATTATATTCATATAGCACTACTAGAAGTAGTGTGTACAGACAACACTTCAGTTCAAAGCGAGCGAGCGCCAAAACCAAAAAAAAATAACGCCCACATCACCAACTGAAGTACCTTTTGGTATATACAAATAATGGGCTAGCTTCCTAGGGCCAGTGCGTCTCGGGAGCATGTAAAAGGATCCTTTACTTTGTTAATACATCAGGCTGGCAAAGATTAGTTTCATCTTAATGCCAGGGCATGCGGGTGTACAAGAGAATGAGCAGGCTGACAGCATGCAGGGCAATGCGCTACCTTCTTGATTTTCCAAACATGAGGGACAGAATACAAATTTGGTAAGCACGTGCCTATCTCAGAGTCAACGCAAACACACAACATCCACTGCATAGCGAGATTAAGAAGGTAAATGGCAGCAGGTTAAAAAGAGGAAAGTCATGGATGCGTCAAGCCGAAGACATTCTTCAGCAGGTGTGTTGACTTGAGGACTTAGAACCTGGCGAGGAGTGGGTACAAGTGCCAACAGAGTTCTGTACATCCTTTTCAGTGTGCATCCAACTAGACAGGAAATGCAGACAAGAAAATCCAGCTAAGAAAATCCAGCTGCTGTGGAGGCGGAAGTACAGACTCTGATCTTCGAGAATTCTTTAAAGAATGATGCTGTCATCCACACGGATGGGTCGGATGTCTGAGGAGTGAGAAGTTCATGGGCCTTTACGGCTCAGGCCGGAGGGAAAATTGTGAAAGAAGAGTCTGGCACTTTTGCTTTGACCACAAGCAGCCTGACTATCAAATAACATGGCTAGAGACACAGACATGTAATCGGGTGGCTGCTGTCTCTGGAGCGGTCTTGGCTGGCAAAGATTAGAGATTAGTTTCATCTTTGTGCCAGGGGATGCGGGTGTACAAGGGAATGAGCAGGCTGACAGGCTTGCAGGTCTACTGTGGAAGGCGGACGAGCCATGGACCAGGCAGACATTGTGAATGCTCTGTGAGAAGTAAGTCATTTACGAGAACCAAGCAATGACTGGGAATTTACAACCTTGGTCAGGCTGCAAGAACTGCAAGTTAAAAGTGGTGTGGCCAAACAAGAACACTACGCAGGAAGCCAAAGAAGAGTAATAAACCAATACAGAACTGGTGTCGTCAGCCGCTACACGCTGCGGGATTTGCTGAGGAGGGGATCGGAGCACTTATGGACTGAATGGTTCGATGTGCAATGAGGATGATCTGTCGACTAACTAACTACCTAACTAACTAACATCAGTGAAGGCATTGTTACTAGTCTCATCATGTTTTACATTTCCCATGACATTTTCTGCATAGAAGCAAATGTATTTTATTAAATTTCCTTGTGACTGGTTGGGCAGAATTGCTCCTATACTATCATAAAATCAACGGCCAGAGAGCTTTTATAATCAGTTCCTAATTATATGTCATCATTCATCAACAGTGGCCAAGCACATCTGGAGAATCCAGTCCATCAGCTGTTTCAAGGAAAATACAAAGCAGAGGGCTTTCATGAAGGTCAGTTTGATTATGGCTTTTAATCTTTTGTTGTTTTTACCAGCTTTGAAAGAAACCATTAGAACTGAAAAGATGATAGTCTGGTAGTTTCTGTACCAGTACTCTCAAGTGTTTGTGGCTGGTAATTGATGTACTTTTTGTTACATTCTTTCTTTCAAACATTTCTTCTGTACCTATAAATGCAACTCATATTGTTTATTGTTCTTATACTAACACTTGTTTATGGATTTGTTTTACCAGTACAAGTTTATGTCTCTCTTGTACCAACACTCGTTTATGTCTCTCTTATACCAACATAAGTTTATGTCTCTTAATACCAACATAAGTTTGTGTCTCTTACATCAACACAAGTTTACAGCTCTCTTATGTCAACTTAAGTTTATGTGTCTCTTACATTAATACAAGCTTACATCTCTCTTATACCAACATAAGCTTATGTGTCTCTTACATCAACATAAGTTTATGACTCTTAATACCAACATAAGTTTATATGTCTCTTACATCAACACAAGTTTATATCTCTCTTATACCAACATAAGTTTATGTGTCTCTTAACCAATCTCTTACACCAACACAAGTTTGTGTCTCTTACATTAACACAAGTTTATATCTCTCTTATACCAACATAAGTTTATGTCTCTCTTAACCAACACAAGTTTATGTCTCTTACACCAACACACATTTATATCTCCCTTATACCAATACAAGTTTATGTCTCTTAATCTTTTTTTTTTTTTTTTTGCATATCCTTTACAGGACATTGCTGTCAACACCAGCATCTTTCAGCTGTATGTTGATTTCTTGGCAAGATTACGCTCAGTAGTTTGCCATTGCTTTCTGAGCGGCCGGCTCACATACCCCGTAAGTTATCGATGCGATTCGAACCACCGCTGATTCTTACCGTCATCACGTTAACCCACGAGAGTATACGAGATTACGGAGAAAAGTCATAACCTCTAAGCCACGAAGCCGGCTATATCTCTTAATACCAACATAAATTTGTGTCTCTTACATCAGCAGAAGTTTATAGCTCTCTTATACCAACATAAGTTTATGTGTCTCTTACATCAACACAAGTTTATGTCTTTTAATACCAACATAAGTTTATACGTCTCTTACATCAACACAAGTTTATATCTCTCTTATACCAAACAAGTTTATGTCTCTTACATCAACACAAGTTTATGTCTCTTAATATCAACATAAGTTTATACGTCTCTTACATCAACACAAGTTTATATCTCTCTTATACCAACATAAGTTTATACATCTGTTACATCAACACAAGTTTATATCTCTCTTACACCAACACAAGTTTATGTGTCTCTTTCAGGCAAGGTCTTCAGCCAGGAAGTAACATTTGGTCAGTACCCACTGAATGTAGTTGGTTTCCGGGACATCCATGAGAGCCTGGAGGCAACAACAGCTCAGGGGGAGATTGAAACCATCAGTGGAGACTCCAGTCAAAAGTCTGGACAAGAGGTGTTCTTAATGTTTCTCGTGTTATTTCTTGACCAGTATTGTCACTAAAAATGTCGGAACCATTGTGGGTCTTTGTGATAAAGTGGGCAAGCAAGCCATCTGCCTCGTGGGTTCATTTTCGGACTGTCCTTCAGAACAAAAATTCAATTTTTCTAGAGACCCCTAGAGGTCATTGTTGGAGCTATGGAGTTTGTTCTTTTTGTGTCTTGGTGGCTCGCCGTTAAGTGGACAGAGATTAAGAAAAATGGGGTAGAACCTGGTACGATGAAATTGATCCTCCCACTTTTAACTGCTTTAAATGTCAGAAGCATAGGTCAGCATGGTCGAATGGATAAGAACGTGTCTTCTTAAACATCCGATGTGCTGATGCCAAGGTAAGGGGTTCAACTCCTACACCGGACAGTTGGACTAAAATGTTGACCTCTGGACCTTGACTTGGGGACGTTAATTACAAGTACCTGTGAAGTCAGAGTGGGTTCGCCTGATGGCGAGCGACACTGTTAATGGAGAAAGCTAATCCACACACAAAATTCAGTCCAACACTACTAAAAGTAGTGTGTATGGACTACACTTGAGTTCAAAGGGAGCGACTGCAAAAATAAAATGTCAGAAGCCGTAGTGACTGAGTTGAATGCACACTAGTTGGTCAACACAGTTGAGAAGGAATTGCATTTCCAAAGATATTGCTTTGACATTGACCACTCTCGTAAAGTGGATGCCAGAGATTTGTGCTGGAAGGAAAGATGATGGGGAAGTAAGTCGCTCATCCCCATCTCATAAAGCAGTGCTGTAGCATGGTTGGGGGTTGCGAGTCCTCTAGATGACAGAGTTATAACTCTTGAGTCTGATGCACTGGCTTTCAGGTGATCTGAGCCTTGAAAAGGTGTGTGACCTAAAATGGTAATGACAGAATCATAAATGTGGAACTCATGGAGAGAACTAAATAGTCTTAAAAGTTGAGAGGATCAACTTCATTGCACTGGGTTTTATCCCATTTGGTTCGGTCTCTTTCCGCAGGGTGGCCTGCCAAAAGCGTCGTACAAAGCACAAATTCCTAGCTCCAGCGACGACCCCCAAGAGTCTCCGAGAGAAATGCACCCATGAACCGAAAGACATAGCACAGAATCAAATCCATAACCTTCAGAGTGCGAGGCAGACGACTTGACCACTTTGCTACTCCCTATGGAGAGAACTAAACAGATAGCAGTGAAGCATAAGTTGAAGAAAAGATGCTGGCACTGGGTAGCATGCATTGCAATAGCCTGATAACAAGACACTACCTTGTCTGTAACCTGATAACAAGACACTACCTTGTCTGTAACCTGATAACAAGACACTACCTTGTCTGTAACCTGATAACAAGACACTACTTTGTCTGTAACCTGATAACAAGACACTACCTTGTCTGTAACCTGATAACAAGACACTACCTTGTCTGTAACCCGATAACAAGACACTACCTTGTCTGTAACCTGATAACAAGACACTACCTTGTCTGTAACTCAATATCAAGACACTACCTTGTCTGTAACCTGATAACAAGACACTACCTTGTCTGTAACCTGATAACAAGACACTACCTTGTCTGTTACCCGATAACAAGACACTACCTTGTAACTCAATAACAAGACACTACCTTGTCTGTAATCCGATAACAAGACACTACCTTGTCTGTAACCTGATAACAAGACACTACCTTGTCTGTAACCCGATAACAAGACACTACCTTGTCTGTAACTCGATAACAAGACACTACCTTGTCTGTAACCTGATAACAAGACACTACCATGTCTGTAACCTGATAACAAGACACTACCTTGTCTGTAACCTGATAACAAGACACTACCTTGTCTGTAACCCGATAACAAGACACTACCTTGTCTGTAACTCGATAACAAGACACTACCTTGTCTGTAATCCGATAACATGACACTACCTTGTCTGTAACCTGATAACAAGACACTATCTTGTCTGTAACCTGATAACAAGACACTAACTACCTTGTCTGTAACCTGATAACAAATCGCTACCTTGTCTGTAACCTGATAACAAAACACTACCTTGTCTGTAATCCGATAACAAGACACTATCTTGTTGTAACCTGATAACAAGACACTACCTTGTCTGTAACCTGATAACAAATCGCTACCTTGTCTGTAACCTGATAACAAGACACTACCTTGTCTATAATCTGATAACAAGACATTCCTTGTCTGTAACCTGATAACAAGACACTACCTTGTCTATAACAACAAATGCCTGCAGAAGTCGGATGTGTTGGCCGAAAGGTGCAAATATTGCAGCTCTGCTGTAAACAGGCACAATGCAATTATGTCCAAAAATACTTCAGATGAACGCAGAAGAAGAAGAAGAAGAAGAAGAAGAAGAAGATGAAGAAGAAGACATATTGGGTATATAGTGTTAGTCCCATATTGTTTAGATCGATTGGCACTTGATGGGTGAGGACAGTGTCATTCTGGCTGCCTTTACCTCCCAGGAAAGTTTCTGGTACCCATTTTAAGCTGAGGTAACCTGGGGGAACTCGAACACATGGCTACCTGAGTGGTATGCAAAATATGCTAGCTACTGCTCTGCCATGATTTTAAATGTGCACCAAAGTATTTGTGGCATAAATATTTTATGCATGATCGGATTGAAACTCTGACTGGCTCGTTGATTTAAATGTTCATTTTCTGTGTCAAACAGATTTGGTTCACCCATCTGCCAGTGGTTCTGACGTTTGAGCTGTCCCGCTTTGGTTTCAACCAACATTTGAACAGGGCAGAGAAGATTCATCAGCAGCTGACATTTCCTCCTGTAATATACTTAGATAGGTAATCCATTGGAGCACTATTTTGTTCTTTAACTGATTAAATTCTATGGGATGATTAATTGCCTTAAATGACTTCCCGTATTTGCCATGGGCTTATATATGGCTGAAATCTTTAACTGATTAAGTGCCAAGGAATGATTCATTGCCTTACACGACTTCCTGTATCTGCCATATGGCTGAAATGTCCTTTAACTGATTAAGTGCCATGGGATGATTAACTTCCCATATCTGCCATGGGTTTATATATGGCTGAACTGTCCTTTAACTGATTAAGTGCCATGGGATGATTAATCTCCTTAAGGGACTTCCCTTATCTGCCATGGGCTTATATATTACTGAAATGTTGTCATTGCATTTTAATACAACATGTCTGCTACCATATTAGAAACTTTTAAGTCAAAACTGAGACACACCCCAACTTTTAATTTTTTTTCGTTTAGTCCAAATCTATTTTTTGCTTGGCAGTGAATCAGTTAACCTGCTGCTAGCAGTCGTCTGTACTCAACTTATCCGCTAACTGTTGAAAGACCTGGTACTTAGAGACTGTGACCATAAACTATTCATGAGTTTCTTGATTTCTGAGATATCCTACATTGTATCAATTTTCATGTTTATAAGATGTTAACGTATCTGTTGAGTTGTACCTTAATTGTGCGAGGGGTGGTAAATAAATAATGCCTTGTAATTTTTAATTTCATTCAGTAGGCAAAATAAAAGATAAAATTGACATTGAAATGAAGCCCTAAGTCTGTACTTCAAAAATGTATTTCTCAATGTGGTCTTTGTTATTTATTATAGTCTTTGTCCATCTTTTCACAAGGGCATGTATCCCCGCATGGTAAAAATTTGTGTCCCTTTTCCTAAACCACTCTCGGTGTTCTCAAAGTGATGTCCACGAAGATCTTTCAGTGGTCCAAACAAATGGAAGTCTGAAGGTACTAAATCAGGACCATAAGGGGTATGTGGTAATAATGTCCAGCCACATTCTGCAATTGTATCAATGGTGCTTATAGCGGTGTGTGGCATTATCGTGCAACAGAAGTGTAGTTCTCAGATCTTTGAATGGGTAAAGTCGTCGAAGACGCCCTCTCAGCTTCTTCAAAGTTTCAATATGGTGGTCAGCATTCACTGTGTTTCCCTGTTTCAAGAGGTCAAGAAGAATCTCACCTTTCTCATCCCAAAACATGGAGACCATAACTATGCCTACAGATGGTGACATTTTGAACTTCTTTCTTGTCGGCGATGTTGTGTGGTGCCATTCCATCGACTGCTTCTTGTATTCTGGTTCAAAGATATGAACCCAAGTCTCACCACCTGTCACAATATTCAATAAAACCCTTCTCCTTCAGTTTTGTAACGGTGCAGGAGGTTGATGGCTATGGTTTTCCTTGTTTCTATGTGTCTGAGTGTCAACATTTTGGGTACCCACTGTGCACAAACCTTTGAATAATCCAGGTCTTTAATGATGGTCTGGGCATTGCTTTTACTAATGGACAACATGGAACCCAGTTCATCCAGTGTTACCTGACGGTCACCATGAATGATGTCATCAACTCAATGAATGTTGTGTGGAGTCAATGCGGATGACGGAATGGCCAGCCCGCATTATGTCAGCCAGTGAGGCTTAACCTACTTCAGCTTCGTCACAAGGATGTACCCAACGTCGGACAGTGCTGATATCCATGGGAGTCCAAAAAAAAATATGACAGAGAAATTCGACAGGTTGAAATACATCTTGATTTAATCTTTGACGTGGTCTTCCTCTTCTCTGCTTCCCCTATATACCCCCTTCCATAATGATTTTTTTCCAATGTCTGGAAAAATATGCACACAATATTTAATTTTTCTCAATTTTTAAAATTCAAAATACTGTTTTCCTGTAGTGAATTTAAATAACAAAGACACAAACAATATTGCATAATTTATTGCCTGGCATAATTTGCTGTATATTTCAGCTTGAAGGATTTGTCTAGTTACTTTATGTTGTGTCCGGGAAGGTTAACCTGGTCAACAAATGCCCGCAGAAGTCGGATGTATCGGCCTAATGGCGCAAGAACGCAGCTCTGCTGTAAACAGGCACAATGCAGTCACATCTGAGGAAAAAAAAATCCGGATGAACGCAGCAGAAGAAGAAGAAGTTTATGTTTTGTGATTTCTGCATTATGTACCTGATGAGATGCAGCAAAATATCCCAGGCAATAAATCGTGCAATCTCTTGTTTGTGTCTTCGTTAACATTTTACAAACATAAATAATCAGTTTTCTTCTACATTAAATTCTTATTGGGTAGAAAAAGTTAACGTTAAAAATCCAGTGAGGCAGGTCTGTATAGTTTGTAATGTGAAGGCTTTGTGAGTTGAGAAATCTGGCTAAGGGGAGTAATGTTAATGCTTTATTTTTGGGTGCTTGTTTTCTACAGAGTAAAAGATTGTATTTTCTTTACACTAGAATTGTGTAGCAACATTGATTTATGATTGTTTTACTAGGTATCTTGAATGTAATAAGTGCATCACTCGCCAGAAGAGAGAAGAAGCCAGAAAACTGAAAGATGAACTGAGCAGTCTGCAGGCCAGACTGGACAAGTGAGTGAAGCCACGTCCAAACCTGCTGTCCTAGATCCATACCTTGTCTGTGTGTATAGGATGTGGGTGTCCTAGATTCATTCCTTGTCTGTGTGTATAGGATGTGTGGGTGTCCTAGATCCATTTCTTGTCTGTGTGTATAGGAAGTGTGGGTGTCCTAGATTCATTCCTTGTCTGTGTGTATAGGATGTGTGGGTGTCCTAGATTCATTCCTTGTCTGTGTGTATAGGATGTGTGGGTGTCCTAGATCCATTTCTTGTCTGTGTGTATAGGAAGTGTGGGTGTCCTAGATTCATTCCTTGTCTGTGTGTATAGGATGTGTGGGTGTCCTAGATTCATTCCTTGTCTGTGTGTATATGATGTGTGGGTGTCCTAGATCCATTTCTTGTCTGTGTGTATAGGATGTGTGGGTGTCCTAGATTCATTCCTTGTCTGTGTGTATAGGATGTGTGGGTGTCCTAGATTCATTCCTTGTCTGTGTGTATAGGATGTGTGGGTGTCCTAGATCCATTTCTTGTCTGTGTGTATAGGATGTGTGGGTGTCCTAGATTCATTCCTTGTCTGTGTGTATAGGATGTGTGGGTGTCCTAGATTCATTCCTTGTCTGTGTGTATAGGATGTGTGGGTGTCCTAGATCCATTTCTTGTCTGTGTGTATAGGATGTGTGGGTGTCCTAGATTCATTCCTTGTCTGTGTGTATAGGATGTGTGGGTGTCCTAGATCCATTTCTTGTCTGTGTGTATAGGAAGTGTGGGTGTCCTAGATTCATTCCTTGTCTGTGTGTATAGGATGTGTGGGTGTCCTAGATTCATTCCTTGTCTGTGTGTATAGGATGTGTGGGTGTCCTAGATCCATTTCTTGTCTGTGTGTATAGGATGTGTGGGTGTCCTAGATTCATTCCTTGTCTGTGTGTATAGGATGTGTGGGTGTCCTAGATTCATTCCTTGTCTGTGTGTATAGGATGTGTGGGTGTCCTAGATCCATTTCTTGTCTGTGTGTATAGGATGTGTGGGTGTCCTAGATTCATTCCTTGTCTGTGTGTATAGGATGTGTGGATGTCCTAGATTCATTCCTTGTCTGTGTGTATAGGATGTGTGGGTGTCCTAGATCCATTCCTTGTCTGTGTGTATAGGATGTGGTGTCCTAGATCCATTCCTTGTCTGTGTGTATAGGATGTGTGGGTGTCCTAGATCCATTTCTTGTCTGTGTGTATAGGAAGTGTGGGTGTCCTAGATTCATTCCTTGTCTGTGTGTATGGGATGTGTGGGTGTCCTTGATTCATTCCTTGTCTGTGTGTATAGGATGTATGGCTGTCCTTGATCCATTCCTTGTTTGTGTGTATAGGATGTGGGTGTCCTTGATTAATTCCTTGTCTGTGTGTATAGGATGTGTGGGTGTCCTAGATCCATTTCTTGTCTGTGTGTATAGGATGTGTGGGTGTCCTAGATTCATTCCTTGTCTGTGTGTATGGGATGTGTGGGTGTCCTTGATTCATTCCTTCTCTGTGTGTATAGGATGTGTGGCTGTCCTTGATCCATTCCTTCTCTGTGTGTATAAGATGTGTGGGTGTCCTTGATTCATTCCTTGTCTGTGTGTATAGGGTATGTGGGTGTCCTTGATTCATATTCATTCCTTGCCTGTATGTATAGGATGTGTGGGTGTCTTTGATTCATTCCTTGCCTGTGTGTATAGGATGTGTGGGTGTCCTTGATTCATTCCTTGTCTGTGTGTATAGGATGTGTGGGTGTCCTTGATTCATTCCTTGTCTGTGTGTATAGGATGTGTGGGTGTCCTTGATTGATTCCTTGTTTGTGTGTATAAGATGTGTGGGCGTCCTTGATGAATTCTTTGTCTGTGTGTATAATATGTGCTGGTGTTCTTGATGAATTCTTTGTCTGTGTGTATAAGATGTGTGGGTGTCCTTGATTCATTCCTTGTCTGTGTGTATAGGATGTGTGGGTGTTCTTGATTCATTCCTTGTCTGTATGTATACAATGTGTGGGTGTCTTTGATTCATTCCTTGTCTGTGTGTTCAAGCTGTGTGGGTGTGTTGGTTTTGTAGTTTTAAGCTAAGCTTGATGATCAGGCCAGATTGAACAAGTGCATGAAGCCATGTCTCTGTCCAAATCTCCTGTTCTTGACTCATTCCTAGTCTGTGAGTATAAGCTGTGTGGGTGTGTTGGTTTTGTAGTTTTAAGCTTGGGTGGTTGTGCAAACACTTGAGCTAAGTTTGAGTTAGTAATAGAGTGTGTGAGAAATGGAGAGATGCAAAGTTTTAGATTAAATCAAATAAAATGATTCCAAGGGGAGACATTGTTGGCTAATATGATTGTTGAACTGACCTGTGTCAGGTAATTAATTACCCAAGACCACTACTGTCCACAGTAAAAAAAAAAAAAAAGGTAAAACATCACAGGATTTCAAGACTGGGATAACTCTTGAATAAATGTAAGACTTTAAACTGCTGTAACTAATAAGTATGGAAGGCAAAGGGAAACCAGCAGTTAATATTTCTTTTAAACACAGGAGCCACAAACATGTTGCACGTAGTCAAAGGTTTTGTTTGAATGTGGAGCATTTGTTATTTCCACAGTAATTTCAGATTTAAGACGAATTCTGCAGTATGCACCTGATGAGATGCAGTGCAATATGCCAGACAATAAATCGTGCAACATATTGTTTGTGGCTTCTGTGTTTAAGTTGTGAAGTGATATTTCTGCTTTTTTTTTCAGTTGATAAAATCTTACCTTATATTTCTAATAATCAATCATGTGCCATGCCGGAAAGCGTGGGTGGTCATGACTTGCCATTTCACTCGATCACCAGAGTCATGGATCAGCTCAGTGTTCTTGTCTCGTCCATGCCATGTGGCCAAGCTCGGTCTTCCTCTTGGTCTGTTCCCTTCAATCTTGCCAGTTGTCACTAAGTTCTCCAATCCATTTCTTCTCATAACATGTCCAAAAAATTTTGATTGTCTACGTCTAATTTCTCTAATCAATCTACGATTTTCATTTGTCTCCTGCAGTACTTGGTCATTGGTTTTTCTGTCTGTCCATGGTATTCTTTGCATTTTCCTCAGAAACGACATTTCTGCAGCCATCAGATGTTTTTCAGCTTGACTGCACATTGTCCAAGTTTCACATCCATACAAAAGAACAGGCTCTATGTATCCCCTCAACACACTTTTTCTCCTTTCAATTGACATCATCTTATTGGTCAGAATGTTTTTCATCTTGCTAAAGGCTACTTTCGCCATTGTAATTTCTAATAGTAAGTCTCCAATATCTCAAAGATGCCCTGACTCATGAACTACCATCTTCCATTAAAAATTAGAGCTGCTGTATCACAGTGGCCAGCAAGCCTACCTGCTGATTTGGTGGTCATGTATTCGAATCTCAGTAGAGGTGAATTTGTAAACTTGACCTGGACTGCCAGGTCGACTGAGCCTAAAATGGGTACCAGGAGTTGAGTTGAGTTAAGTTTAGTTGAGTTGAGCTAAGAACTGACATCACTGCACTCAGGACATTCCCATACACGCTCCGTCCCCTCGTTCAACAGCCAGCGAAGAGTCATACTATTAATCGATCCCACCGCTATCTGATTGAAATTTCTCCTTGTCTCCTCTCTCAGTTTTGAGATTCTTCCAGAACCCCTGCTGATCCCCCGCAATATTATTCTTTCCACATACGGGCTCAATCTGTTCCCCTGCCTTCTCCACCTGGTCCGACAGGCGCTCGACCACATCTCCCTTGTCTATAGGTAATATACCACCAAGAGGTGCATTTCCTGCCAGCCTATCAGCGTGCTCATTTCCCCGCACTCCGCATGGCCAGGGCAAAACATTAATACAATTCTCACAATCTGTGACCTCTGAAGCGAGGTGAGTCATTCTACACAAAACATTCCTTTCTCCACTTTACTAAGCATACTCTTTGAGTCCATAATGAATGCAATGTGTGTTGCAGTGGTCTCCCCTAACCAACGGAATGCCGCTATGACTGTTTCCACCTCTATTCTCATGCTGGAGGTCATAGCCTTGTATGCCAGGAAATGTTTCGGAATGTAAAGGTGGCCTGTCTGATACCACCCACAAGTAGGTCAGCATGGCCTAATGGATAAGATTGTGTGTTCTTAAACATCTGGTGTTCTGATGCTGAGGTAAGCGATTCAAACCCTACACCGGACAGTTAAACTAAAATGTTGACCTTTCGTCCTTGACTTGGGAACATTAATTACAAGTACCTCTGAAGTTGGAGTGGGTTCGCCTGATGGCTGTTAATAGTGAAAGCTAATCCACAAGCAAAGTTCAGTCCAGAATTACTAGAAGTAGTGTGTATGAACTACACTTGAGTTCAAAG
Source organism: Cepaea hortensis (assembly GCA_963921405.1). Lineage (NCBI taxonomy): Eukaryota > Metazoa > Mollusca > Gastropoda > Stylommatophora > Helicidae > Cepaea > Cepaea hortensis. The sequence continues at coordinate 456,059,163 of OY992876.1, read as the reverse complement.
CCAGCGAGTGCAAAAAAAAAAACAAATCCACTACATGACCCATTGAGTGTCAATTGGTCTATACAAATATGGGGCTGGCCCCATATACCCAACACCCGCATGTTCCCGGGGCTCATAAGGGAAGTCAAGAATACTAACACTGTAACCTACTATACATGCCATAAGAGGCAACTAAGGAGGGTTGGCATGAGAATGGCTGCCTCATCCTGTAAACAACTTTAGCTGCAAAATCCAGTCAATTATGTACAAGTCTTCAATGGGCTTGGCAGGAGTTGGTTGTAGAAAACTTTGGCTGCAAAATCCAGTAAAAATAAAAGTTGCTGAAAAGTCAACAGGGTGAACTTCATTGCACCGGGTTGATCCCATATGGCTCAATCTCTATCTGCAGCGAGGAAAGCGTCGCACAAAGCACAAACTCCTTAGCTACAGCGGCAACCCTCAGGAATCTCGAAAAAAATGCACTAATGAAACGAACATTTTAGTCCAGCTGACCCTGGTGTAGGGGTTGAACGTGCCACCTCATCATCAGCACACTGAAAGTTTCAGAGCAAGTGCTCTGATCCATTTGCCCATGCTGATCTCCAGAACTCATACAACATGAATGCCAATGCATCAGAATTAAGTGGGTTTTACCGTAATCTTATTGCTGATTCACAAGCAGCAACAACAACAACAACAACAAATGTATCTTCAGTTATTAAAACGTGTCCAATAACTGTACCTGCTGAATGGTGAAAGACTTTATTTTACAGGTTCATGAACTACGGGTCAAGCAACAAGAGGTATCCCTTGCCGGATGTCTTGCAGTATGCCCTGGAGTTTGCTGAAAGCTCTCCCTCATATCAGCCCCCTTGCACACCGTCCACTCTTCAGCTCTCAGTTGATGTTGAAATGGAATCTCCTGTTTCATGTTCTAGGTTTGTATTACAAGTTCTTCAGCTAGGCTTGTATTAGTTCTTCAGCCAGGTTTGTATTAGTTATTGTTCAGCCAGGTTAGTATTAGAAGTTCTTCAGTTAGTTTTATATTAGTTCTTCATTTATGTTAGTATTAGAAGTTCTTCAGTTAGTTTAGTATTAGTTCTTCAGTTAGTTTAGTATTAGAAGTTCTTCAGTAAGTTTAGTATTAGAAGTTCTTCATTTATTTTAGCATTAGAAGTTTTTCAATTAGTTTAATATTAGAAGTTCTTCATTGATGTTAGTATTAGAAGTTCTTCAGTTAGTTTAGTATTAGTTCTTCAGTTAGTTTAGTATTAGTTTAGTATTAGAAGTTCTTCAGTTATTTTAGCATTAGAAGTTATTCAATTAGTTTAATATTAGTTCTTCATTTATGTTAGCATTAGAAGTTCTTCAGTTAGTTTAGTATTAGAAATTCTTCAGTTAGTTTTATATTAGAAGTTCTTCATTTATGTTAGTATTAGAAGTTCTTCAGTTAGTTTAGTATTAGAAGTTCTTCATTTATGTTAGTATTAGAAGTTCTTCAATTAGTTTAGTATTAGAAGTTCTTCAGTTAGTTTAGTATTAGAAGTTCTTCATTTATGTTAGTGCGAGGGCTATTCCAAAATCAATCGCCATTTGGCTGGCAAAAATAAACCGTTTACTATAGCGACACCGTTCATTGCTCATTCAGTAGGCTTTTAGCTCACTACACATCAGCCTACAGTCACATTTGTTCAGTGGTTCCAAATCGCTAAGAAATAAACATGGATACTGTTCTTGCCTTCCCCCCAGGTGTGGAATTCATGGTGTGATTTGTTTTCTTCAAGCAGAAGGTCAAAATGCGGCTGAAATTCATTGTTGATTGTGTAGTGTATGCGGTGATAACGCTTTGAGTGACAGTTTTGATTGGCTCAGTATGGTGGTATAGAGGAATATCATCACTAGAAGTGACCAGAAATGATACTGAATGGCCCGAGATGGTGGCATGGAGGAATATCATCACTAGAATTGATTATAAATGATACTGAATGGCCCAAGATGGTGGCATGGAGGAATATCATCACTAGAATTGATTGAGAACACAAAGTACTGAGATCTTTATAGGTATATGAACACTGTTGACATTTGGCAGGCACCTGATGATGATGTATGCCTATGCAGAAGTGAGGAAGTAAAAGATTTGTGACTGTGTTGTATATGGTTAACCAAGATTTATAGTTCTCTTGATGTACCGATTCAGAACATCTTTCCCGGTGTGTTAGGATCCAGCTGAAGGAATGTGTAGGCCTTGAATATGTGGTCTCTAAAGCTGTGTTAGCAGTGCCAGACATGGCCAGTCCTAGAACAACATGGCGTAAAATCACATCAGCTGGAAAAACAAGGAGAGAGAGAGATAAATGGGAGAGAAACTAAGAACATGTGTAGGGATAACACTGAATGCAGACTTTATAGATCACCAAAGAAATAAGTGGCTCAGACATTTATCTAGAGTGGAACCAGATCAGCGGCTTGAGCATTCTACAATGGGATACAAGGTCAGAGGGTGACACAGGAAGAGTTGGCTAGATGGAGTGGAAGAGACATTGAAGAAATGCACATTTGACATTAGCACAAGCAACAAAACAAGTGAAAAACAGAAAATTACATCTGCCTCCTCTCTGCGATGCTTCATGTCAAAAGCTGTAGGTCAAAAGAAGAAGACACAAGGTCGTGATGATAAGCATGTTAACAAAAATTAGTATGGTAATAAATTTATTTGAAATATTATAATTTGAAAATGCCTGTTTTCGTTATATGGCGTCAGTAGACCTGTTGTGGTTACATGCTTTCTTTTCATTAACAGAGTCAGCAACGATGTGTCGATGACTCACATTGTGGATTTTGACTCTGTGCCACACTCCGAAGACATGCTTCCAGCACAGTCACTCTCTTCAGCTGCCACAATAGCGGCTACTGCTGCTGTCACCTTGCCCAGCAACCCGTCAGCCACTACTGACAGTGTCACTTTTTGTGTGCCATCATTACTCGCACCAGCCACAGACACCGGTAATCAAAACGCATCCCAGCATTCTCCTTCTGTTTCTTCTTCGTCTGTTCCAGAAGCCAAGAAGTTCAAGGACTCCTCCGTTCAGGTGGAGTTCACCACGGCTTTAATGCCATCTTCTGTTTCAATGTCATCGAACTTGACTCAGTCTCATTTCCTGTCACCTCCTGCATATCTCACAGCCATGAACTCCCAGCCATGTTGCAGCTCTTCTGAAGATTTGAGTAAATGTCCCACATCACTGGAGCCTCACCCACGCAGCGTCACCACCGAGGAGCTCCGAGTTCTACAGGACTGTCTTCAGAGATGGAGGGAAGAGGTGGAGGCTGATGTTAGAGGTATGTGTATGAATTTCATCTCATATCTGTGAAAAATATTGACCACAAAATTGCGCAGAGTTTGTTAATGCTTTAAAAGTGTTGCTTTACGAAATTCATAGCTGGATGTTTTCTGTTTCACTTCTTACTGGGGCTACCCCATCATTATGTAGCAGGTTCTTTGCAGAAAGTCAGACTCATCATGACCCGCTGGAAAGACTCTTGATCTTTCATCAGTCCCTCTGCCTCAAGCTTTTTCATTCTCAGGGTCATCTTGAGTCCATCTTTGGGTTGGTGCTTCTTCTTCCATGAACCATGCTGTCCGTGGCTGTTCAAGTCACTGTGACATTTAATGGCTGGCACCTTGCCGTCTTGACAGACGATAGTTTGTAACATGGAGTTATACCTCTCCATAACACAAGCCTGGGCTGAATTGTAGAGACAATTCACAAGACAATTCAGAGATTGTTATGACAGTAGTCAGGCTAAAATGTTATGACAGTAGTGGAATTGAAATGTTATGACAGTAGTGAGGCTAAAATGTTATGACAGTAGCATGGCTAAAATGTTATGACAGTAGCGTGGCAAAAATGTTATGACAGTAGTGTGGCTAAATGTTATGACAGTAGCATGGTTAAAATGTTATGACAGTAGTGGGGCTAAAATGTTATGACAGTAGCGTGGCTAAAATGTTATGACAGTAGCGTGGCTAAAATGTTATGACAGTAGTGGGGCTAAAATGTTATGACAGTAGTGGGGCTAAAATGTTATGACAGTAGCGTGGCTAAAATGTTATGACAGTAGCGTGGCTAAAATGTTATGACAGTAGCATGGCTAAAATGTTATGACAGTAGCATGGCTAAAATGTTATGACAGTAGCATGGCTAAAATGTTATGACAGTAGTGGGGCTAAAATGTTATGACAGTAGCTAAAATGTTATGACAGTAGCGGGGCTAAAATGTTATGACAGTAGCGTGGCTAAAATGTTATGACAGTAGTGGGGCTAAAATGTTATGACAGTAGCATGGCTAAAATGTTATGACAGTAGCATGGCTAAAATGTTATGACAGTAGCTAAAATGTTATGACAGTAGCGGGGCTAAAATGTTATGACAGTAGCATGGCTAAAATGTTATGACAGTAGTGGGGCTAAAATGTTATGACAGTAGCATGGCTTAAATGTTATGACAGTACCATGGCTAAAATGTTATGACAGTAGCATGGCTAAAATGTTATGACAGTAGCATGGCTAAATTGTTATGACAGTAGTGGGGCTAAAATGTTATGACAGTAGCTAAAATATTATGACAGTTGCGTGGCTAAAATGTTATGACAATAGTGGGGCTAAAATGTTTTGACAGCATGGCTAAAATGTTATGACAGTAGTGGGGCTAACATGTTATGACAGTAGTGGGGCTAACATGTTATGACAGTAGCGGGGCTAAAATGTTATGACAGTAGCGGGGCTACCATGTTATGACAGTAGCGTGGCTAAAATGTTATGACAGTAGTGGGGCTAAAATGTTATGACAGTAGCGTGGCTAAAATGTTATGACAGTAGCGTGGCTAAAATGTTATGACAGTAGTGGGGCTAAAATGTTATGACAGTAGCGTGGCTAAAATGTTATGACAGTAGTGGGGCTAAAATGTTATGACAGTAGTGGGACTAACATGTTATGACAGTAGCGGGGATAAAATGTTATGACAGTAGCGTGGCTAAAATGTTATGACAGTAGCATGGCTAAAATGTTATGACAGTAGCATGGCTAAAATGTTATGACAGTAGCATGGCTAAAATGTTATGACAGTAGAGGGGCTAAAATGTTATGACAGTAGCTAAAATGTTATGACAGTAGCGGGGCTAAAATGTTATGATAGTAGCGTGGCTAAAATGTTATGACAGTAGTGGGGCTAAAATGTTATAACAGTAGTGGGACTAAAATGTTATGACAGTAGCGTGGCTAAAATGTTATGACAGTAGCATGGCTAAAATGTTATGACAGTAGCATGGCTAAAATGTTATGACAGTAGTGGGGCTAAAATGTTATGACAGTTGCTAAAATGTTATGACAGTAGCGGGGCTAAAATGTTATGACAGTAGCGTGGCTAAAATGTTATGACAGTAGTGGGGCTAAAATGTTATGACAGTAGCATGGCTTAAATGTTATGACAGTAGCATGGCTAAAATGTTATGACAGTAGCATGGCTAAAATGTTATGACAGTAGCATGGCTAAAATGTTATGACAGTAGCTAAAATATTATGACAGTTGCGTGGCTAAAATGTTATGACAATAGTGGGGCTAAAATGTTTTGACAGCATGGCTAAAATGTTATGACAGTAGTGGGGCTAACATGTTATGACAGTAGCGGGGCTAAAATGTTATGACAGTAGCGGGGCTACCATGTTATGACAGTAGCGTGGCTAAAATGTTATGACAGTAGTGGGGCTAAAATGTTATGACAGTAGCGTGGCTAAAATGTTATGACAGTAGCGTGGCTAAAATGTTATGACAGTAGCGTGGCTAAAATGTTATGACAGTAGTGGGGCTAAAATGTTATGACAGTAGCGTGGCTAAAATGTTATGACAGTGGCGTGGCTAAAATGTTATGATAGTAGTGGGGCTAACATGTTATGACAGTAGTGGGGCTAACATGTTATGACAGTAGTGGGGCTAACATGTTATGACAGTAGCATGGCTAAAATGTTATGACAGTAGCATGGCTAAAATGTTGACAGTAGCGTGGGTAAAATGTTATGACAGTTGCGTGGGTAAAATGTTATGACAGTAGCATGGGTAAAATGTTATGACAGTAGTGGGGCTAACATGTTTTGACAGTAGTGGGACTAACATGTTATGACAGTAGTGTGGGTAAAATGTTATGATAGTAGTGGGACTAACATGTTATGACAGTAGCGTGGCTAACATGTTATGACAGTAGCGTGGCTAACATGTTATGACAGTAGTGGGGCTAACATGTTATGACAGTAGTGGGGCTAAAATGTTATGACAGTAGCGGGGCTAAAATGGTTTAGGTGTAGTTCGTTCAGAAAGAATCACAAATTAGTGAGCATAAACTTGCCAAGAGATCACAAACAGCCAAAATATGCTGGGGTTGACTGCAACTATTAACAAATTGGGCATGCAGACCCATCTTACAATCAGCCCTTCCAATCGCTCTTCTTTCCTTTTTTTTTAAAAATTCGCATATCCTTTACAGGACATCGCTGTCAACAGCAGCATCTTTCAGCTGTCTGTTGATTTCTTGGCAAGATTACGCTCAGTAGTTTGCCATTGCTTTCTGAGCGGCCGGCTCAGTTATCCCGCAAGTCACCACGGGGGACGAACCGCTCCCAGTTCTTGCCCGCTACGAGACTGCATGATAAACGGGATTACGGAGAAAGTATTGTAACCCCTCGGCCAGAGAGACCGGCTCTTCTTTCCTACTTCAATTATTTATTGTGCATGTTACATTCACATTGTCAAATGAATGCTGTGAACATAAAGCATATTACCATGTTATGAGACAGGCAGGGAAGCAGACAGACACACACACATACACACACACACTGAAACACTCACACATACATAAACAGACGATAGTTTGTGCTTCAAAAAGGCATAATAAATTTTACCCATGGCGGTAGTGAATGTCACTGATAAGGCCAATTCGCACTGTAAATGTTCATTCACAGTGGGTGCATATGAACACGTCATTTCCACCATTATGCACCATCTTATGTCTCACACGCTTGGTGTGTGACTTATCTGCAATAATTTTCTCCTTTGTCTTTATTCCATTTCTGATGTTTGCCCTCCATGCAACACGTTCAGCAGCTACTTGCTCCCAATGTGCAAAATCAATGCCTGTATCAATCATCTTTGTATTGTAGTATAGGCCGACCCTGAGATCTCTTACCCAGATGTCCTTTGATATTCTACCATCATTCATCCTCCTAAGATGTCCTATCCATCTAAGTCTACGAAGACTGAGCATGGAATAAACCGTCACACAACCTGATCTTTCCAATACTTCAGTATTTGTGATTTTGTCTTGCCACTTAATACCAAGAATTCTTCGCAGACACCGCATATGAAAGCTGTTTAAACGTTTCTCTTGGTGTGAGTAAGTTGTCCAGGTTTCACTGCCATAAGGAAGAGTACTAAGGACACAGGCTTGATAGACAAGGACTTTTGTTTTGGCAGTAAGCTTCCTGTTCTCCCAGACTCTTTTTCTTAACCTGTTCATTGTTGTTGCTGCCTTACCAATCCGGATGTTGATTTCCTGATCTAGGGATAATTTGCTATTTACCACTTATCCTAGATGTGTAAAATGGTCTGCCATCTCTAGTTCGGCATTGTCAGTAAAAATTTATGGTACCCCATGTGCACCTTGTGACATAATCTGTGTCTTCTTTTTGCTAATTGTTAAACCAAATTCAGAACAAGCATTGGAGAATGCAGATAGTAGACATTGTAATTCTTCCTCAGAGTGGGTCGTAACTGCAGCATCATCTGCAAAAAGCAACTCTCTGATCAGTACCCTCCTAATTTTGGTCTTGGCCACTCACAATCACAAACATACTAACAAATATTTACTCAAACATACACATTGTGTTTCTCTCTCCATCTCCAAAGAAGCAGCAGACTCTTTACCTAGTACTTCTAGAGTTAGAGGTAGATATTGTACCTCTTAAGTCATTCCCATCCACCCCTCACTGCCTTAAGTGTTGTACTGATGCTAAAAGATTCCTGGTCACATGACAGTTGGGCAGCATGACCAGCGGGTCAGAGCGCTCGTTTTTAAACGTGGTGTGCTGATGCTGAACGAGCTGGTTCAACCCCTACACTGGTCAGTTGGACTAAAATTTTGACTTCTCGTCCTTGACTTGGGGACGTAAATTACAAGTACCCCTAAAGTCGGAGGAGTTTGTCTGATAGCAAGGGACACTGGTAACAGAGAAAGCCAATCCAGACACAACGATCAGTCCAGTGCACTAGAAGTAATTGCATGTGTATAGACTACGATTGAGTTTAAAGTGAGTGAGGGAAATAACATAAAAACATGACAGTTATTGCAAGGGCTGGCAGAGACAGAGTTGTAGTGGCTAGTACAGTTGCCTACCTCTGTGACGTGCCGGTCATGACCAAGTATTTGTTTATAACAAACAAGTGGCAGCCTGATTAAACATCTGCCTCATTTTACCCAAGGTGTTGAGTGTCTTCCATTACATTCCTACATGAGCTCTGCCCCCTTCTTGAGTAGCCAATGAAGAGTTCCCATTTTAATGGTATCAGTGGCAGCCTTTTTAAACATCTGCCTCATTTGACCCAAAGTGTTGAGTGTCCTCTAGACCCTCGTCTCACTCCCCGCAGAATCAGCATCTACAGATGTGCATGCCACTGCAAACAAAATAGGCTTACTTTACTAGGAATCGAACCTGGGACCACTGTATTGTTAGATGAGTATATTCATTGTTACATAACAAGGCTCCTAACCTGTTAGTCATCATCATCATGTGCCATGCTGATGAGTATGGACAGTCATGTTTCGCCATCTCACAAGATCACCAGAGTCGTGGGTGGATCAGCTCCATGTTCTTGTCTCGACCATGCCATGTGGCCAATCCAACATCAGTCATGTTTCTATATTGCAGAACTTCAAAGGAACATTGCTGGCCTGGTAGGGAAACTGGACAGAATGTATTCAGAGGATTGCATGAAAAAGGTAAGAAGTTTAGAAAGTCGAGGTGCCTTGCCTCGGTGCCTTTATATTTTGTTAGGTTCAAAATCTAATGCACCAAGTTGGGTCAGCGTGGCCGAATGGATAAGAACGCTTGTTCATAAACATCTGCTGTGCTGATGTCGAGGTAGCAGGTCCAACCCCTACACCAGGTTTTAAGAAAAAAGTTAGTTGCATATCCTTTACAGGACATCGCAGTCAACACCAGCATTTTTTGCTGTTTTGATCTCTTGGCAAGTTTACATTCAGTAGTTTGCCATTGCTTTCTGAATGTCCGGCACCCATTCAAATTTGTAAAAATCCAATGCAAGGCGGTCTATTGACCAAATCGCGCGCAGCAGTGTTACGAACGCAGGCATGCGGGATTATGAACTGCGTCCGTAACCCCTTCTACACTGGGTAGTTGGACGAAAATGTTGACTCCTCGTCCTTGACATGGATATAAATTAAAAGTGCCTCTGAAGTCAAAGTGGATTCGCATAATTGCAAGGAACACTGGTAATAGGGACAGCTAATCCACACGCAAAAATCAGACCAGTGCACTAGCACGTGTATGGACTACGCTTGAGTCATTATTTTATTTTTAGTCAATGCCTGGTAATTTCTAATCTAAAGCCCTGAATTACTGGAAACCACTTTAGGTGGCATAAAATGCCCATATTCTGTCTCTGCCTTCCTTCGAAGGGCAGGCGTCAAGCTGGAGGCTGTTCTGAGGAGTCTAGAAAGGAAATGGCTAGCCCCAGTGGAACTGGAAACCTGAGATATCCATCCATCCATCATGTGCCATGCCGGTAAGCGTGGGCGGTCATGTTCTGCCATCTCACTCGATCACCAGAGTCGTGGATCAGCTCCATGTTCCTATCTCGACCATGCCATGTGGCCAATCCATCCAGGTATTTACTTCTCGGTCTCCCCCTTGGTCTCTTCCCTTCGATCTTGCCAGTTGTCACCAAGTTCTCCAATTCATTTCTTCTCATAAGAACTGGAAACCTGAGATATGCCTGACACTAAATCACTTCATCTCATTATGTTCGTAGAGCATCAGAAACCTGAGATGTGCCTGACGTTAAATCACTTCATCATGTTCGTAGAGCATCAGAAAAGCACTGTGGTAAGGTTCTAGTGCAGTCTATAGGAGGATACTGAAGCACTGATGGAGGCATCGGTGTGATCCTGTGTAAATAACTACTACTAGTGGCACCTTGCCATCTGGACAGAGAATAGTTTGTTACATTGTTCTTCATAAAAAGGCATAACTACAAACCATGGCGAGGACCAGGGATGGAGCTATACTTCTCCATAGCACAAAACCTGGGCTGAATTGTAGAGACCATGTGTTGCTCATGCAGCATAATCCCTGTCTCAGCCTACCTAGTATACTCCAGACGCAAGGCAACACTAATACATCTGGAACAAGAGAAGCTGCTGGATCAGCAAAGGAATGCTATTAACTGTCCGCCTCTCGGTGCTCCGATCCTAGACCAGCTGCCGACCAAGGCTTAGGGCCTAACAATACTGAGTGAGACAACAATAACAAGAAGTAGAATTAGTGAGCTTGACTAGAACATGATCACAAGTGACACAATGGATGTTTTGGCTGAAACCTTCATCAGCACACAAACATAAACTGATACAACTATGCTCGTACATTTAAATGACTTGATTTTTCAATAACAATACTTAGAGTTAATCTGGACAGTAGTAAATACAACAATTATTGTTTGCTCACATATTGTTTCTGCAGTCTCCTTATGACCTGCATGCTGTGTTGGTGCACGAGGGTCAGGCCGTGTCCGGGCACTACTGGGCATTCATCTATGATGATCGAAGGGGCAAGTGGCTGAAGTTCAATGACATAACTGTCTCGGAGTCTTCACTGGAAGAGATGCATAAGGAGAGTGTTGGGGGCTACCACAATGCCAGTGCTTACTGTCTCATGTACGTGGACAGATCCAGGCTTGGGGTCCGTCCAGGTAAGAAATCCACTGGATAATTTGCAATAGTGTCATTATCATGTGCCAACCAGTAAGTGTGTGAGTGATGATTGTTTGCCATCTCACATGATCGTCAGAGTCTTGGATCAGGTGTGTGTTCTTGTCTCGATTATGCCATGTGACCAAGTAATCCAGACATTAATCTCTCTGCCTTCCCATTGGTTCGTTTTCTCATCAATCTTGCCAGTTGTCACTAAGTTTGCTCATTTATTTACCTCTTAACCCTTTACCAGGCAGACGTTTGTCTGTTTTGTAACCCTGAACGGGCAAGAAGAATTATGAGGTTCGGTAAAATGTTGGGTTACGTTAGTAAAAATATCACATATAAGTTGTTAGTCAACAGATTTTATTCAAATAAACAGCAAAATGAAGGGAAAAGCATGCAGAATATTTTACTCACGTGAATGATGCCGCTAAGCCACACATGAACACAAATATTTACAAAATACAACATATTGTTTGTGCTTGTCGGTCATCTATACGGCAATTTACAAACACATTTTCCGAATCATAATCACTTTTTTATAAGTCCGACTCACGACTGCTAACGCAAAGTAACGCTGATCACTGATATCTAGCTCCGATTAATAGTCAGCTTCGTGCCTTTCAATGTCACTTAAATTGAACCCAGCGAAATCTCCACTATCACTTGAAGAATCACCGAAATCTGTTTTGAAATACAAAGCGTAAAACCCACAAAAACTATTTTTTAAAATCTGTGTCAAATTCAAAGTACATACTTGTAAATGGTGGCCATGTTGTCAAGCTCTCGGCAAAACCAAAAGTAGACAATCGGAAGTCTCGGAAAGCCGAGATATCGCGTTTTTACAATGCATAATAGTCACGGGTGCTTTCAGACGGATTGCCCGTTCCGGGGTAGAAACGTTCCCGGACGTTTTGCCCAGTAAAGGGTTAATGTGCCAAACAATCTTGACTCAGTGCCTAATTTCTTGAGTCAGTTAACATTTTGATTCACTTCTTGAAGGACATTGATTTTTTCGTCTGTCCAAGGTATTCGTTGCATTTTCCTCAGAAACCACATTTTCACTGTCATTTGATGTTTCTCAGCTTGTCTGTTTATTGTTCATGTCTCACATGCATATAACAGAATAGTTTGCAATAACAGAGATGTATATCAAGATCCTCTTGTTTATTTGGGTGGTATTTATGGTGAAGACAATAAGCCTCAAGCCTCGCTGTATGGAGACCATGAGTTTGTTGTCAGACCATCATTTGGTTCATGAGTGTCGTTGTTTCAGAGACCTCATGGGTCTTTGTTGGAGCTATGGAGTTTGTTGTGCTGTTTGTGTGTCGCTTCCAGCAGGCTACTCTGCGGAAAGAGATTAAGCCTCATGGGATAGCACCCAGTTCAATGAAGATGATTGTCGTGCCTTTAAATCCATATAAACCTTGCTCTTTTGCTGGTCAACATCAGCTGTGTATTTGACATGACTGATGACAAGAACAGTATTCGTTCTTTTTGTTTGGCTGATCATCAGCTGTGTGTCAGTTCTGACATGACTAAATGACAGGAATGGTATTCATTCTTGTTGTTTGGCTGATCAACATCGGCTATGTGTCTGTTTTGACAAGGCTTATGAAAACAACAGCAAACTTGAGATTTTATTTAACCTGTGCTCCTTTTAAGTATGTGAACATAAAATTTTGTGGACTTATATTGCAGAATGACTATTGAACACATATAGTGATGTAGAAATATGGCGTCAACTTATGATATATCTTGGGTTGGTTGGAAACTAAAACAGTTATTAGAGCAGTGTAGCTGGGAGCTCCTAACTGGCAATGTGACATAGGGGCTAGTGAAATGTGCAGTTTCATCATTCCCCATAACACGAACGAACAAACAAATTTTATTTTCAAAGGGTTAAGAATTGGGCACGCAGGTCCATCTGGCATTCTGCCCTTCTCTATTTTCTCTGAAACATTATTTCATTCAACATCACTTATAAAGCTAATCTTAGACAACAAAAGACATTAAGCATTAAAACACATGAAAAATAATCAACAATACATGACTCACTAAGGCAATGTTTAACATGGGCATTATACATGCCTAAGGAAGGTGTAACATACCATGCATATGGGAATGTTTATTGGCTAGTCGTCGTTTGAGATAATTTTCCATTATGAATGCTTTTTTTTAAAAGGGGGCATGTAGTCTGTACTGAGGTAGTGTTCAAACAGGTTGCGACTGTATGTAATGATTAGTGGTGATTTGTGTGTTTGAAATCAGCTGTGGGTGATTGGAAGCAGACCACTTTGCATTGATTTCGGTGGGATGAGGCATTGGCTGTTCAGAAAGCAATGGCAAACTACTGAACTAAGACTAGTAACACAGGCATTGATATTGCACCTTGGGAGCAAATCGCCACTGATCATGTATGGAGAAAATAGATCAGGAATGGAATAAAGATAAAGGACAAAGTGATTGCACAACATAGGTTACACCGATTGTGTGAGACACCAGATGGTGTGTGGAAATGACCATGTGTTCACATGCATCCATTGTGAATGAACATTTACAGCACAAATTGGTCTGATGTCACAATCGCTACCGCAATGGGTTGTCGTTATTATGACTTTTTCAAGCACAATGTAACAAACCTATCATCTGTCAAGACAGCAAGGTGCCAGTAACTGGGAGATATGTAAGGGGGAGACCATTGTTATCTTGGCAGTAGGCCAAAGTATTCTTTCCTGCTGTGAGCAGGAAGTAATTTAATGCTTGCAATGGCAGGGAGCACTCCAGAGGGGGATAACGATTTGAACAGCTCAGATATAGTTCACATGGCCTGGATTTACACACCACTGAAGATACTTTTTTACAGAAAGTGTGAGGTGATGCCGGTCTCAGTGGCCAAAGGCTTGCGAACGCGGTTCGTGAGCCGGGTACCAGGCGTTCGAAACTCAGTTGCGACCAATTTGTGCAGCAGACTGTCGTTTTGTGTTATAACGTGTTGGTATGGGAGCCGGTCGTTCAGAATGCAGTGGCAAACTACTAAATGTAACACTTGCCTAAGTACATCAACAGCAGCTGAAAAATGCTGCTGTTGATTGTAACGTCCCGTAAGGGATACGCAACCAAAAAAAAAATGAGGTGATAGTTATGGTAATATAACCATTATGAGTCAAGTAGTGTGCCAGGAACATTGAGTATGAATTAGCAAGATGGCCAGATAGGATCAATCTCATCATATCAGTTGTGTCTAAATAAACTTTTGAGCCTGAATCAAAGGATTGGTAGTCAAGTGTTTTTCCAGTATTCTGTTCCTATGAATTGGTTACAGCATGTTCTGGTTCCAGTTTCTCCAGCAATTTTGGAGAGACACATGCCAGAAATATCACGTTTTTCTTCCAGCTATTGAATTCAGACCTCTCACACAACAGCCCTACAGTTGTCTACAAGACAAATTGTGGACTAGATTTCCGTTCTTTGTCCATCAACAGTCTTGTAGGGACAAGACAAATTGTAGACTAGATTTCCATTCACTGTCTAACAACTGTCTTGTAGGGACAAGACAACTTGTGGACTAGATAGCAACTGTCTTGTAGGGACAAGGCAAATTGTGGACTAGATAGCAACTATCTTGTAGGGACAAGACAAATTGTGAACTAGATTTAGTAACTAACTAGACTTGTTTAGCTTCAGTTTGAGGATGTATTGATTGTTAATTAATCTTCTTAGGTAATGCTAATGGAAGTGGTGGAGATACACCAGACTTGATGACATCATTACCTCCAGACCTTCAGCAGATTGTAGAGAATGATAACGCTATATTCAGGCAGGAAATGCTCTCTTGGGATGATGAGCAGAGGAGAAAATCTGCGGCTGCAGCATCACCTCCAATACATCAGGCATCAGCAGCCTCGACAGCGACAGCTTCCACAATGACATCGTCAGCGCTGGTGGCATCCCCTCAAGCAGGTGGGCAGTGGAGAGCCACTGCAGAAAATCAGTGGCCGGAGGGTCATGTGCAAGGTCAGATGCGAGGAAGGTCGGCGTCTGATGACCTTGATGTTGTGTGCACGGGGGAACAGAGACCAGGTAAGAAAGTTTAATGAACAGCTTTGCTGTGATGCATTGCTGTTGTTAATGAGTTGACTGGCTTGTTCTTGGGGGAGTCATAGTTTAGAGGGTATGGTATCCACGTCTCAGGAGGAACTGCTCCTCATCATGTAGAACTGCTCATCATGTAGCACTGCTCCTCATGTAGAACTGCTCCTCATCATGTAGTTCAGCTCATCATATAGAACTGCTCCTCATCATGTAGAACTGCTCCTCATGTAGAACTGCTCATCATGGAGCACTGCTCCTTATGTAAAACTGCTCCTCATCATGTAGAACTGCTCATCATGTAGAACTGCTCATCATGTAGAACTGTTCCTTATGTAGAACTGCTCATCATCATGTAGAACTACTCATCATGTAGAACTGCTCCTCATCATGTAGAACTGCTCCTCATCATGTAGAACTGCTCATCATGTAGAACTGCTCCTCTTCATGTAGAACTGCTCCTCTTCATGTAGAACTGCTCCTCTTCATGTAGAACTGCTCCTCATCATGTAGAACTGCTCATCCTGTAGAACTGCTCATCATCATGTAGAACTGCTCCTAATGTAGAACAGTTCATCATCATGTAGAACTACTCTTTATCATGTAGAACAGCTCATCATCATGCGGAACTGCTCCTCATGTAGAACTGCTCCTCATGTAGAACAGCTCATCATCATGTAGAACTGCTCCTCATCATGTAGAACACTCATCATCATGTAGAACAGCTCATCATCATGTAGAACTGCTCCTCATCATGTAGAACACTCATCATCATGTAGAACAGCTCCTCATCATGTAGAACTGCTCATCGTGTAGAACAGCTCATCATCATGTAGAACAGCTCATCATCATGTAGAACAGCTCATCATCATGTAGAACTGCTCCTCATGTAGAACAGCTCCTCATCATGTAGTACTGCTCCTCATCATGTAGAACTGCTCCTCATGTAGAACAGCTCCTCATCATGTAGAACAGCTCATCATCATGTAGAACTGCTCTTTATCATGTAGAACAGCTCATCATGTGGAACTGCTCCTCATGTAGAGCTGCTCCTCATCATGTAGAACAGCTCATCATCATGTGGAACTGCTCATCATCATGTAGAACTGCTCATCATCATGTAGAACTGCTCATCATCATGTAGAACTGCTCCTCATGTAGAACTGCTCCTCATGTAGAACAGCTCATCATCATGTAGAACTGCTCATCATCATGTAGAACTGCTCCTCATGTAGAACAGCTCATCATCATGTAGAACTGCTCCTCATCATGTGGAACTGCTCATCATCATGGAGCACTGCTCCTCATGTAGAATGGCTCATTGATGCAGCAGGTTTGACCGCTTTCTTCATATGATAAATAAGCCAGCTCTGCCAGTTTTTTTATTTCTCCAAGTGAACTTTTAAAAACAATCGGCATCTAAAGCGAATATACACAACTGAATCTTTCTTGCAGGAGAGACATCTATAATCAGGCCGATGAACACCAACCTGTCTCGGTTGGCAGGCAATCACGCCCAGCTGTCACTGCAAGCCACGTTGTCAGCAGTTACCAGCATTACCCAAAACCACAACACCTGCTTGAAGCCACAAGAAATTGTAGCAAAGGTAATTTGGCCTCATTCATTTGTAAAATCCCACCTTTTGATTGGTTGGTTTATATGTCAGAACTGTCAACCTGTTTGCTCTTTTAGCCAGTGGTGGTCATTTGTGTGCGTGTTTTTGTTTGCTCGCTTTTTATTCAAGCATAATCTACACATACACTACTACTTCTAGTGCACTGGACTGATTTTTTGCGTGTGGGTTAGTTTTCCTTATTACCGATGTCCAGGGCCACTAGGCGAATTCACTCCATCTTCTGGGGTTGGTGATGGTCATTTAAAAGAATTGAAAATGTATTTGATCATATCATCATCATGTGTCTTTCCGATAAGCATGGGTGGCCATGTTTCGTCATCTCACACTATCACCAGAGTCGTGGATCAACTCGATATTTTTGTCTCGATTATGCCATGTGACTAAGCCATCGATATATTTACTTCTCTGCCTTGTTTCCCCTCAGTCTTGCCAGTTGTCACCAACTTCTCCAGTTTGTTTCTTCTCATTATGTGCCCATCGAATTTTGACTGTCTACTTCTAATTTCTCTAATAAATTTACAGTTTTTATTTTTTTTCTTGTAGGACTTACATTGGTTGTTCTGTTTGTCCTTGGTATTCTTTGCAATTTCCCTCAGAAACCACATTTCCACTGCCATTAGATGTTTTTCAGCTTGTCTGGTAATTGTCCATGTTTCGTATCCATACAAAAGTACAGATTCTATGTACCACTTCAACACTCTTTTTTTCGTTGCAATTGACATATTTTTTTTATTGGTCAGCATGTTTTCCAGCATATTTTGGGTAGAAAAAAGGATAACCAGATCTATCCAACAAGATCTCAGCGTTGAAGAAGGTTATTTAATTAAGACATATAAAAAATTATGAAAATGAAAAAAAATTTGGTCATGCTCTTCTTCCTCAGGCACTTGTTAAAGACAAAATATGATTAGGAAGCTCACGGAAAGGAAAAACACAGACAGATATAGGTCATCATTTTGATCATTGTCTTTATCTACGAACCAGAAAGATATAACAAACAACATTAACAACAAATTCAGCAATAATACTTAATATGTCGTTTTGTCTTTCATGTTTGTTGATAAAGATTCATATAAAAGACAACATGGCAGATATAGACAAATTTCAAGCCAGCGCAAAAAAGAAGATGTAGTCGAAACATTTCCCTGTATATTTCCTTTCGGTGAGCTTTCTGGCAACATTTTGTGTTTATTTGGTTTTCACTATTACTTCGATCATCTCCTTCACTATAAGTGAAAAATAGCTGGCCACAGCTGACGGATTCAACTAAGGACCATGGTGTTGGTAAGCCAGTGAATATGTTACCATACCACCACGTGTAAGGTTGTAAAAATCAAACCAGCATTAGAGGCATTACAGAGGAGATTGATTGTGGTTTGACAGTTTTGATTGTGGTTTGACAGTTTTGATTGAGGTTAGACAGTTTCAGTTGTGAATAATTAAGGCACAAACAATAGGCTGCACCATCTATTGCCTGGTATGTTTTGTTGCAGCTCACCAGGAGCATACTGCAGAATTACATAATACAAAGGAGGTAGGCATGGCCGAATGGAAAGGAGTGCTCGCTCTTAAACATCTGGTGTGCTGATGCTGAGGTAGTTGGTTTAACCCCTACACTGGTCAGTTGGACTAAAATGTTTTCTTCTCATACTTGACTTAGGGATGTACGAGGGGCATTCAGTAAGTAATGCAGCACATCATTGTCCTCAAAAAAGCATGAAATGTATACACAATATACATGGATATGTCAAGTAATCATAGGTATTATTCATGGAAAACACTGTTTTTGAGTTTTAATTTTGTTTTGATGTCTTCTCAGGCCACAGACAATGAATTTTCACGACTGAAAGGTCTTTCCCGAACGCTGCATACCAAGCTGCCGTCTGAAGATCCACGCTTGGGCCATATTGTGCTGTACCTGATGTGTAGCTGTGCAGACCACAGCACAGTCAGTGTGGTCCTCATTGAGCAGTTTTCCTTGTGTGTTCTCTTGGATTCCGTCAGCATGTAAGTGGGGGGTTGTGTGGGTGGACTCTGTGAGTACATAAGTGTGGGTTTGTGTGGGTGGACTCTGAGTACACATGTGTGGGTTTGTGTGGGTGGACTCTGTGACCATTAAGTGTGACTGAACTCTGAGCATGTAAGTGTGGGTTTGTGTGATTTATTCTGTGAGTGTGTAAGTATGGGTTTGTGTGAGTGAACTCTGTGAACATGCAAGTATTGGTTTGTGTGGGTGAACTCTGTGAGCATGTAAGTGTGGACTTGTGTGGGTGAACATGTAAGTGTGGGTTTGTTTGAGTGAACTCTGTGAGCATGTAAGTGTTGGTTTGTGTGGGTGGGGTGAACTCTATGAGCTTGTAAGTGTGGGCTTGTGTGAGTGAACCCTGTGAGCATGTAACTGTTAGTTTGTGTGACATATTCTGTGAGTTGAGTTAAGAACCGACATCACTGCACTCAGGACATTCCCATACATGCTTCGCCCCCCCCCCCCCTGTTCAACAGCCAGCGAAGAGTCATACTACTAATCGTTCCCACCGCTATCTGATTAATTAAAAGTTCTCCTGGTCTTCCCTCTCAGTTTTGATATTCTTCCAGAACCCCTGCTGATCCCCCGCAATCTCATTCTTTCCACATATGGGTTCTCAGTCTGTTCCTCCGCCTTCTCCACCTGGTCCCACAAGTGCACAACCACCTTCCCCTTGTCCATAGGCAAACTACCACCAAGAGGTGCATTCCCTGCTAGCCTATCAGCCTGTTCATTCCCCCGTCCACCCGCATGGCCAGGGCAAAATATCCAAACAATTCTCACGATCTGTGACCTCTGAAGCGACAAAAGCCATTATGAATCCGTAATGAATACAGCGTGTGTTGCAGTAGTCTCGTCTAGCCACTGGAATGCCGCTGTTACTGCCTCCACCTTCATTCTCATGCTGGAGGTCGCAGTCTCATATGCCACTCTCTCCTTTTTCAAGACTCGCCCATTAGCCTTTGCAATAAAGCCCCAGCCATTATGTTTGTTTCTCACCACTGACCATCTGTGAGTGTATAGGTATGGGTTTGTGTGAGTGAACTCTGTGAACATGTAAATATTGGTTTGTATGACTTATTCAGTGAATGTGTAAGTATGGTTTTGTGTGGGTGAGCTCTGTGAACATGTAAATGTCAGTGAACTCTGTGACCATGTAAGTGTGGGTTTGTATGAGTTAACTCTGGGAACATGTAAGTGCAGGTGAACTCTGTGAGCATGCAAGTATTGGTTTGTGTTGGTGAACTCTGTGAGCATGTAAGTATTGGTTTGTGTGGGTGAACTCTATGAGCATGTAAGTGTGTGCTTGTGTGAGTGAACTCTGTGAGCATGTAAGTGTGGGTTTTTATGACTTATTCAGTGAATGTGTAAGTATGGTTTTGTGTGGGTGAGCTCTGTGAACATGTAAATGTCAGTGAACTCTGTGACCATGTAAGTGTAGGTTTGTATGAGTTAACTCTGGGAACATGTAAGTGCAGGTGAACTCTGTGAGCATGCAAGTATTGGTTTGTGTTGGTGAACTCTGTGAGCATGTAAGTATTGGTTTGTGTGGGTGAACTCTATGAGCATGTAAGTGTGGGCTTGTGTGAGTGAACTATGTGAGCATGTAAGCATGGGTGAACTCTGAGCATGTAAGTGTGGGTGTGTATGACTTATTCTATGAGTGTGTAAGTATGGTTTTGTGTTGGTGAGCTCTGTGAACATGTAAATGTCAATGAACTCTGTGACCATGTAAGTGTGGGTGAACTCTGTGACCATGTAAGTGTGGGTTTGTGTGACTTATTCTGTGAGTGTGTATGTATGTATGTTTTTGTGTAAGTGAACATGTAAGTATTGGCCTGTGTGGGTGAACTCATTGAGCATGAAGGTGTGAGCTTGTGTGAGTGAACTCTGTGAGCTTGTAAGTGTGGGTTTGTGTGACTTATTCTGTGAGTGTGTATGTAAGTATGGTTTTTGTGTGAGTCAACTCTGTGAACATGTAAGTATTGGTTTGTATGGATGACTCTATGAGCATGTAAGTGTGGGTTTGTGTGGGCAAACTTAGTGAGCATATACATTGGCTTTGTGTGGGTAAACTCTGTGAGCATGTAATTGTGGGTTTGTGTGAGCAAACTTAGTGAGCATTTAAATATCACGTTGTGTGGGTAAACTCTGTGAGCATTGCAACTAGTACCATTAATATTGGAGCTCTTCGCTGGTTGTTGAAGGTGAGGACAGAGCATATATGAGAATGTTCCGTGTGCTGTGTTGTCGGTTCTTGACTCACAGAGGTCACTCAAACCACATCAATTGATAGATGGAGTGATTGTTAAAGCACAGTGAATGATAGAGTGAATGTTAAAGCACAGTGAATGATAGAGTGAATGTTAAAGCACAGTGAGTGATAGAGTGAATGTTAAAGCACAGTGAATGATGGAGTGAATGTTAAAACACAGTGAACGATAGAGTGACTGTTAAAACACAGTGAACGGAGTGAATGTTAAAGCACAATGAATGATAGAGTGAATGTTAAAGCACAGTGAATGATAGAGTGAACGTTAAAGCACAGTGACTGATAGAGTGAACGTTAAAGCACAGTGATTAATGGAGGGAATGTTAAAGCACGGTGAATGATAGAGTGAATGTTAAAGCAAAGTGAAAAATAGATAGAGTGAATGTTAAATCACAGAGAATAATAAAGTGAATGTTAAAGCATGATGAAGGATAGATAGAGTGAATGTTAAAGCACAGTGAATGATAAATAGAGCGAATGTTAAATCAGAGAAAGTAATAGGTATACTTCTTGTGTGAGTGACCTTACTTGCTATAACAGTAAACAGTGCAACCTGCTTTCCTTTAGCGCTGAATGTTGGGCGGCGCTCACCAGACACGCTATCCCACATTGTGCCAACAGCTTCGGGCGGAGGAGCACAATTGAGAGGGTACAAGCCTTATCCAGGTGCGAAGAAATGCAACCTAAAGACTAAATGTCATGGCAAGGCAGACTAGGCCCTAAGGCTTAGCCAGTAGCTGGTCTAGGATTGAAGCTCTAATAGGCGGATAGTTAAAGCATTGCTTTGCTGATCCAGCAGCTTCTGCAGCTTACCTTGTTCCAGATGTTTTAGAGTTATCTTTTCTTTTTATAAACTAGGCAGGCCATGAGAGGGATTATGCTGCATGGGCAACACATGGTCTCTACAATTCAGCCCAGGCTTTGTGTTGTGCTATGGAGAGGTACAACCCCATCCCTGGTCCTCGCCATGGGTTGTAGTTATTACGCCTAATTTGAAGCACAGTGTAACAATTTATCTTGTCTGTCAAGATGGCCAGGTGCCAGTAACAGTAACAATGTGACTTCTCTGAGTATACATGTATTGGATTGTGTGGGAGAAACCTGTGAACATCTATGCATTATATTTGTGTGGATGGATTGAAATAACATAAGTACAGACTTGTGTGTGGATTGTGTGGGAGAAACCTGTGAACATCTATGCATTATATTTGTGTGGATGGATTGAAATAACATAAGTACAGACTTGTGTGTGGTTTTTGTGAACATATAACCTTTTTCATTTTGTTCCCCTAGCCCATATTTGCCTACTGTGCATCCTTCCTATTGATTTCCAAATTAAAGTCACCCATTATGATATTCATGTCTGAATACTTGCATTTCTTGAAGGCATTCTCCAAATCGTTTAAAATTCATCGATGCTGTCATCACTGCTCACTGTTGGTGACACATAAACTCATATGATGTTGAGATCAAAAGGTCTGCTGCTCACTTTACTAGTGATGTTCTGTTTGACGCATTCCAATATCCTTTGATAGATTTTGATCACTCCATATCCATTATAATTGTTGCCCTTTGCTGTTTTTTCTCTCCACCAGAATGGATTGTGTTACATTCCTAGGATGTTGTCATGCCCATTCCTCTCCGTCTGGGCTCACATATATCTAACATGTTAACATTCAGTCTTTTCATTTCTTTCGTAATATTAGCAGTATTCACTCTGTCACTCACTATGGCTTAACATTCACTGTATCACTTGCTGTTGTTTAACTTTCACCCACTGCCTATCACTTGGCTATGGTTTAACATTCACCCCACACCTATCGTGCAACATTCACTCTCCCTATCACTCACAGTTGTTGAACATCATTGATTTACACCCCACTTCTCCACCTATCACAGGTAGTAATTGAACATTGCACGTTTTATTCCGACAGCTTGAAGGAAGTTCGACAGTGTGCGCATGATATATACAAGGCATTTTACAGTAAACTAAGGGCTGAGGAAGTTAAATGCTACGAAGTGAGTGCATCGTATTCAATCACTGCATGCCTTATTTTGTTGTATCTGAGTGTGTCCTGTGTGTTATTGTTTCCTGTTACGCTCTTTCTATGCAGTAAGAAAAAGAGAGTGTTGAAATGCTATATGAAATGTGTATGCATGTGAAAAATGAACAATAAGCAGACAAGCTGAGAAACATCTAGTGGCAGTAGAAATGTGGTTTCTGAGGACAATGCAAAGAATACAATGGATGGCCAGGAAGAAATTAATGATTGAGACAGTTCTACAAGAAAGAATTAAAAACCGTAAATTGATGAGAGAAGTCAAGATTTTTAGGACACGTTATGAGGAGAAATAAACTAGAAAGCTTAGTGACAACTGGCAAGATTGATGGACAAAGAGCCAGGAGAAGGCAAAGAGATAAATATTTGAATAGCTTGGCCACCTGGCATATACGGAACAAGATCACAGACCTGATCCAAGACTAGTGGTCGTGTGAGATGTGAACCTTGACCACCCACTCATCAGCATGGCACATGATGTGCTCCTTCGGGAGTATCTGAATCACCTCTTGCTGGTTACCTGTCAGGAAACCTGTTCTTCTGCCTTTATCTTTCATTGGACCATAGGCCTACAATCTACTCATGCCAAGCCTTCCTATTGTTTATCTTTCATTGGACCATAGGCCGACATATTCATGATAACCCTTCTTAATCTTTCATTGAACTATAGGCCCTCAGTCCCCTCATGCCAAGCCCGGGGGGGGGGGGGGGGGGGGTGTGAAAAAGAGGCATCCAATTGAGCGTACAGTAAAATAGTGAACTAAATTAATATTGGAACTGTTTTTATCCCCAGTTTTGGCACAAGCGCTACAATCACTTCAGACAGGCAGTTCATCTGTTTACAGATGGAGTTGAAGCTTATTGCCTTGACAGGTAAAGGAGTCTCCCGTGTTACATGTATCACTGAATTAGCAGGGTAGTCAATGTTAGAATGTGTAATGGAGTCATAGGTCATAGCACTTTTAGCTGAAAAAGTGGGACTGGAATATGTTATGAATCAACACTGTTTAGCTGTAGAAACATGGCTGAGCAAAAGATGAACTTTAGGGTTGGGGGGGGGGGGGGGAAATTAAGCAAACTGGCATCAGGACCACACAAAATGCAATCGTCCCCCTTTCTTGAATTACGTGTGGGTGTGTTTGGGTGTATATATGTGTGTGTATAATGTTGCGTTTCTTTTTTTTTAACAGTATATATATTGGTGTCTATAAAGGGGGGGGGGGGGCAAAAAAAGGTTGAGAACCACTGTGCTATATAGAGCAGATAGACAGACCAGAAAGATGAAGCTGCAAGACTGGCAATTCAGAATATCATCTCTGAAATGCGGGTGGACACTGTGTTGGATGAAGAACACTGTTACGGTAATGGTCATTCATATGGATTCTACTGATCCAACAACTCTGTTGCAGGCTCAGACTGCATTCAGTATGACATGATGACAAGATGGATCTATCATTAGAGTTCAGTGCAAGCACCCAAGTGTGGTGAGGTCAGAGAGGAGTGGATACACGTTGCTAGATAGCAAATACACACAGATATATATGGGATATACACATTGTCAGATAGAGAATACACACTGACAGATGCAGGATACACACATTGTCAGATAAAGAATGCGCACTGACAGATACACTATATACACATTGTCAGATAAAGAATACACACTGACATATACAGGATATACACATTGTCAGATAAAGAATACACACTGCAGGATATACACGTCAGATAAAGAATACACACTGACATATACAGGATATACACATTGTCAGATAAAGAATACACACTGCAGGATATGCACGTCAGATAAAGAATACACACTGACAAATACAGGATACACACATTGTCAGATAAAAAAATACACACTGACAGATACAGGATATACACATTGTCAGATAAAGAATACACACTGACAAATACAGGATATACACATTGTCAGATAAAGAATACACACTGACAGATACAGGATATACACATTGTCAGATAAAGAATACACACTGACAGATACAGGATATACACATTGTCAGAGAATACGCACAGACAGATACAGGATACACACATTGTCAGATAAAAAATACACAATTAAAAATACAGGATACACACATTGTTAGATAAAGAATACACACTGAAAGATACAGGATACACATCAGAATACATACTGACAGATACAGGATACACATGTCAGATAAAGAATACACACTGACATATACAGGATACACACTGTCAGATAAAGAATACACACTGACAGATACAGGATACACACATTGTCAGATTAAAGAGTACACACTGACAGATACAGGATACACACATTGTCAGATAAAAAATACACACTGACAGATACAGGATACACATGTCAGATAAAAAATACACACTGACAGATACAAAACACACATTGTCAGATAAAGAGTACACACTGACAGATACAGGATACACACTGACAGATAGAGAATACACACTGATAGATATGGGATATACACATTGTCAGATAGAGAATACACACTGACAGATACAGGATATAGTTAGTTATTCGACAGATCATCCTCATTGCACATCGAACCATTCAGTCCATAAGTGTTTGGATCCCCTCCTCAGTAAATCCCGCAGCGTGTAGCGGCTAACGACACCAGTTCTGTGTTGGTTTATCAGTCATCTTTGGCTTCCTGCGTAGTGTTCTTTTTTGGCCACACCTCTTTTAATTTGCTGTTCTCGCAGTCTGACCATGATTGTAGATTCACAGTCATCACTTGGTTCTCGCAAAAGTCTTACTTCTCGTAGAGCATTCAGAATGTCAGCCTGGTCCATGGCGCATCCACCCTCCACAGTAGTAGCCTTACCTGCGAGCTTGTCAGCCCACTCATTTCCTTGTACTCCCGCATGCCCTGGCATGAAGATGAAACTAATCTTTGCCAGCCGAGACCGCTCCAGAGACAGCAACCACTCTCTTCGGATCCACCCCGTCTCTATCCTCTTGAGCATGCATGCTCATTGAGTCGCTAAGGAAACATGCCCTAGTGAATGTCTGTGTCTCGAGCCATGTTATTGCTTTACTTACTGCCATGAATTCCATAGTCAGGCTACTTGTGGTCTCAACAAAAGCACCAGAGTCTTCCTTCACAATTCTTCCTCCGGCCTGAGCCGTAAAGGCCCAAGAGCTTCTCACATGTCAGACAACCGACCCATCTGTGTAGATGACAGCATCACCGTCTAACGAATTCTCGAAAATCAACGCTTGAACTTCCTCCTCCACAGCAGCCGGATTTTCTTGTCTGCATTTTCTGTCTAGTTGGATGCAAACAGAAAAGGACATAAGAAATCTGTTGGCACTTGTACCCACTCCTCGCCAGGTTCTAAGTCCTCAAGTGCACACACCTGTTGAAGAATGTCTTCGGCTTGACCCATCCACGACCTTCCTCTTTTTAACCTGCTGCCCTTCACTTTCCTAATTTCACTATGCAGTGGATGTTGTGTGTTTGCATTAACTCTGAGGTAGGCACGTGCTCTGCAAATTTGTAAACAGGATAAGCACGTTATCAGACAGAGAATACGCACTGACAGATACAGGATATACACATTGTCAGATAGAGAATACACACTGACAGATATGGGATATACACATTGACAGATATGGGATATACACATTGTCAGATAGAGACCACACACTGACAGATACAGGATACACACATCCTATAAAGAATACACACTGACAGATTGAGGATACACACATCGTCAGATAAAGAATACACACTGAAAGATACAGGATACACACATTGTCAGAGAATACACACTGACAGATACAGGACATACACTTGTCAGATATAGAATACACACTGACAGACACATGATATACACATTGCCAGATATAGATTACACACTGACAGATACAGGATAACTGACAAAAATGGGATACAAACATTGTCAGATAGAGAATACACACTGGTGGATATAGAATATACACTGACGGATATAGAATACATAATGGTGGATATAGAATATACACTGACAGATATACAATACATAATGGTGGATATAGAATATACACTGACGGATATATAATACATAATGGTGGATATATAAGGGGCATTCATTTGAAATCCGTTCGTGCCGCACCGCGCGTAATTGCGTATGTTGAACATGACCAATGAATAAAAGAGTACATGCTTATCGTCCCATGAAAATTGCCGGGTTGATCCAAAATCCATTCAAAGAGCGGTGATTCCATGGTGCATAATTCATTCAAAATGAATGCTTTGTTTAATTCAACCACACCTGTTAATGTTTCTTTCATGCTTTTGTAATAAAACCATTGGAACAAGTTTCAAATGAGCGTCCCTAATAGAATATACACTGATGGATATACAATACACATTGGCAGATGATATAGGATAAACTGACAATTCAAATAGTAGCTAGCACCTGAATAAGAGGATATGCACATTGACTTTCAGAGTGTGCCAGCTGACAGTCAGTCAGATAGGGGATATACTGCAACATATGTGTATCAGATGTATATGTGTATATGCTTTTGGGATCACTGTTTACTTATTTTCTCTTTCATTACGTAAGAGATTATTTTCTTGTTCTCCTCACAGATTCCAGGAAGCATTGCCCTACTTCATTCAGGCATGGCTACACAATCGTGAGCCGGATATACTGGCAAATAATGTTGCAGGCAGTGGCATCAATCCTCACATGCTGGGCTACTTCCGGCGGAAGAGTCTACAGGTAATATAGATCATACACCAGCTGGGTAATTTTGGCTGTAGCACCTGTGTTGTTAAACTGGACGTTTAGGCTATATCACCTGTGTCCTTGAACTGAATATTTAAGCTATGACACCTTTGTCATCAGACTGGATATTTTAGCTTTTTTCTTGGTCACTGAGCTAGACATTTAAGCTATAGTGTCTGAACTGAACATTTAAGTTATAACACCTGTGTCATTGACTTGGATATTTAAGCTCTAGTCTTAGTTATCAAACTGAGTATTTTATGTTATAACTTCTGTGAACAATATTTAAGCTTTAACACCTATGTCATCAAATTGGATATTTAAGCTATAACACCTAGATATATAAGCTATAAAATCTGCACCATGGAGCTGGATATTTAAGTTATAGTATTAGTTTTCAAACTGAATAATTAAAGCTGTAACACCTGTGAACTGCATCTTTAAGCTATTATCTTAGTCATCAAAATGAGTATTTTAAGCTATAACATCCCAGTTTTAAGCTATAATACCTATGTCACTGAACTAGATATTTAGGCTATATTCTTAGTTATCAAACTGTATTATAATCTGTAATACCCATGCCATCAAACTGGATATTTAAGCTATAATCTTAGGTTATCAGACTGTATTATAATCTGGAACACCCATGCCATCAAACTGGATATTTAAGTTAGTTATCAATTTATATTAATTTAAATTTAAAAAAATTTTAATTTTTAAATTAATTTTAATTTTAAAAAAAATTTTAGTTAAAAAATATTAGTTATCAATTATATTAATTATCAGTTAGTTATCTTAGTTATCAAACTGTATTATAATCTGTAACACCCATGCCAGCAAACTTGATATTTAAGCTATAATCTAAGTTATTAGACTGTATTATAATCTATAACACCCATGCCATCAAACTGGATATTTAAGCTATAATCTTAGTTATCACACTATTATTCTGTAACACCCATGCCATCAAACTGGATATTTAAGCTATAATCTTAGTTATCAAACTGAGTATTTGTGAGGGCTGGTCTGGTTCGCAAGATCAGTCCAGCATCTTGGTTCGTTGTCTCGGATGGCTGTGTGAGGTGCACCCAGTTGGGATCTTCCCAGCTGACACAAGTTACTGAGGCATGCGTTTCGAGAATGTGGCATGATGACGATCAGATACCACGTAGTTCTGGTCATAAACAATGCCAACCAGTGACCCCAATGCATAAAATTGAATACCGCTTGGCTAGCAAATCCACAACCGTGGAAAGACTGAATTGTGTAGACAACGACAAAGGTATAAACGTCCTGGTGGCGTGAAATAGAATTTTGCTCGGCTAGCAAATCCATTTTGAGGATAGTCCATTCTGAGAGCTCTCATTGAGTGAACCTTGTCAAAGGTGGAAAAGGCATCCCATTGGCACGAAATGGAATATTGCTTGGCTAGCAAATCCATTATGAGGAAAGTCAGTTTCGAAAGCTCTTTGGGTGAGTGTTCCCAAAGATGGAAAAAGCATCTCAGGGACACGCAATGGAATATTGCTCGGCTAGCAAATCCATTACGAGGAAAGTCAGTATCTAAAAGCTCATTAAGTGAGAGTTATCAAAGGTGAAAAAGTGTCCCATTGGCACGAAATGGAACATTGCTTGGCTAGCGAATCCATTACCTGAAAGTCCAAAGTGAAAACGTGCTGTGTGGATGTCATATCTGCATACTGGTCCCTCCTGATCTTCGGAGGAGCAGCCTGTGGTGAACGGGAGGCCCAATATAAGGAATTGAGGCTAAGCAGCCATGTGCGGGACGTGACGATTCCTAGGGTGAGCCCAGTACCAGAGCGTTATGTGTCGGTTCTGCAATTATGGAAGCCTCCTTGGAAGGCATGGAATGTCCATAGTCAGCCCCTGCCTTCCCTTTGGGGCTGACCGGGATGTCTTCGGCTGTTCTAGGTGGGCCAGCTGATATAGGGATAACACGACAACAGTAAGAGTTGAGAAAGTGACCCAGAGGAATATTGCTTGGCTAGCAAACCCATTTCATGGAAAGTCTGAGCCGAAAGCTCGCCGAGTGGATGTCATCTGCAGACTGACCTCTCCTGGTTTACATGGGGAGCGGCCTGTGGTGAATGAAATGCCCAATATATGGAAGTGAGGATAAGCAGCCATGTGCAGAACGTGACTATTCCTTGGGTGAGCCCAGTACCAGAGCGCTATGTGTCGGCTCTGCAATTATGGAAGTCTCCTTTGATGGCGGGGAATGCCCAACACTGCCCCTGCCTTCTCTTGAGGGCTGACCAGGATGCCTTTGGCCATTCTAACTTGACCACTGGGATGTAGGTAACACTACAACAGTGAGGATGGAATGTCCTTCCAAACACCCAGGAAGGTTAACCCGGTAAACAAATGCCCACAGAAGTTTGATGTGGTCGGCCTAAAGACGTAAGTATAGCAGTTCTGCTGTAAACAAGCACAACGCTATTATGTCTGAAAAAACACTCCAGATAAACACAGAACAAGAAGAAGAAACTGAGACTTTAAGCTAAAACACCTGTGCCAAACTGAATATTTAAGCTATAATCTTAGTTATCAAACTGATCATTTTAAGCTATAACACCCATGACATCAAACTGGATAATTAAGCTATAATTTTAGTTATCAAACTGACCATTTTAAGCTATAACACCCATGACATCAAACTGGATATTTAAGCTGTATTATTAGTTATATTTTATGCTTTTAACACCCGTGCCATCAAACTGGATAGTTAAGCTATAATCTTAGTTATCAAACTGACCATTTTAAGCTACAACACCCATGACATCAAACTGGATAGTTAAGCTATAATTTTAGTTATGCTTGCTTGCTTGTGTTTGCTGGATATGAACTCCAGCGTGAAGTCCTGTATGTCGGGTGAAGACATCCTGTTGTCCAACATCAGTGTGATGTTATACTGGACCTGAGGTTTGCGTGAGTATCCGTTGTCCCATGTCTGGCTTATTGGTGTGCAGACTAGTGGTTCCTCGCTGTGCAGGCAGACACTCTCCGACTTCGGAGGAATTTTAGTTATCAAACTGACCATTTTAAGCTATAACAACCATGGCATCAAACTGGATATTTAAGCTATATTATTAGTTATATTATATGCTTTAACACCCATACCATCAAACTGGATAGTTAAGCTTGAATTTTGATTACCAAAATGAGTATTTGAAGCTATAACAAATGTGTCATCAAACTAGTCTTATCAGCTCAGAAAACCAATCATTTTGTTTATTAATTTGCAGAAGTTGAATGAGCTGACACTGAAAAGCTTTGAGTATGACCCAGACATCACTGATGCCTTGACAGCCATGACAAATCACATACTACCATCGCTGTCTCATCTGTCAGCATCAGAGCTGAAGGAGGACGTGACTGCAGTGGAGGACATTCGCGAACGCTGGTGTCAGTTTTTGGAAAAAGATCTTAGTAGTAAGTGTTTTCTGTTCTTCTTCAGGTAATATTTTTATAAAACAAACAATGTCCTTCGACCATGTCCAGGTAATTATAAAAACTGGAATGTATTGTTCCAGTTGATAAAATTAATGAACAGACCCTCACTCTGGAATTTTCTTTAGTGACTCGATGAATATGTTCAGGAAGATAGAGATGAGGTGGGCCCGAAGACAGTGGTTGTTGTCTCTGGAGCGGTCACGGCTGGCAAAGATTAGTTTCATTTTCATGCCAGGACTTGCGGGTGTACAAGGAAATGAGCAGGCTTGCAGGTAAGGCTACTGTGGAGGGCGGGCGAGCCATGGACCAGGCTGATATACCGAATGCTCTATGAGTAAGATGTTTGCGAGAACCAAGTGATGACACAACCATGGTCAGATTGCAAGAACAGCAAGTTAAAAGAGGTGTGGCCAAACAAGAACACTACGCAGGAAGCCAAAGAAGATTAATAAATCAACACAGAAGTGATGTCGTTAGCCGCTACACGTTGCAGGATTTACTGAAGAGGGGATCCGAGCACTTATGGACTGAATGGTTCGATGTGCAATAAGGATGATCTGTCGACTAACTAACTAAACTTAACGAGAAAGGCAGTGAGTAAAGATACGGGACAATACAAGCTTAGGGAGAGATGTAGACAGATTCTAGCGAATAAACAGGTGAGAAATAACTGCAGGTTCTCATTAGGGCATCCGTTGAGAGAACCTGATTATAGTGTAACTAGAATGTCCTTTCTCTGGGACCTACAGGGCAGATGAAATAGAGGGAGGCTTAAAATTACATGGGGAAGAGAATTAGAAACAGAGTCTTAAGTTTAACCTACGGCATGAAGAAGCACTGATGTGCCAGGTCAATCACACCCATAGATGTGTGTCGGCACGAAGAAGCACTGATGTGCCAGGTCAATCACACCCATAGATGTGTGTCGGCATGAAGAAGCACTGATGTGCCAGGTCAATCACATCCACTTATGTGCCAGGTCAATCACACCCATAGATGTGTCTCGGCATGAAGAAGCACTGATGTGCCAGGTCAATCACACCCATAGATGTGTCTCGGCATGAAGAAGCACTGATGTGCCAGGTCAATCACACCCATAGATGTGTCTCGGCATGAAGAAGCACTGATGTGTCAGGTCAATCACACCCATAGATGTGTCTTGGCATGAAGAAGCACTGATGTGTCAGGTCAATCACACCCATAGATGTGTCTCGGCATGAAGAAGCACTGATGTGCCAGGTCAATCACACCCATAGATGTGTCTCGGCATGAAGAAGCACTGATGTGCCAGGTCAATTACACCCATAGATGTGTCTCGGCATGAAGAAGCACTTATGTCCCAGGGCCACGGCTGGAGCTAACTAAGGCCTCTCTTCACCTCCATGTGGGGCATCCTGGGCAGATGCTGACATGGAGGATCAGCTAAGGTAACTACTGTGATGAAGCCTGCAGAAGAGTGAAACTTGTAAGTCTGCAAGAGAATGAAAAAACAAAATTTATTTTCGAAGGGTCACAAATTAGGCACTCAGGCCCATCTTACATTCAGCCCTTAAAATCACTCATCTTTTATTTATGAATTATCTATTGTGCATGTTACATTCACATAGTGAAAAAAACATCGTCAAATTAATGTTGTAAACATAAACAATGCATATTACCATGTTGAGAGACACAGGAAGATGTAGCGGCATAGTACCTAACATGCTTGCAAGCACTTGGTATTTTATTTCTATCTGTGGCAATAGCTTTTTCTGTATAACTTCATTTCTTGATGCTATAGTTCCATATCCTCCCGTGAATGATGTGATTCGTGTTTAATCTTTGCCAGAGGAGAAGATTGAGAGACTACAGGATTTCCTGTCCAAGATGTTTGACGGAAGCGGAGGGTCCCTGGACGAGAAACCAAGGCAGGTCAGGATGAGTAATTGTACAACAACGCTGCATGACAAGTACATCGGTGTCATGAGGAAGCTGAAGGAAAGAGGCGAGTTAAACGTCTGGGCGGAGAGCAGTTAGCGCCGCCACATCGGCTGTGCTGTAAATACATGTGTTAAATAGTTTTATTCTGTGGAGAGAACAGGGGTGAAATCAAGGACATGGGGAGGAAAGCATGCACACGTTGCGATAAAAAGTGCCCTAAAAGGGCAACTATTTATTAAAATCTAAAACAGGTTTACAAGGTTGTTGTAAACTGGATGCGTAAGATGCAGTGAGTGTTGGTTCTACTGTTAGTACAGGGTGTATTTTTAGTGACTGTGCAGTGTTTGAAAATATTGCTGGTCGAAGTTTTGTATTTACCTAGTATGTTGCATGAACTTTACAGGGGGGTGAATACAAAACTGGACTGGCAATATTTTCAAACACTGCAGTCACTAAAAATACACCCTATACTTGTTATTAAGGTGTAGGGAAAGTTATATTTGGAAGGGGAGAAGAGAAAAATAGAGGAATAAATACATGCATATATACTTAATTACCATTTGTTTAATAAACCAGGGCCCAGGTTGGTATAGCTGTAGTGTGCCTACCTGACACAACGGAGGTCCTGGTTCAATTCCCAGCCAAGGCAGGATTATTTTATCTGATCAGTACATTTCTGGGGTGGATCCAACCTCATAAACATGGGTACCAGACAATTTTTAGGAATTTTCTGGATATTGTCTGGAGAGGAAGGGAGATGGCATGGGTGCCAGACAATTGTTAGGAATTTTCTGGATATTGTCTGGAGAGGAAGGGAGATACCACCTCACCTCATTTGTCATGGCCTAAAATATGTGAAGGTTTGACACTTAGCATTCAAACCACAGTATCTGCATTGGGAATACCCTTACGTCTTTAAGAAATTAAAGGTAGAAGATACTGATGTGTAGTGTAACTGTGGGATTGGTAAAATGACGCTTTAATATTTGCTGCAAAGGTGTCCATAGCCACAGAACATTATTCTGGCTTATACTTGCACCATCTGAGGACAAACTCTGTGGAGATACCAACAGGCTCAAGTTGGCTGCTGCTTTCTTTCAATATATTTAGGCTGATGTCTGAAGGTGTATGAAGAAGAAGAATAAAGTGTCCAAAGGTGCCACTGTTTATCATTATCAGACATGTGGGTTAGGGTTACAGTAAACTGGATTTGTATGATACAGTGAACATCGATTCTACTGTAAATGCTGGCTAATGATGTGTTTACAGTTATCTATTAGATGTTATGTGTGATTGTGTCACACAAGGATGTGTTTACAGACACATAGATGTTATGTGGGTTTGTGTCACCCAGTGATATGTTTACATCAGACACAGTTTGTCTCAAGGCGTGATATTGGCCACACTACCTGTTGAGTGCAGATCAGGTCATAAAATATGGAGATATCTCTATGGATACAGTTTGCCTCAAAGAGTGAAAGAGGGTCCTTTACTTTATAACTGCCTGTAGTGTTGAGCAGATCACTTTGGACAGCCTTTTGCTACTCTGTAAAAGCTCTGAGGTCTCCCTCAATTCTGGCAATCATTTGTGAAGTGGGATACACACATGGAGAAATGAAGAGGAACCCACAGGTACAACTAGTTGTAAAGTGACATACATACATGGAGCAGTGGAGAGGAACCCACAAGTACAACTAATTGTAAAGTGGCATACATACATGGAGCAATGGAGAGGAACCGACAGGTACAATTACTTGTAAAGTGGCATACATACATGGAGCAATGGAGAGTAACCCACAAGTACAACTAGTTGTAAAGTGACATACATATATGGATAGGAAACCACAAGTACAACTAGTTGTAAAGTGACATACATATATGGAGCAATGGAGAGGAACCCACAGGTACAACTAGTTGTAAAGTGGCATACATACATGGAGCAATGGAGAGGAAACCACAAGTACAACTAGTTGTAAAGTGGCATACATACATGGAGCAATGGAGAGGAAACCACAAGTACAACTAGTTGTAAAGTGGCATACATACATGGAGCAATGGAGAGGAAACCACAAGTACAACTAGTTGTAAAGTGGCATACATATATGGAGCAATGGAGAGGAAACCACAAGTACAACTAGTTGTAAAGTGACATACATATATGGAGCAATGGAGAGGAAACCACAAGTACAAATAGTTGTAAAGTGACATACATATATGGAGAGGAAACCACAAGTACAACTAGTTGTAAAGTGACATACATATATGGAGCAATGGAGAGGAAACCACAAGTACAACTAGTTGTAAAGTGACATACATATATGGAGCAATGGAGAGGAAACCACAAGTACAACTAGTTGTAAAGTGACATACATATATGGAGCAATGGAGAGTAACCCACAAGTACAACTAGTTGTAAAGTGACATACATACATGGAGCAATGGAGAGGAAACCACAAGTACAACTAATTGTAAAGTGGCATACATACATGGAGCAATGGAGAGGAAACCACAAGTACAACTAGTTGTAAAGTGGCATACATATATGGAGCAATGGAGAGGAAACCACAAGTACAACTAGTTGTAAAGTGACATACATATATGGAGCAATGGAGAGGAAACCACAAGTACAACTAGTTGTAAAGTGACATACATATATGGAGAGGAAACCACAAGTACAACTAGTTGTAAAGTGACATACATATATGGAGCAATGGAGAGGAAACCACAAGTACAACTAGTTGTAAAGTGACATACATATATGGAGCAATGGAGAGTAACCCACAAGTACAACTAGTTGTAAAGTGACATACATATATGGAGCAATGGAGAGGAAACCACAAGTACAACTAGTTGTAAAGTGACATACATATATGGAGCAATGGAGAGTAACCCACAAGTACAACTAGTTGTAAAGTGACATACATATATGGAGCAATGGAGAGTAACCCACAAGTACAACTAGTTGTAAAGTGACATACATATATGGAGCAATGGAGAGTAACCCACAAGTAAAACTAGTTGTAAAGTGGCATACATACATGGTGCAATGGAGAGGAAACCACAAGTACAACTAGTTGTAAAGTGGCATACATATATGGAGCAATGGAGAGGAAACCACAAGTACAACTAGTTGTAAAGTGACATACATATATGGAGCAATGGAGAGGAAACCACAAGTACAACTAGTTGTAAAGTGACATACATATATGGAGCAATGGAGAGTAACCCACAAGTACAACTAGTTGTAAAGTGACATACATACATGGAGCAATGGAGAGGAAACCACAAGTACAACTAGTTGTAAAGTGACATACATATATGGAGCAATGGAGAGTAACCCACAAGTAAAACTAGTTGTAAAGTGGCATACATACATGGA
Source organism: Cepaea hortensis (assembly GCA_963921405.1). Classification (NCBI taxonomy): domain Eukaryota; kingdom Metazoa; phylum Mollusca; class Gastropoda; order Stylommatophora; family Helicidae; genus Cepaea; species Cepaea hortensis. Next base: position 456,022,558 of record OY992876.1, on the reverse strand, counting down.
GCAATGGAGAGTAACCCACAAGTACAACTAGTTGTAAAGTGGCATACATACATGGTGAAATGGAGAAAAACCAACAGGTGCAACTAGTAAAATGAGGCCAAATTATTGCAGATAGGGCCTATCGAAGATGTGGAAATTAACTGCTGAATAAGTACATGTAACAGCAGGACGACATGGAGTGATTTGATTGAGGGCTTATATCTCAATGGGGGAATAAAGGTGAAAGAAGTTCACGTAGTAGAAGAAGAATATAAGGAGGTTGGTTTGTGAGTTGGCTGTGCGTCCTCTGCAAGGCATGAGTTTTAATTGGTAACTCCAGTACATTGTTGTTCAGGTCAATTGGGTACCGAAATGGGCGGGCATCTATTTGATTGAACGAACAAACTTTATTTTCAAAGGGTCACAAATTGGGCATGCAGGTCCGTCTTACATTCAGCCCTTCCAATCACTCATCTTTCGTACATCAATTAGCTATTTTGCATAAGTTGTGAACATAAATGGGGTTGGTATAGACACTTTCCATTCAACCCGGTACCAAAGTTCCACCTCCAGGAACTGTGTCACAGATCAGTCCTGCCCAGCAACAGCGGCGTGTACAAGACTGGAACTCCACATCTATAGAGAGGCATATTAGTATGTAACTGGGTCATGACTCAACGCGGCACATACAGACTGGCTGGGATTAGGCCAGCATTGGTCGATTCTTCAACAGGTTTTAGTTATTACATTGTATAAAGGCTATGAACATTCACTCATTACTGCCTGTAATTAGTAGGACAGAATCACTAGTGAAGAGCTTATGGAGAGATCTAAACAAATGCCTGTGAATCAAGAGGGGTAAAAAAAAGACACTGGCACTGGATAGGGCAGGCGCTGAGAAAAGTTTGGGATGGTAAAAGCAGACACTCCCATTTTTGGAACCCATGAAATAGAGGATCTAAAAACACACAGAGATGACAGTTAAAGATATAAATACTATGGGGAGAATGTGGAGGGAGATGCAGGAGATATTAGAAGAGAAGTAAAGACAGAGATGAATAGTATGGGGAGAACGTGGAGGGAGATACAGGAGATATTAGAAGAGAAGTGAAGACAAAGATGAATAGTATGGGGAGAACGTGGAGGGAGATGCAGGAGATATTAGAAGTGAAGTAAAGACAAAGATGAATAGTATGGGAAGAACGTGGAGAGAGATGCAGGAGATATTAGAAGTGAAGTAAAGACAGAGATGAATATAATATGGAGAGAACTCGGAGGGAGATGCTGGAGATATAAGAAGAGAAGTAAAGACAGAGATGAATATAATATGGAGAGAACTTGGAGGGAGATGCTGGAGATATAAGAAGAGAAGTAAAGACAGAGATGAATATAATATGGAGAGAACTTGGAGGGAGATGCTGGAGATATAAGAAGAGAAGTAAAGACAGAAATGAATATAATATGGAGAGAACTTGGGGGGAGATGCTGGAGATATAAGAAGAGAAGTAAAGACAGAGATGAATATAATATGGAGAGAACTTGGAGGGAGATGCTGGAGATATAAGAAGAGAAGTAAAGACATATGAATAATATGGGGAGAATGTAGAGGGAGATGCAAGAGATGGCAAAAGATAGGACAGCTTGGTGGGAGTTGGTTGAGGATCAATGGCGCAATGGGGGACAGAGGGCAAAAGAGGGAGTAGATATGCCAGCAGACTCCAACTTAATGCACAGAGGGAGGAGGGATACAAACAGGTACAGTTTGTACTGAAGAGGCAATGACTGAGCAAGTGTAGTTATGTTTGAAGTTGAACCATCCTTAGTTTCAGGTTGTGTCATGGTTCTGGGGTGTACATTTTTTCTGTGTACAGTTACCCAAGTATTTTTTTTTTGTCTGTGTTTACAGTTTTACGTTACATATAATTTAATTGAGTTTACATGATTGGCGGATGTCAGTGAGCAGATGAACAAGCGTGTTATGACTATGCAATACGAGTTAATGAACGGGATGTGTAACCAATGCCTATGTTTTCTATGAAAATGCAGTAGTTGGTGAAGTGTGCCTCTGAGGGGTCAGAAACACATCAACCTACTGTTATTTGTTTGTTTTCTTATTCTGTATAGATAGTATAAGTACAAGCCATTTAATTTCTATCAAACTCAAACCGTGAGAATGGAATGAATAAAGAAAAAAAAGAATTTGATTATCAGCTATACAACAAGCGGAATGTCAAAATTCAAAATGAACGTTCCTGCTAAAATGCCTTCATTAGCAAGATCACTTTGTTATTTTTGTTTCTTAAACCGATAAATTGTTTGGTCTTACTATACTACATTTATTTGATGGGATTGTTCTTTCTAATTGTTGGCAGTATTCTGTTGGTTGTTTTTTTTTTCATATGGAGGCAGTTTATCCACAGCTTTATTTGGTGTTTTGTTATTTTTTTTTTTTTTAAACCCTTTTTAAATTACTAATTATACTTTGTGGTTTTCTTGATGTGTGCCATGTAAGGAGCTTGGCTTGTCACTTCATTGGTTCTTTTGCTCTAGTCTTGCATTGGGACTTCATTGCAAGCTGCATTTTTATTTACATTTTCAAACAGGCTGTGTTCTATTCGTTTTATGATCTTGCGTGAAATGTTCTCTTTTCACCTTCTTTGTAATTGTTTGGGGGCATGTTCTGAACCCAGGTTCACTGTTGATAGCTTTTAGCATGTTTGTGCTCAAGTTACATCCTGATATGATTGCCGAGTTGCTGTATTTCCTGTCTGTATGCGCAGAGCAACTGGCACTATAATGAAGGGGTTGCGAACGCAGTTCGCAATCTCTCATTCTGCATTAGAAACACAGCTGTGGGCAATTTTGAAGAAACAGTCTTGCACTGGTTTTCATTTAGTGGTATGTCATTCAGACAGCAATGACAAACTACTGAACATAGTGTCCAGAAATCACAAACAGCCCAAAAATACTGAGGTTGACAGTGACATCCTGTAAAGGATATGCAGTTAACTTTATATGCAGAGCATGCGAAAGTCAAAGGGAAAACCATCACATATTTCCCCAACAGTAGTAAGCTTATGGACAGTGCTGAAAACAGATTTATAATGGAGTGATATTTGAAAATGTGGTAGTCTTTCAAGAAGCAGATGAAAGCTTCACATTGTTTAGAGAAACCAGATAAGACAGTCCATAGTGTTCGGATGCTGAGGAGACATACAAATGGGGAACTTGGTGACAATTGGTAAACTTGGTGGGAAAATAGAGAATGGAAGACAAAGCGATAAACTTGTAGATGGCATTTATGTTTAGAAATTATAGTCAGTAAAGCATGCAAACTGGAAACTGTAGGTTCAGAAAACACTGGACTGTTGTGGGGAAAGTTTAGTAAAATACTTGTGGAAACAGTAGGCTCAGAAAACGCTGGAATATTGGAAGTGGGGAAAGTTTAGTAAAATACTTGTAGAAACAATAGTTTCAGAAAACACTGGACTATTGGGGGGAGGGGAGAAGTTTAATAATACCAGTGGAAACAATAAGTTCAGAAAAACACTGACTATTGGAGAAAAATGGTTAGTCAAACACTTTTAGAAACAACAGTAAGTAAAATGATTGACCAACAGAAGCAGTATTTCAGTAAAATGCCACTAGAAGCATTCAGCTAGTAAAAGATTGGCTACATTAAACCATGGGTTAGTTGGAAACCGGGTATTGAAATCTGTGGGCAAGAGTACACCCATATTTCTTGTAAAGCTTGAATTGTGGTAACAGTTGGTCTCCTTCCACTGCCTTGTGTGTCATATCATTCTACAGTTCTCGTGTCGTCTTCCAGTTTGTGTATTACTGAGCTCCCAGAAGTGTTGGCTATGCGGTATTTAAAATGAAAATTGCTTGTACACTAGTAATAAGATTGGAAATGATGGTATGTTTTGTGTTTGCCTGTTGACAGATAATGCCGCCTTGTGATATTATATAATCATATTGTTGTATATCTGCAACCTTGTATAGCTATAATCTGATGTCACTGTATTTTTCCTTTGTGCAAGATATTTATGATGTTAGTCATAAATCATTTTGGTTTTTATGCCGCTGTATTTTAAGTGTTTAAGGGTATTTGTGACCTATCCATTGAGGTTGACGTTCAGTATATTTGGGCTGTGGTGGCATAGTGGTTTGGGTGCTGGCCTGCCAAGACAGTTGAGTAGGTTTAATCCCCATAAGTGGTAGGATTCTTTGTTTCCACCCAGTAAAGATCTGGGTTCGACCCAACCTCATGAAAATGAGTACTAGACAATTTTAAGAAATTTTGAGGGATTGTCTGGGGAGAAAAGGAACACCACCTCTTATGTCATGGCCTAGAATATGTGAAGACCTCACACTTCACATCCCAGTGGCATTATCTGTCTTCACTTTCACATTTGTATTGTCTCCCACTTTGGTGTTGTCTGTTTATTAGATGTTGAAGGCTCCATACTGCTACTATTGGCACATGGCCGTCTTGACAGATGATAAGTTTGTTACATTGTGCTTCAAATATAGCACACGACCTGGGCTGAATTATGGAGACCACGAAGTTTCCCATGCAGAATGATGCCTCTCTTGGCCATCCTAGTTTACTCCAGAGGAAAGGTAACACTAATATGTCTGGAACAAGGCAAGCTGCAGAAGCTGCCAGATCAGCTAAGCAATGCTGTAACTGTCTGCCTGTCGGAGATTCCATCCTAGACCAGTTGCAGTTATAAATCTGCTTGTGACTGAGGTGTTAGAACGCCAGCCTCGCACTTACACCATGGATCTTGGTACAAATGAAGGATTTATATCTGTGGAATGTACAGTAGAACACCTGAAGCCTGACCACTACATGGCACGAATGCCTAGACAACATGCAGTCATGATTTTCTCAGTGCTTATTAACTCTGTTTGCCATGGACAGCCTTCCTAGTTATCACATTAACCACATCTGTCCCAGACAGTTGATGATGACCTCATTCTGTCCCAGACAGTTGACACTGGCCTCATTCTGTCCCAGACAGTTGATACTGACCTCATTCTGTCCCAGACATTTGATACTGACCTCATTCTGTCCCAGACATTTGATACAACCTCATTCTGTCCTAGACAGTTAATACAACCTCATTCTGTCCCCCTGACAATGGCTACTAAAGTAACACCACCAGAGACAAACATTGTTGAGAAATGTCATTGGTGTTATATAAAAAAAGTAAATGACCTTCTCCCGACCTCCATCCAGTGCCTTGGGGATGTATTAGATATATGATGCTCGAGCCATATTTTCATGGAAATCAGTGGGATCATGGGGGTCACTGCTGGCAGCCTTGACTTTCTAAAGCAGTGGTTCTCAACCTTTTTTCCCTTCACTATATGTTCAGAATGTCATTCCCCCCCCCCCCTTCGTATTTACTCCCTGTAAACCCCCCCCCCCCCCCCCCCCCACACACACACACACACAGCACTCCCACCCCTACACAGTATACATAAAAATTGAGGCTAAATTTAATAACACATACTAGAACAAGTCTAGATGTCCATATAAAATGTGATTTGCGGGTCTACTTACGTTATAAAACAAATTTCAGAAGGGTGAGAAGTACAGAATTGTGAGTGGCACCTTACAGTCTTGACAGACCAAAGTATGTGAGTTGGAATTTGGCCAAAATTCCATCACAATGCCTGGGCAGAGCTTCAGAGAACTTGTGGTGCCCAAACAACATGTTCCCTCACTCGGCCTTGCCTTGTTTGATCCAGAGGAATGGATAACCAATGCGTCTGGAACAAGGTAGGCTGCAGACGCTGGCGGCTCAGCGTCAAACCTCCGAGACCTCGCCTCCACGAGCAGGAGATGAGCAATGGCCAGACCCTAAACCCTTGGGATTTGTCTTAGAGGAGTTCAGCCAAATCCAGCAGGTAAGGGTCATATGCGCGCCCGGACCACTGGGCGCGTAACCTGTCAAACGCAAGTGTCTGGACCTTGTAAGCGTGTACTACCATCAGACTCCCCGCCTGACTCATGTGGCTCCCGCTACCAACGAGAGTAGACCCGCCGGAGATATTGCACATCTGCTGCAAGCAAATCTCCCTGCCTGCCACTGCGGATCTCGCGACCAGCGAGAATAGGCCCGCCGGAGATATTGCTCGTCTGTTACAGACAAATCAACATTCATGGTCGAATAACTGAAGTAAAGAAATGATAAAAGTAGTGGTATTTCAATTACTCTTGCGCTCCCACCGATGCTACACCTTTCATGTGTCTTCACAAAGTTGGACTAGAGTCAAGCTCAACAGGGTCTTCTTTCCCCGCTGATTCTACCAAGCCCATTCCCTTGGCTGTGGTTTCGCTAGATAGTAGATAGGGACAAAATTGTACAGAGGGAAAAACTACATCAAGTAATCAGTTCTTGTATTAACGCAATCATGAAGTAATCTTAAATTCTCCCCCCACCCCCATCTGGAAACCCTAAAATTCCCCCCTGGGGGGGGGGGGGGGGGGGGGGGGGGGAATTCCCCACTGGTTGAAAACCACTGTTCTAGAGCATCTCCTGCTACGCATCCTTGGCTTTGTCACAAGAGAGGGAGTGAGAGAGAAAGTAGTATTTCTGAAACTCCAGAATGTTTAGATGATATTTCTAAACCTCTGGAATGTTTAAATATTTCTGAAACTCTGTAATGTTCAGACAGTGTTTCTTCTTCATTTATCTAGTGTTAATATTTTTTAAATTTGTGGATGCTTTTTGCATTGTGTCTATTTACAGTAGAGCTGCGATGTTTGCACCTTTCAGCCAGCACAGCTGATTCCTTCCTGGCCTTAGTTGACTGGTTGGGCCTTTCTGGGCAGTGTCATAAGACATGCTATGGTCACGGTATGGTGATGCCATCTGTGTCCATTCTAACTATAGAGGGCTTTACCCCAACAAGCCCAACTAGAGCAGCAGCATACGTACTGTTTAAACAGAGATGCCATGAATAAAATATTGTACGATTTCTTGCCTGGAATATTTTGCTGCATCTCGTCAGGTGCATACTGTAGAGTTATGTATTATGTTTTGTCAAGAAATTAATGATACTCTGTTTGATATATGACGTACATCATCGCAGAAATTTTGTGAATCTGTGGAACGTTATATCCACGGAAGTCTAAACTTAGCATGAAGTCCTTCAGATTATATAGTGATGGCTGGAATCAACTTATATGTAATGCTTCGATATATATGCGAAGGTGGGCCAATACATGGACATTTTCCACTATCCACGGAGGCTTTGACAAATAATTCTCTAGTTCTGGACTATTGCAGGGATCATCACATCCTGCACACTGTTGCATAGCCTTACTTCCAAACATTGGGCCTCCCATTCATGCTGTCCCTGTATAGACTTATAGGATGCAGTCTGTAGGCTGTGTGGGACTTTAAGGACTTTCCCGCAGAGAACAATTGGATCCTTTACTATGGCACTAACAGCTCACATAGCATAATTTGCTATTTTTCCCAGGATCAGTCTTTTGTTAGTGACTCATGCATTAGTGCTCATGAAGAGCAGCATCCTCAAGTCAGAACACCAACCCTGGAAAAATAAGCAGAGCAGCATTTTTCCTGTTTCACCCTTTCTTTCTCCTATTTCCCCACCCTAATTGATGTAAAATAATTGTGTAAATAAAGTTGTGGCAGAATTGTTGTCTGTTGTACTTACTATGATACATCTGTATATTTATATCTGTATATCACCTTCAGTGAATTACCAGTAATGAAACCACAACTCTTTCACCTGTGTAATTGGTATGCATTGCAGGCATGTGTATTGTTATTATCATCTACTAGTATTTATATGCTTGTATCCATTTATGTGTGCTGGCTATAATTTCATGTGTAGACGTTCTGTAATTTGTACTTTAGTTGAATAATCTGGAACACTAAGTTTTAACTCTTACAAATTCTTTGGGTGACTGTGAGCTGTAACTTTTATAAATCCTGTGGGAGACTGTAAGTTGTAACTCTTATAAATCCTGTGGGAGACTGTAAGTTGTAACTCTTATGAATCCTCTGGGAGACTTAAGCTGTAACTCTTACAAATCCTCTGGGAAACTGTAAGTTGTAACTCTTACAAATCCTCTGGGAGATTGTAAGTTGTAACTCTTACAAATCCTTTGGGAGACTAAATCCTTATCTCCATAGTAATCTGCCTCATTTGCATCATCCCTGTAAAAATCCTCTGGGGCTGGGCCCAGCACCTATCCTGGATATGTTGCAATTCTACCTCCTCTTACAAATCCTCTGGGAGACTGTAAGTTGTAATTCTTACAAATCCTCTGGGAGACTGTAAGTTGTAACTCTTACAAATCCTCTGGGAGACTGTAAGTTGTAATTCTTACAAATCCTCTGGGAGATTGAATTTAACTCTCAAGCCCATAGCATCGACATGTAAGTGATTTGAGTCCTGAAAGCTGCTTGTATCTGTCAGGATGAGACTGTTACCCAAACCTGCTACCTTAGTGTCATCACTGCAGGGACGTGTTGCAGATGTCTCCTCCACTCAGAAACCAAGGTGCGCAAAACTGGAAATAAACATGCACGTTCCTAAAGAAGTGTATCGGGATGCAACCAAGTCATCATTCAGCACAACACGAACTGGCAGAAGGTCATCATTCAGCACATGTACTGGCAGGAGGTCATCATTCAACATAACACTTACTGGCAGAAGGTCATCATTCAGCACATGTACTGGCAGAAGGTCATCATTCAACACAACATGTACTTGCAGAAGGTCATCATTCAGCACAACATGTACTGGCAGAAGGTCATCATTCAACATAACACTTACTGGCAGAAGGTCATCATTCAACACAACATGTGCTGGCAGGCTGGGAGTAGGTCTAAGGTTGTGATCTTTCCTCTACAGGTTTGAGATAGTCCATTGTCAGTAGAAGGGACCATTCTTAACCAAGTGGATAATTTTAAATACCTAGGGGCAGTTATAACATCAGATGGAAGGTGCACTACAGAGATTAAGAACAGAAGAGTGCAAGGGAAAAGCTGCATTTCAGAAAACGAAAAGTATATTATGCAATAAGTCATTATCATTGACTGTAAGAAAGAGAGTGATGAAATACTTTATAGAACCAGTTTTGCTGTATGGCTGTGAATCCCGGAATGTAAATGAACAAATTAGGCAAAACTTAGAAGCTACAGAAATGTAGTTCCTGAGATGAATGTTGTGAATTCCTTGGACAGAGTAATTAACAACAATTGCTGAAAGAGACTAGTGAAATTAGAACATTATATACAACAATAAGAAAGAGACAAACAACTTTCTTTTGCCATGTGATGACAAGAGAGGCTTTGGAGAACATCGTGGCAACTGGAAAGATCGAGCAGAAGAGAGGCAGAATCCGACCAAGAGAAATGATGCTGGGTGGATTGAGACGATGGCATGAAGGAATATCATCAGCAGAGTTGATCCAGAACACAAAAGACCGAGATCTGTGGAGAGACATGAACGCCTACGCCAGATGGCAGGGCACTTGATGATATGATTGTCAGTAAGTGGCGTGGACTGTGCTTCCGGAAATGTACTTTGTAGCGGGTCATTTTATAGCATTCTGGTTTAGTTGTGTGTATTGTTGAGGTTACTCTATAGCAGATGAGTTTGTCATTCAGCACAGTGTCTTCACGAAGGGCTTTGTGGTGAAGAAGTCAAGGCGTGTTCCTCATATTCTGAAGGTTATGAGTTTGTTGTCACTCTGCATCGTGCAGGTCATGAATGCAATGTTTCCAGAGACCCTGAGGGGTCATTGCTGGAGCTATGGGATTGTGGGATGCCCTCAGCTAGTGGTTGGTTGTGTGCTGAGGGATTATTGCTGGAGCTGTAGGATTGTGGGATGTCCTCGGCCAGCAGCTGGTTGTGCTGAGGGATCATCACTGGAGCTGTAGGATTGTCGGATGCCCTTGGCCAGCTGCTGGCTGTTGTGCTCAGAAAGACCTAGCCAGATGCGTAACACCCGATGCAATGAAGTCGCCCTCACGCCTTTATATCTTTAAGAGTGGCTTTCTTCCAGATGAAACTTAACTCTTCTTTGTGGGAGATCAGATTGTACAGTTCTTTGTGGGAGATCAGATTATAGAGTTCTTTTTGGGAGATCAGATATTACAGTTCTTTGTGGGAGATCAGATTACAGAGTTCTTTGTGGGAAACCAGATTATAGAGTTCTACATATCACATATCTTACTGCAAGCCTTTGTAATAAACAACATGTTATAGTCCTTAGTAACAGACATAATGTTACAGTTTTTTGAAATTGATAACATTTTATAGTCCTTGTAATAGATCAAATGTTACTGTCCTTGTGACAGATACAATGTTACAATCCTTTGTAATAAACAGAATGTCACAACCCTTTGTAATAGACAAAATGTTACAATCCTGTGTAATAGACAAAATGTTATCCTTTGTAGCAGGTAAAATGTAACAAGTACTAGAATTAATTTGTAATTCTGCATACCATGTTGAAAACACAGCAGCTGGCAATTTGGAAGCAGACTGACTTGCGTCGGTTTCCATACAATGTTATGATTCCATGTCATTCAGAAAGCAATGGCAAACTTACTGAACGTAAACTTGCCCAGGAATCACAAACAGCCAAATAATCCTAGAGTTGACTACAATGTCCTGTAAAGGATATGCAACTAACTGTCATATGTAACATTTTACAGTCCTTGTAATAGATAAAATATTACAGTACTTGTAATAGATACAATGTTACAGTCCTTTGTAATAAACAGAATGCCACAGCCCTGTGAAATAGAAATAATGTTACAGTCCTTGTAATAGATAGAATGTTACAATCCTTTGTAGTAAACAGAATGCTACAGCCTTTTGTAACAGACAGAATGATACAGTCCTTTGTAATAAACAGAATGTCACAGCCCTTTGTAACAGGCAGAATGTTACAGTCCTTTGTAATAGTCAGAATGTTATCCTTTGCAACAGATAAAATGTAACGACTATATTAATTGTCTTAATGTAATCTCATTCAGCAATGTTTTCTTCAATCCCAGTGTTTGTAATGCTACTTTGTGTTCTCCTCTTGCTATGACATCCTTCTTATCTGTGTATATAACCATATTTGAACAGCTTCAACTTTACCCTCACATTGATTGTTCATTATCTGTGTTTCCGCACCATGCTGTAATGTAGAGTTGCTTTGGTATCTTTGTATTAATTGCCCTTGATTCACATGTATACATTAATATGTGCATTGCGTAACATTGGAAGGCTCATGTGATGACTCCTAGATAAAGATCTATTGCATAGAATATTTTTCATTTGATGGAGGGCTGCCTTGTCTTCAGTTATTCTTTAGAGTATCTCTGTGTTGTTATTCTGGTCCAGTATGGTGGATAAGCTGTTGAGTTGTTATAGCCTATGGAGTATTTTTATTTTGCTGCTAGCTACGGTTTGCTTACACATTGTTTGTTTGACTGGTAGTACATGGTTCCATTGTCCAGCTGCTGAATTAAGTGCATGGAGCAACACTGTGACCTGTGGATTTCATGTGGAATGCTTTTACATCTGGCTGTGGTGGTTTGTATTGTGAGCTGCATGTTCCAAAAAATGACGGGCAGCCGGTTGCTGAACTAGCTGGTTTTGCCTAATGCAGTAATGTGTGTGCAACTGCTGGTTATCTAGTGACTGCCACATCCATCGACAATGAACTGTAATTTTAGTGGCAGACTGTTGTGTTAGTATTCTGGCAGCGGCCTTATGCATGTATGTAAGTGCGTGCTTTTGGTTTGTCAGGAACTGCTGTCTGTTCCACTTTTCACATGGGACATTGACGAGCATTTTGTGATATTCACTGGCACAGCAACGGAGCATTATGGGATTACCCTTTGCCGCGAAGTTGGAAATGCGACTAACGGCTAATGCGTTATTGTTAATAGTAGATTAATTATTCTTAATATACATATATATACACATACATTTACATTGGCACCGTGCCGTCATGACAGACGATAGTTTGTTACATTGTGTTTCAGAAAGGCATAATAATAACTACAACCCATGGCAGTAGCGAATGTGACTGATCAGACCAATTTGCACTGTAAATGTTAGTTCACAATGGATGCATATGAACAAATGGTCATTTTCACCATCTCGCACTATCTTATGAGCACTGTGGTAACTTCGAGTTAATGATGTTTGATTCAAATGTTGTCTCCGTGTGATGATGAAGTCTAGCTGATGCAAATGGCCAGATGGGTGTTTCCATGCGACCTAATCCCACTCTTTTGTTTAAAAAAAAAGGAGTTTGTAATACATAGGTCGTTTCTGGTGCAATGCTCCAGCAGCCTTTTCCCATTGTCATTCATGTGACCGATGCTGTTTTTTCCAAGGCACACTGGCCATGAATTTGAGTCCCTGTCCACACGAGCATTAAATCACAGAGTATTGACATGTGTATATATACTAAAGTTAAAAAAAGAAAGCCTGTTCATGCTATGGGTTATTTTGGCTAAATGGTCAGTAAAATAAAGGACCCTTTCACACACCTAAAGGCACAATGGACACACGGTGTTAGACACATAATTTCCTAGACAATCCGGCACACGGTGGGTGGTGTGGTAAGTGACATGCCGGTCACCTTATCTTCCCCAGACATTTCCTGGTGCCTGTTGTTGGCTGAGAGCCCAGATCAGGTTGTATAAACCTCATTGGGTATGTGGTGCTTGCGGCATATTTGTATAGTGTTGGGCAATCGATGGGTGTTGTCTTAATGGGTTGTACCTGCTTTGTGGACACTGAATTTACTTCCTGCATACCTGTCTTGCATGTCACCAGACTACCTTAGTTTGTCTCATATCTTCATCTTAGATTTTTCTGTATAGTTTCTTGTGTGTAATTGTTTTAGTCTCAATTGTTTGCTATGTAGTTTTAGCTGTATAGTCTCCATTTTTTGCTATGTAGTTTCTTATCTTAGCTATATAGTCTCCTTTGTTTGCTGTGTAGTTTCTTATCTTAGCTATAGTCTCCATTGTTTGCTATGTAGTTTCTTATCTTAGCTTATAGTCTCCTTTGTTTGCTGTGTAGTTTCTTATGTTAACTTTTTATTTACCACTGTTTACTGTATAGTTTCTTATGTTAATTGTATAGTCTCCATTGTTTGATGTATAGTTACTTATGTTAACTGTATAGTCGCCATTGTATGCTGGTAGTTACTTATGTTAACTGTTTAGTCTCTATTGTTTGATGTATAGTTACTTATGTTAACTTTATATTCTCCATTGTTTGATGTATAGTTTCTTATGTTAACTGTAAAGTCTCCATTGTATGTTGTGTAGTTTCTTATGCTAACTGTATAGTCTCTATTGTATACTGTGTTATTTCTTATGTTATCTGTATAGACTCCATTGTTTGCTGTATAGCTTCTTCTTATGTCTGCTGTATGTTTTATTTTGAATTGTTTTTTGTTTGCTGTAGATTCCCATTGTTAGCTGTAGTTTCCCATTGTTTTGCTGTAGTTTCCCATTGTTTGCTGTAGTTTCCAATTGTTTGCTGTAATTTCCCAGTGTTTGCTGTAGTTTCCCATTGTTTTTGCTGTAGTTTCCCACTGTTTGCTGTATATCTTCTTCTTATGTTTGCTGTATATTTTATTCTGTATAGTTGCCCATTGTTTGCTGTATAGCTTCTTCTTATGTTTGCTGTATATTTTATTCTGTATAGTTTATTATGTCTGCTGCAGTTTCCCATTGTTTGCTGAGTAGCTTCTTTCTATGTGTGCCGTATATTAAATTATGTTTGCTGTATATTTTATTGTGTATTTTAACTGTATAGTTTGTTTGTTGTGTAAGTTGCACCATATTTACTGTACAGTAGTCCTCATTTGATTACATGCTTTCCCTCTATGTGTGGTTGTGTGAGTGAGAGAGAGAGAGAGCAAATGTGTGCACAAAACTTGTGAATTTAGTAAAGAAAGAAAATCATTTAGTAATATAGTGTCTTCTGAATCCATGTTATTTGCTGATGTGTACAATTAACTTGGTCCAAATAGCAAACGACAGAGAGGATTGGAGGGGTCATGATCTCTGATGCCTGTTCCAGACCAGGCACCTAACGATAAATCAATGTTCAGTTCAGATATCATTGCTTTATGACTTGATATTGATCATATCACTCACAGAGTGCTGATAGGTCTATGCAAATATGAGGCTAGCACCATTTGCCCAAGAGATGAGTCATGTGGGGAAGACGTGGAAGAAGCTGAAAGAGATAGGATGGCTTGGCGAGAGTTGGTGGAGGGCCACTGCTCCAATAGAAGCATGAAGGGCTGGAGAAGAAGATCGAATACCCAGTACCATAGAAGTATGAAGGGCTGGAGAAGAAGATCGAATACCCAGTACCATAGAAGTATGAAGGGCTGGAGAAGAAGATCGAATACCCAGTACCATAGATGTATGAAGGGCTGGAGAAGAAGATCGAATACCCAGTATGCCTCCAGGTGGGGTGGAGGGTCCTTGACATTTGTACTTATAGTTGCTTTATATGAGTCACCAAGTTCCATTTGTAGCTCCTGTTTGCACAGACATGATTGTCTGCAATTTGTCTCATAGCCTTGTAAAGCACCAAACATGGGTAACTACAAGGTTTAGAGCAATATATGAGGCTCTAGGTTCCATTTCTAGCTCCTGGTTGCAAATTTTCAGTCAGCTGCTGCCTTTCCTTCTTTCATCTGTGTCTAGATCCTGACAAACATCTGCATGTATCTCCTACCTAGCCTTGGAAAGCACCAAATTTGGGTCAATATAAGGTTTAGGGTTGGGTTGTCTTTTAGCAGTTTGCATGGATGACTTGTCTATACTTTAACCTTCTAGTATATTATTGCTCAAAGCAATTTAGAGGAGAAGTTGCACATACTATTTTGGCTTGATCATAATGGTGCATAGTCCTTGAAGGCAACATCCTTGGAAAGGAAGGACAAGGCTGGCCATAGAGCAGTTTTTCTTCCTGGGCAGGCAGAGACCTGTTGGTGGAGTGATCTGCAGCCATGGAAGGTCACCTTTGATGATTTGGAAGCTGAACAGACATGCCATTGATGAGAAACTTAGGAGTGGCTGGCACAGCAGCTGTCAGGCTTACCTTCGGGAGACCTGGGTTTGAATCCTCGGTAAGGTGTGGATTTTTTTATGTCGGGGCAAAAAGAAACCCCTGGTCAGCTTGCTTATGTGCAAAGCATGTCAGAAGGTTGGTCATTGCCTGGTTTGACCAGCAACTAGGCCTTGTGAACTGACCACTACTTACTTCATGTTAGTATAGTGCCATCTGGTTTTCATCTTGTGCCATGTGGCTTTCATATATTGCTATCTGGTTTTTATGTTGTCATCTGGTTGTCATATATTGACATGTGGCTTTCATAATTGTCTTCTAGCTTTCTTACGTTGCTATGTGGCTTTCATATATTGCTATCTAGCTTTCACATATTGCCATCTGGCCTTCATATATTGCCATCCTGCTTTCATATATTGCTGCTTCTTCTTCTCCTCTTCTCAGTCATCCTCTGTCTTCTTCTTTCTTCCTTCCTTCCTTCCTGCTGTCTTCTATCCCCCAATGAAGCTTATGCTCCAAACAATCTCATACCAAGCATTCCTATCTTTTGTTGCTGTCTTTTGTTGTTATCTTTTACTGCTATCTTTTGTTGCTGTCTTTTTTTTGTGTTATTGTTTGTTGCTATCTTGTGCTATCTTTTGTTGTTATCTTGAGCTACTAGTTTTTGTTACTATCTTTTGTTCTTATTGTATGTAGATTCTCTGATACCTTTGCCACATTACTCATCTCAGACTTAAATTCTCTTCCTCTCTTCCCCATGTGTTGTTAGTTCTCCCTATATTTGTTTTGCCTTGTGGCTTCCAGGAGAAGATTTTCTAATTAGGCTACATTGTGTTCTGGTGTTCATATAAGGCGGTGAGAGTCCCAGCCCCTGGAACACCAAAACTGGGGCCCACGTACACAGTTGTGATTCACCTGCAAATAGGTCATCAAATGCATATTTTTTTTAAATTTTGGGCTCTCTCGCTTTGAACTTGAGCGTAGTCCATACACAATACTTCTAGTAGTGCTGGACTGAATTTTGCGTTTGGATTCGCTTTCCTTATTAGCAGTGTCCCTTGCCATCAAGCGAACCCACTCCGACTTCAGATGTACTTGTAATTAACATCCCCAAGTCAAGGACGACAGGTCGACATTTTAGTCCAGCTGGCCGGTGTAGGGGTTGAGCCCCTAACCTCAGCATCAGCATACCGGATGTTTAAGAACATCAATTCTTATCCATTCAGCCATGCAGACCTGCATCAAATGCATATAATTACCATGACAGTCTTACTATAAATATGAATTTTGTTTTTTATGTAATTGTTCTACAGTTCGCTCAGCATAATTTATGTGTCAAGCTGTCTCAACTGCCACAGTAACTCCTCTTGTCCTAGCTAGGGCTACATTAACCCAATGTTGCTATCTTATTGTTTACTGCTCCTTAGTCTTGTTATTTTCATTCCTTCATGTCCAAACATTGTCTAATTACTGTTAGTAACAGTGGTTTGAGATAGAAAGAGCTACAGGATCCACAACTTGCTTCTTCTCTCTGGCTTGAATTTACCCACTTATGCCGTTATGTTGCACTCTGTGTTATGTCAATTGCTTTGTTTTGTTTATAATAATCCATTTGTGTGTCATGTCGATTTGCTTTATTTTAACCCATTCAAACGTCATTGTTTTGATTGATTTTTAAAAAATCCATTCATGTGTAATTATGTCGATTGCTTTATTTTAACCCATACATGTGTCATTATGTCAAGTGCTTTATTTGAACCCATTATTTGTCACTAGCCGGTCTCCCTGGCGTAGAGGTTAAGGACTTTGTTCGTAATCCCATATACTCTCGTATGAAACACAGCTGTGTGAGATTCGGCAGCGGATCTAGTCGCGTTGGTTGCTTACGGAGGTATGTGAGCTGGTCGTTCAGAAAGCATTATCAACCTACTGAACTTGCCAAGACATAAGAGCAGCTGAAAAATGCTGATGTTGACCGCAATGTCCTGTAAAGGAAATGCAAAGAAAAACACAATTTGTCACAATGAAAGCCTAGGTAGTGTGCAGTGGCCAGCATGCTTTGCCTGCTGACCCAGTGGTCATATGTTCAAATCCCTACGGAGGCAGGCCAATCTGGCCTGAAATGTGTGCCGGAAATCTTCTGGGGAAGTGAAGGCAGCTGGAGAGTTATTGACCACATGACCTGCTGAGTGCCGATTGGACTGAAATATGGGGCAAGCACTATATGCCCGCCGGCTCCGTGGTGAAGGGATTACGGTCGCAGTTTGTGATCCTGTATACCCACGTTCGAAACACAGCTGGAAATGATTTGGCAGCAGACCGCCTTGCATTGGATTTTTATGAAATGGTATGGATGCCAGTCGTTCAGAAAGCAATGGCAAACTACTAAACGTAAACTTGCCAAGAAATCACAAACAGCCAAAGAATGCTGGGGTTGATTGTGATGTCCTGTACTATATACCCACAAGCCTCTTAGCGTGAGAAGGCTTCACTTGTACATGTCATTAGGCCATTTGCTGCGTCGTGTCGCTGAGTTTGTTTTAGCCCATGCATATGTCATAATGTGGGGCTGCTTTATTGGAACCATTGCATGTGTCTTTGTGTTCAAGGCCTTATTTGAACTCTGCATGTTGTTATGGGAACTATGCTAGGGTGTTGACCTGCATCAAGCTTTGCCTGTCAGCCCAGTGCTCGTGTGTTTACATCCCCATCCATGCTGGGATTTTGTTGTTTAATTGACTTTGTCTTTCCAGTTGACTCTGCCTTGACTTTGTCTCTCCAGTCAACTCTGCTTTGACTTTGTCTCTCCAATCAACCTGCCTTGACTTTGTCTCTCCAGTCAACCTGCCTTGACTTTGTCTCTCCAGTCAACCTGCCTGGTCTTTGTCTCTCCAGTCAACCATGCCTCAACTTTGTCTCTCCAGTCAACCTGCCTTGACTTTGTCTCTCAAGTCAACCTGCCTGGACTTGGTCTCTCAAGTCAACCCTGCCTTGCTCAAGTCAACCCTGCTTTGACTTTGTCTCTCCAATCAACCTGCCTTGACTTTGTCTCTCCAATCAACCTGCCTTGACTTTGTCTTTCAAGTCAACCTCGCCTAACATGTGTGCCAGGAAATACTTGGCTAAGTAGTTTCGCCGGCCTGATATTGAATACATCAGCCATCGAGTGCCGATTCGCCTAAAAGTAGGACTGGAACCATATAGCATATACGTCACAAGGTGCGTTTAAAGAACCCTTTACTTTATTTGTTACTGTATGTTAGTTTGATTGCTCTATTTTAACCCACTCGTATGTCATTATGTCGTTCGTCACATTCTACCACAGGTTGCTGTGAAACTCATTGAGCATGCTTAGTCTGTAATATATTTCCTTTTCTATTTCTTAATGTGTAATATTTATATATAACCTTTTCATAAAAAATGTAATATAGTTCTATTTTGTTCCATTTTGGGGGATTGACAGATGTAACTTATTACTGTCAGTAATTTTGTGTCAGTAATGGTATGCGGATGTTTTTTTTTTGTTTTTGTTTGTTGCTGCACACAGTTGAAAGTGTGAGTTGTGTGTAAATAGTTACAAATTGACAGTTGAGAACACTTCAAAATAAGGAATAACAAAATTGTTTCTTCCAAAATAATTAAACTTTCACAAGGATTGCAGTTGATACTCTTTTGTCTGTTGTTGATTGAGTTTCTTCATTATGTTGTTTACACTCCCCCCATTTGAGCATAAGTCATTAATCATCTCTATGTCTCTCTCTCTCTCTCTGTTTCTGACTTTTCCTTCCTCTCTATCTCTGTCACTCATGGACCAGGCTGACATTCTGAATGCTTTACGAGAAGTAATCATTTGCAAGAACCAAGTGATGACTGTGAATCTACAACCATGGTCAGGATGCGAGAACAGAAAATTAAAAGAGGCGTGGTCAAACATGAACACTATGCTAGCAGCCAAAGAAGATTAATAAACCAACACAGAACTGGTGTCGTGAACCGCTACCATCCATCATGTGCCATGCCAATAAGCGTGGGCGGTAATGTTTTGTCATCTCACTCGATCACCAGAGTCGTGGATCAGCTCCGTGTTTCTGTCTTGACCATACCATGTGGCCAAGCCATCCAGGTATTTACTTCTCGGTCTTCCCCTTGGTCTCCTCCCTTCGATCTTGCCAGTTGTCACAAACTTCTCCAATTCATTTCTTCTCATAACGTACCCAAAAAATTTTTACTGTCTACGTCTAATGTCTTTAATCAGTTTAGGATCTTCATTTGTTTCTTGAAGGACTTGTTCAATGGTTTTTCTGTCTGTCCATGGTATTCTTTGCATTTTCCTTAGAAACCACATTCCCACAGCCATCAGATGTTTTTCAGCTTGTCTGCTCATTGTCCACGCTTCACATCCATATAAAAGTACAGGTTCTATGTAGCACTTTAACACTCTTTTTCTCGTTTCAATTGATATCATTTTATTGGTCAGTATGTTTTTCATCTTGCAAAAGGCTACATTCGCCATGGCAATTCTTGTTCTAATCTCTTGAAGGCATCTCCCATCAGATGTTATGACGGTTCCGAGATAGCTGTACCGATTCACTTGTTTAAAAATATGCCCATTGTATATTACATTGTGGTATTTTTTCCCTTCCGAGCCGCTACACGCTGCGGGACTTACTGAGGGAATCTGAGCACTTATGGATTGAATGGTTCAATGTGCAATGAGGATGATCTGTCGACTCACTAACTCTCTCTCTCTCTCTCTCTCTCTCTCTCTCTCTCTCTCTCTCTCTCTCTCTCTCTCTCTCTCTCTCTCTCAATTTGCCCAATTTGTTACCCTTTGAAAATAAAGTCCGTCGTTCGTTCGTTCTCTCTCTCTGTGAATATATTTTGAAAAAAAGTAGAGAACTCATGTGTCATTGTTAGATGTAGTCACCACTGCGTTCAATGCAAGTCCTCCAGCGCCGATAAAATGCTTGGATTTCTGTAGAAAAACCGACTCTAGGATCACTGCTCGGTGTTCCTGACCCGGTTGTGAACAGTCTGTCACAGAAGTCACAGTGTTTTGAAACAGCCAACTCCACTGACACACTTGCTGGACTGACAGGCATGCATTAATATACTGGACCTTCATTCTAATCTGTCCTTATAACGCCACCGTGTTCGTCTGCACCGTGACGTTACGTGCTTAACACCCTTGACAACATTGACAGATTAAAAGACAATGGTTATGGTATTGTAATGTCTTATCACACGTTTAGGTTTTTATTTGAAGTCCCCTCGTATATATGTGTTCAGATTTTTTTTTTATGTACAGTAGCTGTAGAAGGCCACATTTGCAGATGATGTGCTGGTGTACAGACAGGGCAGAGACAGGCCAGTGATGTGCTGGTGTACAGACAGGGCAGAGACAGGGCCAGTGATGTGCTGGTGTACAGACAGGGCAGAGACAGGCCAGTGATGTGCTGGTGTACAGACAGGGCAGAGACAGGCCAGTGATGTGCTGGTGTACAGACAGGGCAGAGACAGGCCAGTGATGTGCTGGTGTACAGACAGGGCAGAGACAGGCCAGTGATGTGCTGGTGTACAGACAGGGCAGAGACAGGCCAGTGATGTGCTGGTGTACAGACAGGGCAGAGACAGGGCCAGTGATGTGCTGGTGTACAGACAGGGCAGAGACAGGGCCAGTGATGTGCTGGTGTACAGACAGGTCAGAGACAGGGCCAGTGATGTGCTGGTGTACAGACAGGGCAGAGACAGGCCAGTGATGTGCTGGTGTACAGACAGGGCAGAGACAGGGCCAGTGATGTGCTGGTGTACAGACAGGGCAGAGACAAGCAGTGATGTGCTGGTGTACAGACAGGGCCAGTGATGTGCTGGTGTACAGACAGGGCAGAGGCAGGCCAGTTTGGCGATAGACTTACAGGTGGCGGTAAACAGGGTGGCGGAGTGATGCAGGGACGCAGGGGCCATTATACACCCAGACAAGGCATCGGTTGTGTGGTACTCCCTGGATAACCGGATCGTGAAGGCAGACGTCCCAGGTATTATGTTGAATGGATTTCCTCTTAGTCGAGAGAGTAAATTGAAGTACTTGGGTATCACCTTTGACAGGTGTTTGTCTTTTAAGGATCATGTGGAGGATTTGATGGTGAAGGATGGTAGGGGCCTTAATGCATTGAGGGCTATGGCAGCAACCGGGGTAGATCAGAGAATACTGTACAGGCTCTTTCAGCAGTTAATAAATTATGTCATTGAGTATGGTTTGGAGCTGCTGACAGTATCAAAGAGCCAGCTTGAAAGGTTGGAGTGCATACAGAATGCTGCCATGCGGTTAATCCTGGAGTACACAAAGGACACACCAATTATATGCATGAGGCATATCTTGGCGCTACCAACAATGACGGATAGGCATAGGGTCCTTCAAGCCAAATGGTACCTGAGAGTTGCCGCAGACAGAGATCACCCGCAATGGATATGGTCAAGGGTCATAGACTAAGACGAGGCAGGTCCTGGATGACACAGGCAGAACTTTCTATACGTCAGGTATGTGATCTAAAGACCATCAATCGTGAAAGAGAGTGGGTTGAAGTTTCAGAAGACATGACGAACTGGCACAATGTAATAATAACAATGGGTCGTGAGTGCAGAGAATGGGCAGCGGACCGCACTGAGTTTGAAGTGCAACAGCTGATCCAGAGCAACACACATCAAGGTGGCTTAGTCATCTACACCGATGGGTCAGTGGTGAGAAACAGACGTAGTGGCTGGGGCTTTGTTGCAAAGGCTAATGGACGAGTCTTGAAAAAGGAAAGTCTGGCATATGAGACTACGACCTCCAGCATGAGAATGGAGGTGGAGGCAGTAACAGCGGCATTCCGGTGGCTAGAGGAGACCACTGCAACACACGTTGTATTTATTACGGATTCAAAGAGTATGCTTAGTAAGGTGGAGAATGGCTCTCGTCGCTTCAGAGGTCACAGATTGTGAGAATTGTATGGATATTTTGCCATGCGGGGGTACGGGGGAATGAACAGGCTGATAGGCTGACAGGGAATGCACCTCTTGGTGGTAGTTTTCCTATAGACAAATTGGGAAGTGGTCGTGCGCTTGTGGGACCAGTTGGAGAAGGCGGAGGAACAGATTGAGAACCCATATGTGGAAAGAATGAGATTGCGGGGGATCGGCAGGGGTTCTGGAAGAATCTCAAAACTGAGAGGGAAGAACAGAGGAACGTTTAATCAGATAG
Source organism: Cepaea hortensis (assembly GCA_963921405.1). Taxonomy (NCBI): domain Eukaryota; kingdom Metazoa; phylum Mollusca; class Gastropoda; order Stylommatophora; family Helicidae; genus Cepaea; species Cepaea hortensis. The sequence goes on along the minus strand of OY992876.1, from coordinate 456,000,231 downwards.
CGGTGGGAACGATTAGTAGTATGACTCTTCGCTGGCTGTTGAACGAGGGGACGGCGCACGTGTATGGGAATGTCCCGAGTGCAGTGATGTCGGTTCTTTACTCAAATAACTCAACTGTAGCAGGCCAATTTGTCATTTATGATTATGATCCAGTAAAGTTGGCCGGTTCTACTGTTTGTTTTTCGTTGATTAACTCAACAACAAAAACAACACTTTGAAAAATAAACTTAGCTCGTTAAGTTAAAAATCGAACACGGTATAAAGTAGGATATTTTCAATCATTGAAAAACAACGCATGTGGTCATAGCACAATCTGTGCATTCAAGTGTTTTATTTTCACGATGAATGTTCTAACTTCAGCAATAGAATAAGTGCATAGCTCACCAATATACACGTAGTTCGCGTATATAGTTTCACATGTTTCACTGGATATGATTTAATTATTTAACTGTTCTTTGCATGCGTTGTGAAACCAGTTTCATAATCCCAGACTCGAAAACAATGTTGACTTCTCGCCCATTACTTGGGGGGGGGGGGGGGGGGGGGGGGGGTAAATTACAAGCGTCCATGACTTGGAGGTGTAAATTACAAGTACCTCAGAAGTCATAATGTGTTCGCCTGATGGCGAGGGACGCTGGTAATACTAACTAATAGTAATAGGGAAAACTAACCCACACGCAAAAATAAGTCTAACGCACTAGGAGTAGTAGGACGTGTATGGATTACGCTTGAGTTCAAAGTGAGCGAGCGGGAAACAAACCCCAAAATGTCCGCATGTGATTTCTGGGCAGGCCGTTTTGCGTTGATCAATCGCATGAACGCCTGGCGGTGAGAAAGTGATGAAAAACTAACAAAACAGTTACTTGTGTGTCCTTTACGGGAGCAACGTCGCAATCAACCCCAGCACATATTGGCCGTTTATGATTTACTAGACAGTTTTAGCTCAGTAGTTTGCCATTGCTTTCTGAACAGCCGACGTATAATACTAAGGAAATCAACGCAAAGCTTCCAAATCGTCCGTGGCTGATTTACAACCTTCGACTCGGTGTGTTGGGGAGTTATGAAACGGCGCATCTTATCATCCCCCAAGCCACAGACGCTCAGTGGCAAACCAATGAGCGTAAAATTGCCTAGAAAAACACAAGCAGTCAGTAAATCCTGGGGTTGATTGCGACATGCTGTAAAGGAGATGTAACTAATTCAAGGCACACCTGTACACCCCGCTACACTAACAATTGACGTCTGCCTGCCACAATGTCAGCAGTGATTTCTGTAATCACTAAACATTTGGATTCGTGCCGACTTATCTTCTATCTTCCATTGCCAACTGTTTATTTTCCAGAAAGATACATTTGTTATGAATATTATAATGACTTCATTTCATATAGGCATGCTGACTTATACCCCCGATTTCCAGCTGTTTAATATGCAGAAAAATAAATTTGTTATGACGATATTTTTAAGTGTTTTTCTTCTCGAATGTTACTTCTATGTTCCTTATTGGACGTCACAATCAAACACATCATAGTTTGGCAGTTTGTGATTTACTATATTTAACGTTCAGCAGCTTGCCATTACTGGAAGGCAAGGTTGAGGGCAAGCGAGCAAGAGGTAGACAACGATACAAGTGGGAGGATAACATCAAGAGACAGACGAACATCAGCCAGACAAAATGTACAGTAAAGGCGAGAGACAGACAATGTTGGAGATCCCTTGCAGCCAACCTTTATTGCGGTGACGGCACCTGATTGATTGATTTATTGATTTAATGATTGAGTTTGCCATTGCTTTCTGAACGAGATGGGCATCCTGTCGGATGAAACATGTAAAGTTATTGCATGTAGCAGAGTCCAGAATCGGCGCTGTGACTCAGGGGCAGTTTCTTAATTCCCCGACATAGGGCGTCGAGGGTTCGAAATTGCCCGCTTTCGATGTGGAAGCATACCGCTGTGCGTTGATTTCAATGGAATGAGGTGTAGGCCGTTCAGAAAGCAATGACAAACTACTGAACTAAAATTGTTTGATAAATCACCAACAGTAAATAATAATGGCGTTGATTGCAGAGTTCTGTAAATGACACGCAACTAACTTTTAATAGTCAAGATGGAGTTTTACGTAGTAGCGCATTCTGGGCTGATGGCGACAAGGGAAGCAATCACATAAAAGACATCCAGTGGCAGGAAATCTTCCTTTCACTTGTTGCGGTCCTTGAGGAAATCCATGCGGAACACGATTCTCCTGTGGGACGAAGTGTTAACACGTGATGGGTTGTGGGTGTGGATGAACAAGTTTGCCTAACTGACAATTTGCAAATAAGAGATATAGAGCAGTGGTTCTCAACCAGTGGGGAATTCCCCCCCCCCCCCCAAAGTGGAATTATAGGGTTTCAAGGGGAGGGAGGGAAGAGAGAGAGCGAGAGAGAGAGAGAGAGAGAGAGAGAGAGAGAGAGAGAGAGAGAGAGAGAGAGAGAGAGAGAGAGAGAGAGAGTTAAGACCACAGATTGGCAGGCGCAAAATGGCTTCAGGCACAATATCCTGGTTTTCTATAGTGTTTTGTTTGATGAAGCAAAATTTTCTGGCATTCTGGTGTCGTGTATTTAGTGACAATTCTTTGACGTTGTAACTGTTTGTTTATTGTAATATGATTAATTTGGTATGTTAATAAAATATTGTGAATATAAAAAATGCACCTTTTGAGGCTAACAATTTTGGAAAGAGGGGAATTCTTCTTCTTTCGTTCGCTGGAAAAGGGGGGGGGGGGATGGCATCCTGACATATAGTGAAAGGGTGCATGGGCCAAAACAGGTTGAGAACCACTGATACAGAGACTGTAACAGGGTTTGGTTATTGGCAGAGATTCTGCAAGAAAAACAACAAAAAGTCTATATACTATACCTCTGTTATACAAAAGACATTGACAATGTACCTGGATACACACACGCTTGCGCACACAGTCATCATGTAGCATGTCATTTGAAGAATGCCGTGTAGCGTTGTTGATCATGTCTGTCCACAACCGTCTAGCTCTTGTACTACCATTAATTTATGTTACTGTCCGCTTTCGGTGGTTAGTGTTGTGGATCAATTCTATTGATGATATTCCCCCACGCCATCGTCTTCGACCGTGAGGCATCATTTCCCTCGGTCTGCCTCTGCCATTTCTCCCGCTGATCTTTCTAGTTGTCACGATGTTCTCTGGTGCTGCTGATCTCATATACTTGCCGCACAATGTTACAATGTCATCACACTGTCTCAGCTGACGAAACCGTTCTACCTGGCCCTCTGTAATATACATCTTCTCCATGGTGGATTAATCAGTGCTATCCCAACTATATCCTAGAAGTTCGAATCTCTATTCCTGTGTCTAAGTTTCCTCTTAACATATTCAATGCCAAACAAAAAAAGTAGGTTTCAACCAAACAAATATCGTTGGCGGAAAATGGGAAGTACGAGTGTGTCACATTTATGACTTAAAAGTTGTTTATATGGTAGCAGAACTGTTGTATTATATATCAATTTAAAGTAGGTTGAAAATGGAAAACTAATGTATTCACATTTTAACTATAGTTTGATTTTTTTTTTAAAACCATGGCAGTTACGGAAAGTTTAAATAAGACGATTTATCATCCCGTGGCACGTAATCAGTTAACACACTTATATTAGATAAATTCCTGCTCAAGACATTCATTTAAACCCCAGCCTCCCTGCCGTCCCGGGAGTCGAGTTCGATCCGCAGAGAGACGGGTTCGAATGTTTTTTAATTGATTTGGCTCCCGGGTGACCCAGTCTAAATAGGGTTCCAGGAAATGTTATGGGGAGTAAATACGACAGGCGTGAGACTGACCTCAGCTGCCACCGAGTTTCCGGTTGGTCTATAAAATATGGGAATGGCACACGATGTGCCTTAAAGCGGATAAAAGGGCTCTTTACTGACTTTACTGATTTTACTGACTTTATTTTCTTTACTGATTTTACTTTTTTACTGTCTTTACTGATTTTACATTTTTTACTAACTTTACTTTCTTTATTAACTTTACTGATTTTACTTTTTTACTGACTTTATTCTCTTTACTGACTTTCCTGATTTTACTTGCTTTACTTTCTTTACTGACTTTACTTTCTTTACTTGCTTTACTTACTTTACTTTCTTTATTGACTGTACTGACTGTACTTGCTTTGCTTACTTTACTTTATTTACGTACTTTACTTATTTTACTTTCTTTTTGGGTCCACACCAAGAACCTTATTGGGTAAATGATGCTCGCCCCATATGTTTTTAGACCAATCGGGCACTCGATGTGTATTGTGGAAAAGCCTACGTCTTTCTGGAATCCTCGCCTCAATATGGATTTGAACAAATGACCTCTGGGTAGACAGGAAAGCGTGTGCGACTCGGCTCCCATATACAACCAGGCTTGTGGGATAACAAATGTGTGTGTATCTCCTGCTAATGAACATAGAACATTGTATACAAATACCGGGTGTTTGTAAAGACTAATTACAGTTGTATGTAGAACAAATTTGAAAAATGAAGTACATGATGTCATCAAAAAATGTGCTCCACAGTCCATCGTGAAACAATATGCAGCGCATAGCTGTCGTCTGCTAGAGTAATTCTATTGGGTTTCTTGAAAGGAAATGTTTACATAAATAATGTACACACAATTGGGGACCTGAAAGAAGCAATCAGAATTATCATTCAAGAAATAACAGCAGACACGTTGCAGAAGGTATTTGACTTTATAAAGAGACGTGTACAGTCAGGTCTTTAAGTCCGTGGTGAACATTTCCAACACCTGTTATAATATATAATAATACTTGGGACTGTCCAGCTTCCCCAGAACAGCGTTAGACCATAGCAGTAACTATTTAACTAATATAATGAATTAATGTATGAGCACATTTTTTGATGACATCATCATGATCATGTACTTCAGTTTTCAATTTTGTCTACGTACATAGTGTAGTGAGACTCTACACACACCCGGTACAAGATACAGACGCCTTTCTGTGGTCGTGTAATAGAAGACGAGCTTTGTATAGCATCATGACCACAGGAAGGGAAAGATCAATTGGAAAAGAGGCAGAGCCAGACCAAGAGAAATAATGCTGGATGGGCTGAGACGGTGGCGTGCAGGAATATCATCAGCAAAGTTGATCCAGAACACCAAGGACCGAGATCTGTGGAGAGCCATGAACGCCTACACCAGATGGCATATGATGATGTTTCTGTTTTTTTTTTCCCGCTTGCTTGTTTTGATCTCAAGCGTAGTCCATACACGTTCAACTACTTTAAGTGCACTGGGCTGTTTTTAACATGTGGATTAACTTTCCCTGTTACCAGTGTCCCTCGCAATCAGGCGAACCCACTCCGACTTAAGAGGTACTTGTAATTTTCGTCCACAAGCCAAGGACTAGAAGTTAACATTTTAGTATAACTGACCGGTGTAGGGGTTGAACCCGTTAACACAGCATCGGCACACCGAATGGTTAAGAACGTGTGTTATCCATTCGGCCAGGCTGATCTCCGCATATGAGTATGATGATGATGGTGGTGATGAAAGTGATGATGATGGTGGTGATGATGATAGTGGTAATGATGATGGTGGTGATGATAGTGATGATGATGGTAATGATGATGGTGGTGATGATAGTGATGATGATGGTAATGATGATGGTGGTGATGATAGTGATGATGATGGTGGTGATGAAAGTGATGATGATGGTAATGATGATGGTGGTGATGATAGTGATGATGATGGTGGTGATGAAAGTGATGATGATAGTGATGATGATGATAGTGGTAATGATGATGGTGGTGATAAAAGTGGTAATGATGATGGTGGTGATGATGGTGGTGATAATAGTGCTGATGATTGTGGTGATGATAGTGCTGATGATGGTGGTGATGATATTGCTGATGATGGAGGTGATGATAGTGTTGATGATGGTGGTGATGATAGTGATGATGATGGTGGTGATGATAGTGGTAATGATGGTGGTGATGATAGTGGTAATGATGATGGTGGTGATGATATTGCTGATGATGGTGGTGATAATAGTGCTGATGATTGTGGTGATGATAGTGCTGATGATGGTGGTGATGATATTGCTGATGATGGAGGTGATGATAGTGTTGATGATGGTGGTGATGATAGTGATGATGATGGTGATGATGATAGTGGTAATGATGGTGGTGATGATAGTGGTAATGATGATGGTGGTGATGATAGTGCTGATGATGGTGGTGATAATAGTGCTGATGATTGTGGTGATGATAGTGCTGATGATGGTGGTGATGATATTGCTGATGATGGAGGTGATGATAGTGTTGATGATGGTGGTGATGATAGTGATGATGATGGTGATGATGATAGTGGTAATGATGGTGGTGATGATAGTGGTAATGATGATGGTGGTGATGATAGTGCTGATGATGGTGGTGATGATATTGCTGATGATGGTGGTGATGATAGTGGTAATGATGATGGTGGTGATAATAGTGCTGATGATTGTGGTGATGATAGTGCTGATGATGGTGGTGATGATATTGCTGATGATGGTGATGATGATAGTGGTAATGATGATGGTGGTGATAATAGTGCTGATGATTGTGGTGATGATAGTGATGATGATGGTGGTGATGATATTGCTGATGATGGTGGTGATGATAGTGGTAATGATGATGGTGGTGATAATAGTGCTGATGATTGTGGTGATGATAGTGATGATGATGGTGGTGATGAAAGTGATGATGATAGTGCTGATGATGATAGTGGTAATGATGATGGTGGTGATAATAGTGGTAATGATGATGGTGGTGATAATAGTGCTGATGATTGTGGTGATGATAGTGTTGATGATGGTGGTGATGATAGTGATGATGATAGTGATGATGATAGTGATGATGACGGAGGTGATGATAGTGCTGATGATGGTGGTGATAATAGTGCTGATGATGGTGGTGATGATAGTGATGATGATGGTGATGATGATAGTGGTAATGATGGTGGTGATGATAGTGGTAATGATGATGGTGGTGATGATAGTGCTGATGATGGTGGTGATGATAGTGATGATGATGGTGATGATGATGATGGTAATGATAGTGGTAATGATGATGGTGGTGATAATAGTGCTGATGATACCTTTTATACAATGGGTCGTTTTTCCAGCCGGGGTATAGTGTATCTATCACGTACTGATCGAATTCCGAGTGCCCTTTAAACGGAACATACAGAGGTTCCTGAAAACAAACATATTGGTATACAAGAATCAAATCATCTGCATTTGAGCCAAACATTTAAATCAAATACCGGGCAGGTTAATTAGGAAGAACAAACATCTCAGGGAAGCGTGGGTATGTAATGTTATATCGTACACATGTTTGACACAACGGTAGAAAACATTAGTTGTTTTTTTTTAGAATGTCTCTTGTGGTGTTGCGCTGGTGTGTGTGGGTGTGTGGTGGTGTGTTGGTGTGAGTTGATGTGTAGTGTTGTGTTGGTGTGTGGTGTTGTGCTTATGTGTGGTGGTGTGTTGTTGTGTGGTGTTGCGCTGGTGTGTGTTGATGTGTGATTTTATGTTGGTCTGTTGATGTGTGGTATTGTGTTGGTGTGTGGTGGTGTGTTAGTGTGTGGTGTTGTGTTAGTGTGTGGTGTGGTGTTGATGTGTGGTGTTGTGTTGGTATGTGGTGTTGTATTGGTGTGTGTGTTGATGTGTGGTATTGTGGTGATGTGTGTTGGTGTGTGGAGTTGTGTTGGTGTGTGATGTTATGTTGGTGTGTGTGGTGTTGTGTTGGTGTGTGGTGGTGTGTGGTGTTTTGTTGGTGTGTGGTGGTGTGTTAGTGCGTAGTGTTGTGTTGGTATGTGGTGTTGTGTTGATGTTTGTTGGTGTGTGGTGTTGTGTTGGTGTATGTTGATGTGTGGTGTTGTGTTGGTGTATGGTGTTATGCTGGTGTGAGGTGATGTGTTGGTGTGTGGTGTTGTGTTGGTGTGTGTTGATGTGTGGTGATGTGTTGGTTTGTTCTGGTGTGTGGAGATGTGTACTGGTGTTTGGGTGTTTGGTTGTGTGTTATTGTGTTTGTGTGTGGTAGCATGCTGGTGTGTGTGGCAGCAGGGTCACGTGAAGCCATGAGTTCAGAAGGTGACGCTGCTACTACTGCTACCACTACTGCTAATGCTACTACTACTATGGCTACAGCTGCTACTACTGCTACCACTACTGCTGCCACTACTGCTAATGCTACTACTACTATGGCTACAGCTGCTACTACTGCTACCACTACTGCTGCCACTGCTACTAATGCTACTACTACTATGGCTACTGCTGCTACTACTGCTGCCACTACTGCTAATGCTACTACTACTATGGCTACAGCTACCACTACTGCTACCACTACTGCTAATGCTACTACTACTATGGCTACAGCTGCCACTACTGCTGCCACTGCTGCTAATGCTACTACTACTATGGCTACAGCTACCACTACTGCTACCACTACTGCTAATGCTACTACTACTATGGCTACAGCTGCCACTACTGCTGCCACTGCTGCTAATGCTATGTAACAGTGAGGGTGTCCTATACGATCACGTGCTTCTGTCTTGACCACACTATGACAGCTACTACTACTATGGCTACTGCTGCTACTACTCCTGCTGCCGCTGCATCTACTACACTTCTCCTTTGGTTCTTAACGTCTATTGCTCTTATAAAGTTGGCAGTTTGTTCATGGTTTATCCCATCACCATAACCCCCCCCCCTTTTCCACCACCCACTCCACCTCTCATAACAAAAGAGATCCTCAGCCTACCGTGGTGAAGTTGGAGACTATAACCTACAACTATCTGTTGGCTGCTCTTCAACTTCATCCACCTTCTGAACTCATGGCTTCAAGTGACCCTGATCGGGAGGGGGGAGGGGGGCTAAACGGGTATTTAGTCTCGCCCAAGGGCGTCCCGTAGACTAGCGGAGGGAAGGAGGAACCTTTGATAGGGGATACACCTGTCTCGCCACACTTATATCTTTATGCAAGAACGATTGTGCGCGTGAGCTTTAATACGAGGGAGAGTTAATAAGTAAGTCACACAGTTCTGTTGGATTGCAGGTAAATGTAGTTGGTGTTTTTACAGGTGTCATTAGATGACAGCAAAACGACGAACTTTATATTCCCGTTCCTCAGGTGGCGCTAGGTGTCTCATGCGCATGCGCAGCGCATAAACAAAATAGCGATTGTACTTACGGAGTGTACAACCAAAGCGCAACGTGCTGTTGTGCGTTTTTTTTTTTTTTTTTTTGGACAAAAGGACTGCCTGCAAATGAAATTCATAAGGAAATGCCTCCTGTTTATGCTGACAAATGTTTGTCCCGTAAAGCGGTGCATAGCTGGGTAGAAATATTTTCTCAAGGACGCCCTAAAATTGTTGATGAAATCCGATCTGGTCGTCCTGTTGAGATTGCAACAGAAGCATCCGTGCAGCGGGTGAGGAAGATGATTAGAGATGACAGGCGAGAAACGATAGACTCTGTAGCACCTGCAATAGAGTGCTCACGTGGTTCAGCATACAACATAATCCATGATCGATTGAAATTTTCAGGACTTTTGACTAGAGGAGTGTTGCTTCTTCATGACAATGTCAGATCACACACGGCTCGATTAACTCAGGAGAAAATTAACCAACTAAGATGGGAAGTTCTGGAACATCCACGTTACAGCCCCGGTTTAGCCCCTAGCGATTTCCACCTTTTTGGTCCACTGGAAACCCACCTTACCTTAGCAGGAGACATTTTGCGAAAGACGCCGAAGTTGAAACTCGAAGTGAAAACGTGGTTTAGAAAACAGAGCGCACAGTTCTATGCAGCTGGTTTGGGAGGACTGATAAAACTACAGAGTAAGTGCATCAATGTTGGTGGAAATTATGTTGAGAAATAAAGGGACAATGTATGTATAAAACTAAATTGGTTTCAAGCTGTTATCATATTTAGTTATTTTTCTACAGTCATTTGTGACTTACTTATTGACTTCCCCTCGTTGCTGGGAAGCAGATAATAATATAAACAGCATCAAGTTCATTAACGTATCAATTTATGACGAGGACTAGAAAGTCATGGTCGTCACTCTCTGCCTTGAGATGAGCACCGAAGAAGGGGGTGGAGTAGTAGAGGAGTAGAAAAAGAAGAAGGCGAGGGAGGTGGAGAGGAGAAGGCGGAGAAGAAATAGTAGAAGTAGTAGTAGTAGTAGTAGTAGTAGTAGTAGTAGTAGTAGCAGCAGCAGCAGTAGTAGTAGTAGTAGTAGTAGTAGTAGTAGTAGTAGTAGTAGTAGTAGTAGTATTAGTAGTAGTAGTAGTAGTAGTAGTAGTAGTAGTAGTAGTAGTAGTAGTAATAGTAGTAGTAGTCGTAGTAGTAGTCGTAGTAGTAGTAGTGGCGGTGGTGGTGGTGGTGGTGGTAGTAGTAGTAGTAGTAGTAGTAGTAGTAGTAGTAGTAGCAGCAGCAGTCGTAGTAGTAGTAGTAGTAGTAGTAGTAGTAGTAGTAGTAGTAGTAGTAGTAGTAGTAGTAGTAGTAGTGTGGTGGTGGTGGTGGTGGTGGTGGTGGTGGTGGTGGTGGTGGTGGTGGTGGTGGTGGTGGAAAAAGAAGAAGAAGAAGAAGAAGGGGTAGGAGGACGGGAGGAGAAGGAGGAGAAAGAAAATAAAAATAACAGATTTACGTTTAGTCCTTTAGGAATTTTCGTAGACTTGAAATCTGTCGCGTGACCCTTTGAGCGGAATGGTAGCAGCGAATCCGTCATAGTGGTCTAACGAAAAATAAAAACGATTAACATACGCAACAGCAATGTGTATAATATACAATAAACACAACTCTATAATAACCCGACCAAAATATTACACACTGAATTAAACTGCTATCGAAAAAAGGGTGATGACTGCTGCCGAGCTTATACTGCAATCCGAACAAACACAAAATATAACTAGGAGGCGGGGGAGAAGAAGGAGCAAGAGGAGGAGGATGTGCAGGAGGAGAAGGATGAGAAAGGGGAGAAGGGTGAGCTGGAGAAGGGGGAAGAGATATAGAAAAGGGAGGAGGAGGAGAAGAAGAAAAAGGAGGAAGAGAAGACAAAGAAAAAGGAGGAGGAGAAGAAGGAGGAGGAAGAGAAGAAGAAGAAGAAGAGGAGGAAGAAGAAGAAGAAGAAGAAGAAGAAGAACAACAACAACAACAACAACAACAACAACAACAACAACAACAACAACAGCAACGTCTACCCAAACAATAGCCTCACATTCCTTAAGATTTAAAAAAAAGCATTGATTGACCTTGACCTTGAACCCGTCTGAGGCCTGCGTGGCATCTCTCCACTCCGAGAAACTGAACCCTGACCCCTACTCCAGCCAATCAATGCATTACGCGAGCTGCTACCCCGCAACAAACACAACACAGACGATAAAAGACACACGTGCTCACGGTTTCGTATCCCTCAATCTGAACGATATCCATCACGTCAAATCTTTCCCTGCGCTTTATTTTCGGCTTGCTGTCCACTGAAAACATTTTCAGAGATCAACACGTCAGTGTCAGCATGATTCCTGTTATTAACTGATTCAATGGCAAACAAACTCTTATTTTCGGACGACCAAGCATTAATGGCAAAATTAGTATAAAAATGACAAGACCACATAAATAGTCAGAACGAAGTGTGTATGGAACATAACATGAAAATTAGCACAAGTAAAACAGAGATAATGATTATAACCAAAGGAGAAAGCACAATAAACTTTCAACCAGAAGAACACCCCGTGAATCAAGAGAAGAGCTTCAAGTACTTTTTTTAAAGTTGCATATCCCTCACAGGACGTTGCAGTCAACACCAGCATTTTACTGCCGTTATTGATGTCTTGGCAAGTTTAAGTTCAGTAGTTTGCCATTGCTTTCTGAACGACCGGCTCTCAAACCAACACGTTAAAACCAGGGCGACACGGTCTGTTGCCAAATCAGTCGCCGCTGTGTTTCGGATGCGGGTAAGCGGCATTACGAATCGCGTCCGCCATGCTATCGCCACGGAGGTTTGGGAAGTATAATATCATCAAATGGCAAATCAGTAGACGAGATCAAAAATAGATGCAATAAGGCAAACCAACTCATTGGATAAATGTTCTAAAGAACAAACATGTATCAATAGCCACTAGGAAAGCTCTTTACAACACAATCTTCCTATCAACTCTATGCTACCAATGCCAAACATGGACAATGACAGAGAAAAGAGAAACGAAAAATCACAACAACAGAAATGAGATCCCCCGAGAAGAATACCCAATGTATCAAGAAGATAGAAAATCAGAAATGAAGACATCGGGACTAAACGGGGTTGTAGTTATGATGCCGTTTTTGAAGGACAATGTAACAAACTATAGTATGCCAATACAGCCAGGTGCAGAAAAAGAAGAATGCATGAAGGCTTTATCGGGTTTTATCACATCGGATATTTATTTTTTTCAAAAATCCAGTTTTCCGCTATCTATATCATCACTCGTCACAAAACCGGTTTCTTTGACAGTGTAAATCGTCACAAAAATGGTTTCGTAACTTGTCATCAAACCTGTCTCTGTCTTGGTTACTGGTCACAAAATAGGTTTTTGTCATAGCGTAAATTTTCCACACACAAAAACAGTTTTGCCATAGAGTAATTTATGACAAAATTACAGTAAATAGCCTGAAACCAGTTTCTGACATAGCGTCACTCTTCTCAAAATCAGTTTCCGCCTTAGAGTAGCTTGTCGGAAAATCATTTCTGTCAGTAAATCTAACAGTAAATCGTTGTAAGCCCAGTTTCCGTCACAAAATGAACAAGCGATAACCCCCTATGGACAACAATCACCTTCATATTAATATCTTGGAGGGTAATACCGTGAACAGCCGTGGCTACTCAGTCGCATGATGATTAATCTGAGCCAGTGATGAGCCCTAATATAACTTCTCTTTGAGGTAGAACGGAGTAGGGTTAATACTATAATCGAAATCGAAACAAAATGAGATTCTGATATAATTATTTCCTTTCAGAAACGACTGTGTTTTTTAATTCAACAAACAAATTAATTGCTGCATCTCATATACGTAACCATTTCTCTCATGAAGAAAGTTTCCTTTTAACAAAATTAGTGTCACTCCACAAAGGTTGTCTCACAAAACCAGAATATGTCACCTTAAACCAGTTTCTGTCACACAAAATCAGTGTTGTCTCACAAAAGTCGTCTCACAAAACTAGTTTCTGTCGCATGAAACCAGAGTCTGTCACACAAACCCGGCTTGACACACAGGCGGTGTACTCACGGTAGCATCGATACATATCCAACTCTTTCTGAGTTCGCCCCACCGAGCATGGGCCAGCAGAGGTGTAGCGGTACGGGTATCTGTTCGGCAATTCCGGAACGGGGATTTCGTCTCTGACGATGGTCGCTACTTGTCTTGTATCTGAGGACTGTTTACAACTCGCAGTGTGTCAGACAACTGGGCATAAGTTCAACAAATGACTACATCAAAACACTCGGTTGCCTTGATTATTCTACATCAAAATGTAGCAAACTGTTGATCCCTAGGGCTTTGGGTGGAGTCTGCTGGCAATGAAATACCTTAGACCCGTGCTGAAAGCTGTTGATCAAGGGCTTTGAGTGGAATCTGATGGCAATGAAATACCTTAGACCCGTGCTGGAAGTTGTTGATCAAGGGCTTTGAGTGGAATCTGATGGCAATGGAATACCTTAGACCCGTGCTGGAAGCTGTTGATCAAGGGCTTTGAGTGGAATCTGATGGCAATGGAATACCTTAGACCCGTGCTGGAAGCTGTTGATCAAGGGCTTTGAGTGGAATCTGATGGCAATGAAATACCTTAGACCCGTGCTGGAAGCTGTTGATCAAGGGCTTTGAGTGGAATCTGATGGCAATGAAATACCTTAGATCCGTGCTGGAAGCTGTTGATCAAGGGCTTTGAGTGGAATCTGATGGCAATGGAATACCTTAGACCCGTGCTGGAAGCTGTTGATCAAGGGCTTTGAGTGGAATCTGATGGCAATGGAATACCTTAGACCCGTGCTGGAAGCTGTTGATCAAGGGCTTTGAGTGGAATCTGTTGGCAATGGAATACCTTAGACCTGTGCTGAAAGCTGTTGATCAAGGGCTTTGGGTGGAGTCTGTTGGCAATGAAATACCTTAGACCCGTGCTAAAAACATGACCAACCTATGTCTAATCCCAACCGTGATGTATGTGCTGGTAACGTGCTGATCCACCTCTCACAGAATAAAGTTCCAATACCAGTTGTGCACATCACATTAGTTTCTGGGTTAGGAGAGAGGATGGCAAGCTTCAAAACACAATCCCCGTTGAGATTTACTTTGGTGTCAGGTCTGGAGGAACGTTTCTATACCAGTTTTACTTCAGTGGATACAAGCCCCCTATAGAGGCCTGAACCGATCTGAATAGCAGTAATGAGTCAGACTTCAACGTTAAAATGCCGTTCTTCCGAGTCAACAACTAACTCACAAACCAACCAATCACCCAACAAACTAACAACCAGCCAATGGATCAAGCAATCAATTAATCATTTGGTTGGTTGCTTGGTTGGCTGATTGCCTGGTTGGTTGGAAACCCTCTGGAAGATTGACTCCTTACTCTTGAGTCCACTGCTTTCACGTTCAGGTCACCTGAGTCCAGAAACAGCGTGGAGCTTGTGTAGAGACTTGCCACCCGACTCAGATATCATCTCCTTGTAAACTTGTGTTGCTGTGTTCTTCTTCTCTCCAAGCTGAGGAAGCAGCCGTGTGTGTAATACCGATACTTGAGCTACACATACAGTACTCAACTTTACTCAACCACCAATTCTAATCAACTAATCAGCCATTATATATATATATATATATATATATATATATATATATATATATATATATATATGTGTGTGTGTGTGTGTGTGTGTGTGTGTGTGTGGGTGTGGGTGGGTGGGTGTGTGTGTGGGTGTGTGTGTGTGTGTGTGTTTCCTTCAATCGCTTTGAACTCAAGAGTAGTCCACGTTGAACTGATTATAGCGTGTGAATTATATTTCCCTGTGACCAGTGTCCCACTCCATCAGGCGAACCCACTCCGATTTCTGAGTACTTGTAATTTACGTCCCTAAGTCAAGGACGAGAAGTCATCATTTTAGTCCCTCTGACCAGTGTATGGGTTAAACTTGCTACCTCACCATCAGTGCACCCGAAGTTTAAGAACGAACGTTATTATCTCTTTCGGCCATGCTGACCTGCCAGACAATAAATTGTTCAACCTATTGGTGTGTCTTCATGATTCAAATTCACTACAGGACAGCGTTGTTTTGAGCATACGCTGAACACTAAAACTAATACATGTCTGTTGAAAGACCACATTTAAATGTTACAGATAAGCAGTTTATGTTTCCCGTCATCAGCGGTTTGTTTCATCATGTGAGCTCCCAATGATTCCCCTGGTTGTTGCCTCCCTACTGAGACGTTCACGTTAAGGAGGGTGGAGAATGTCCCACTTCCAGACAGGCAGTAAAGGTTGAGTAAAAGTTAGTTGCATATCCTTTATAGGACGTCGCGGTCAACCCCAGCATTTGCAGGTCCGCATGGTCGAATGGGTAAGATCGCGAGTTCTTAAACATCCGGTGTGCTGATGCCGAGGTTAGCGGTTCAACCCCTACATCGGACAGCTGTACTAAAATGTTAACCTGTCGTCCTTGACTTTGGGACGTCAATTACAAGTACCACTGAAGTCGGAGTGGGTTCGTCTGATGATGAGGGGCACTGCTGATAGGGAAAGCTAATCCACACGCAAAATTCAGTCCATCACTACTATAGAATGTATTGACTACGCTTGAGGTCAAAGCGAGCGAGCGCAAAAAAAAACAACCAAAAAAAAACAGCATTTGTTGGTAGGCTGTGATTTCTTGGCAAGTTTACGTTCAGTAATTTGACAATGCTTTCTGATCGACCGGCACACATACCATAAATATGAAAACCAACCCGCAGATGTGTTTAAGTGGGGTGACATTATCCTGATCTGTAAAGTGTTTGAGTAAAGTGATGTTGCTGTGGTTTAGTTTTGTTACAGTATTTTAGTAGGGTGACGCTGATCTGGTCGCTAAAGTTTATGAATAGTGTGACAGTGATCAGGTCTGTAAAGTTTGTGAATAGTGTGACAGTGATCAGGTCTGTAAAGTTTGTGAATAGTGTGACAGTGATCAGGTCTGTAAAGTTTGTGAAAAGTGTGACAGTGGTCTGGTCTGTAAAGTTTGTGAAAATTGTTACATTGATCTGGTCTGTAAAGTTTGTGAATAGTGTGACAGTGATCTGTCTGTATCAACAGGATAGAGCTAGCAGGGATATGGTCAGAGAAGCCTTATCACCGGTCACTTGGAAGGAGGACTGTGAGGTTAAAGTGGAGGATATTTGACGGGTACTGGCGAGGGTTAAAGACACAGAGCCAGGCCCGGATGGGGCCATATGAGTAACATGAATGATGGGGACTTTGAGGCGATGGCCCTTTGTTTCAATCTAAGCATGATATGGCGGAAATATCCTAGGATTGGTTGCATAGCTACCTGGTCCCACTCCCGGAGCCAGGTAAGGACCACTCCAGACTTGATGGATATTGAATCATAATTCATAACCCTGCAAAACACATTTGGCAAATTCCTCGAAAGGATAGTAGCCCGCAGGCTCCAGCGACATTTGGAAAGTCGTCATCCAAGGGTCATAGACTGAAACGATGCAGGTCCTGGATTGCACAGGCAGAAATATCTATACGTCATTGTGTGTGATCTAGAGATCATCAGTGAGATTGAGGGGGATTGGTAGGGGTTCTGGTAGAATCTCAAAACTGAGAGGGAAGACCAGGAGAACTTTATATCAGATAGCGGTGTGAACGATTAGTAGTATGACTCTTCGCTGGCTATTGAACGAGGGGAAGGAGCACGTATGGGAATTTCCTGAGTTCAGTGATATCAGTTATTAGCTCAACTCAACTCTGGTCTGTAAGACCCGTGGGGGGAAAGGGGGGGGGGGTATTGTTGGGGCTACGGAGTTTGTGCTTTGTGGGTCTCAGCAGGCGACCTGCTGATGCTCGGCAGAGGAAGACAAGAGTCGACGCAATGAAGTTGAACCTCTCGGCTTTAATCTTTAACTTCGTCGATTGTGAATTGGGTGACATTGGTTTGGTTTGTGGAATGTTTGATTGTGACATTGCTTTGGTTTGTTTCATAAAGTGTTTGACTAGGGTGACTTAGCGTTGGTTTGTTTCGTAAAGTGTTTGAATAGGGTAACATTGCTTTAGTTTGTTTTGTAAAGTGTTTGAATGTGGTGACATTGCTTTGGTTTGTACATGATTTGAGTAGGGCGGCATTGGTTCGGTTGAGTATTGTTTGAGATGGGTGACATTGCTTTGGTTAGGTTTGTATATTGTTTGAAAATGGTGACATTGGTTTGGTTTGGTCTATACATTGTTTCAGAAGGGTGACATTTCTTTGGTTTGGTTTGTTTAGTGTTTGAGAAGGCTGACAATTGCTTTGGTTTGGTTTGTTTAGTGTTTGAGAAGGCTGACAATTGCTTTGGTTTGGTTTGTTTAGTGTTTGAGAAGGTTGTATTGCTTTGGTTTGGTTGTTTTAGTGTTTGAGAACGGTGACATTGCTTTGGTTTGGTTTGTATATTGCTTCAGAAGGGTGACATTAGTTTGGTTGGGTTTGTTTCGTATTTGAGAAGGCTGACATTGCTTTGGTTTGGTGTGTATATTGATTGAAACGGTGACATTGGCTTGGTTTGGTTTCTTCTTCTTCTTCTTCTTCTTCTTCTTCTTCTTCTTCTTCTTCTTCTTCTTCTTCTTCTTCTTCTTCTTCTTCTTCTTCGTTCATCCGGAGGTTTTTTTTTTCGGACGTGATTGCGTTGTGCCTGTTTACAGCAGAGCTGCATTCTTGCGCCGTTGGGCCGACACATCCGACTTCTGCGGGCATTTGTTGACCGGGTTAATCTTCACGGGGGGGGGGGGAGGGGGGGTTTGGATTTTATAGTGTTTGAGTAGGGTGACATTTATTTGGTTTGGTTTGTATAGTGTTTGAGTAGGATGACATTGCTTTGGTCATTGTTTCAGAAGGGTGACATTGGTTTGATTTGGTTTGTTAAGTATTTGAGAAGGATGTCATTGCTTTGGTCTGGTTTGTATATTGTTTTAGAAGGCTGATATTGATTAATTTGTTATTGCAAAGTGTTTGAGTAGGGTGACATTTCTTTGGTTTGGTTTGTATAGTGTTTTAATAGGGTGAAATTTCTTTGGTTTGGTTTGTATAGT
This sequence comes from Cepaea hortensis, assembly GCA_963921405.1. Taxonomy (NCBI): domain Eukaryota; kingdom Metazoa; phylum Mollusca; class Gastropoda; order Stylommatophora; family Helicidae; genus Cepaea; species Cepaea hortensis. The sequence continues at coordinate 455,981,892 of OY992876.1, read as the reverse complement.
GTTTGAGTAGGGTGACATTTCTTTGGTTTTGTTTGTATAGTGTTTGAGTAATGTGACATTTCTTTGGTTTGGTTTGTGTAGTGTTTGAGTAGGTTGAGATTTCTTTGGTTTGGTTTGTATAGTGTTTGAGTAGGGTGCCATTTCTTTGGTTTGGTTTGTATAGTGTTTGAGTAGAGTGACATTTCTTTGATTTGGTTTGTATAGTGTTTGAGTAGGGTGACATTTCTTTTTGTTTGGTTTGTATAGTGTTTGAGTAGGGTGACATTTCTTTTTGTTTGGTTTGTATAGTGTTTGAGTAGGGTGACATTTATTTGGTTTGGTTTGTATAGTGTTTGAGTAGGATGACATTGCTTTGGTCATTGTTTCAGAAGGGTGACATTGGTTTGATTTGGTTTGTTAAGTATTTGAGAAGGATGTCATTGCTTTGGTCTGGTTTGTATATTGTTTTAGAAGGCTGATATTGATTAATTTGTTATTGCAAAGTGTTTGAGTAGGGTGAAATTTCTTTGGTTTGGTTTGTATAGTGTTTTAATAGGGTGAAATTTCTTTGGTTTGGTTTGTATAGTGTTTGAGTAGGGTGACATTTCTTTGGTTTTGTTTGTATAGTGTTTGAGTAATGTGACATTTCTTTGGTTTGGTTTGTGTAGTGTTTGAGTAGGTTGAGATTTCTTTGGTTTGGTTTGTATAGTGTTTGAGTAGGGTGCCATTTCTTTGGTTTGGTTTGTATAGTGTTTGAGTAGAGTGACATTTCTTTGATTTGGTTTGTATAGTGTTTGAGTAGGGTGACATTTCTTTTTGTTTGGTTTGTATAGTGTTTGAGTAGGGTGACATTTCTTTTTGTTTGGTTTGTACAGTGTTTGAGTAGGGTGACATTTCTTTTTGTTTGGTTTGTATAGTGTTTTAGTAGGGCGATATTGATGTTAGTTGGGCCACCCGGCCTAAAATAGATCCTGTGAAATGTGCTGGAACATAACGATGGTCGATAGTCAGCGTTATATTACCCGCATCACTCATCAAACACCGATGGTACATACAAATGGGGCTCGCACCATATACCCAATACATCTCAGGAAAGTGTCCGGGATCCGAATTTTAACGGAAAGATAAACCAGAAGGAGAAGAATTTATAAATTAAGCAATAAAATATTCTCTTACATTCCACCAATGGAAATCTGGAAAATTGGACGGATAGCCATACTCCGTCGGGCACTGGAAAATATCTCTAGCCACTTGACAGTTCATGTTGTAATCACCTTCTTTCTTCTTTACATATTCTCAGCTACATTCCTCTCTCAGTTCACAGATCACAGAAACCATTGCATTTTCATGAAGATGTACTTATTACTTCTCAGTTTGTTTTGATTTGTTCTGAAAACACAACGGTCACAAACTATTCACATCAAATATATGTTATAACCATGCGCAGATGTTTAACATGTGACACTGATGGGATTTCTATATCTTGGAATTATACATTATGGATGCTAGAAGTCTAGATCGCCCGTGTTGCTCTAATGGTGTGTATCTGGAGATTAAGAACTGACATAGCCGAGGTGAATTGTGAGCGTTCATTATTCATGGTTTCATGACGTGCGTCTTAGAGCAAAGTCCGTTCGCGTGCGTAATCAATTGCATATGTGACAAGATGATACATTGAGTATCAGTGATACTCAGTGTATCAGGAATGGAGAAAATCAGAAATGAAGAAATCAGGACTAAAGTGGGGGTTATAGCAGCGCTAGATTTCATCAGAAAACAGCAAGTTAAATGATTTGGCCATGTAGTTAAGACTACCACTAGCAGAATGTCACAACAAGCAATGATTTATAGACCAATAGAAGCAGAAGAAAAAGCCGACCACGTAAACGATAGTCAGAGTGAATAGCAGAATCCATAGGAATCTCGATATATGAAGCCTATAAACGGGCACTCTCCCGCTGTTTGTGCTTCACGTCGACACCGCGAGGTACAAGAGGAACAAGATGAGATGAGATGAGATGATGATACAAGATGATCACATTTGTTTGGTTTAGTTTGTTAGTTAGTTAGTTAGTCGCAGTTCCAACTTCACAGCAACGGTTAGTTTGTCGAGGAAGAGCAGGGTATGTGGGAACGAATTTGACGTCTGTACAAGCAGCGTGTTGCTTGGGCCATCAACATCTCCACTTATTTATTTGTTGAGGAAGAGGGGCCAACTTGAACTTAAGCGTGGTCCATAAACTTGCTACTACTTCTAGTAGTGGTAGCTACTGGGGAGTGCACTGGAATGGTTATTGCGCGTGGATTAACTTTCCCTATGTCCTGTGTCCCTTGCCATCAGGCGAACACACTTCTGAAGTACTTGTAAATTACGTACCCAGGTAAAGGACGAGAGGTCAAACTATGTAGCTGCTATCCACCATCTATAACAGATTTATGTAAATGCTAAATACACAACGTATTTGTTTCCTTAATAATGAGCTTCTACATAGCTCTGAATCGCTACATAATGTGCCATTCTTGGTTACTGTGACCAGCTTTTGCCTGATTTCCTTGTATTATTGAGTCTTGTCATATTGTAATCCAATAAAAATGGCCGAGTCAAAAATGTAGAGTTACTGTTTCTATTGCAGGATTATGTAAATACCAAGATTTGTCTTCCCTCACAATTAACGTCCAAATAGCTCAGTTATTTAGGAGTTTCCATTTTGGGAGTCTGTGCCATGTTTTTAACCTTATCGCTCAAATAGTTTCTTATCCAAACCTTCGGTGAGGATCCGGACTATACTCAACCCGTAGAAACAAAAATGCACTCATACCATTATATGAAAATCAGCGCAAGGCGGTCTTCTGCCAAATCGTTCGCAGATGTGTTTCGAACTTGTTAGCTGCAGGCTTTCTGGCAGCTGACCGTCTTGCGTAGGTTTTCATGAAGACGGTATGAGTGTCGGTCGTTCAGGAGCAATGATAAACTTCTGAACGTTAACTTGCAACGATACCATATACAGTCAGAAAATCCTGGAGTTGACTGTGACATCCTGTAAAGGATATGCAAATAACATTTTATCATGAAGCAGCTCTTGTCCAGAAAGGCATCAGGAGCGAATCTATCAGCCCAGTCATTGCTTCTCACACACCTGCATGCCCTGGGCAGAAAATCTATCTCAACTTCTGTCTGGTCGAGCGATGTCAGCCAGTTCCAGTTCACCGGAACATTGCAGCTTTCCCTTTCCGAAACATACTATGTGATTCCTTTATAAACACAGAACTTGGGAGACTGCTGCCAGAAACTGAAATTCATGTCGTACATCACGCAAGGGTGTAGTCACTTGTGTAGCAAACAGGACTACAAGAGCTGTGAAAAAAAGATGGACCCAAAATAAAACAAAAACATCTCAGGAGATCCTCCTTCTGGAACGTGAAGCAATCTTTGGCCACATTGTCAAAGAACATTTCTAGCCAAAATAAGTCTTACCAGCCATCTTAGAACTAGCGGCGCCAAACTTTCAACCCCACTGAATGATATGAATGGTCATCATAATTCTTGACGGACAAACACCACCATAAATACCGCATGTCTGTGCTGGTCCCCAAACATCGGAAAGCTGCCGACAACATCTCAACTTCCATTCTCATGCTAGATATTGTAGTAACATATTCCACACTTAGGATTGAAGCTCCTACAAGCGGACAGTTAGAACACTGCCGTGCTGATCTAGCAGCTTCTGCAGTTTGTCTTGTTCCAGATGTATTGGTGTTACCCTTCTTCTGGAGTAAATTTTGGTAAGCCGAGAGAGGGATCATGATGCACGGGTTACACATGGTCTCTAAATTCAGTCCAGACTTTGTGCTATGGAGATGTATAACTCCATCCCTGGTCCCCGCCATGGGTTGTAGTTATTATGCCTTTTTGAAACACAATGTAACAAACAATCGTCTGTCCAGACGACACGGTGTAAGGAATATTCCAAACTCGCCTTTTAAAAACGTGTCATTGCTTCATTTGTACTATAACTAGTGTCTGCCAAGAGGGTTTTGCCGCTCGCCTTTCTGCTTGCGTTTGTTCCTGATGAATTCGTTTGTAGCCGCTACCGCTAATTTCTGATAGCTTTCTAGTAAAGCTTGTCTTTTAACCTTCTGTTTGTCCGTTATTCATGGTCTTCTGTGGGCTTTCCTTTAGGATGTAAACTGAGAACCACCGTCACAGATGATACAGCAAAATATGCTAAAAAGACATTCCACACATACACAACATACACGCTGGATCGCGAGCGCGAGCACTCATATACACTCAAACACACACACACTCACACACAAAAACAGACAATGTGTCTGGATTTCGTCGCTAAGAAACCAACGGCACATGCGGGACACGTGACGCGTGTATGACAATAAGCTAGTGCGCGTGCCAAATGTTCTTTTATACAATGGATCCCCTGCAGGTTTTCACCAGCTGCTAACCTATTCTGCACTTCCTGTTTTAAGGGAGTTCAGAGCTATATACTAAAAGGCTCTCGGATCTCTCTCTCTCTCTCTCTCTCTCTCTCTCTCTCTCTCTCTCTCTCTCTCTCTCTCTCTCTCTCTCTCTCTCATATATGTCATCATCATATCTCTCCATAGATCTCGCTGACAGGGATGATGAACAACTCCCCCCCCCCCTCCCAATCATTAGACACCGTTTAAAATGCTAATGACCTTTTAGTAGCTCCATCTGCCGTAAACCCACACTTTCAGACCCAGTTCGCCATTGTCTGGATTAATTATGTTGTTGACAATCCCCTACAACATCGCTCTATACCATTTCATCTCATCGTGTTCCTCTTGTACCTTGCGGTGTCGAGGTGAAGCATAAACAGCGGGAGAGTGCCCGTTTATGGGCTTCATGTATCGAGATTCCCGTGGACACTGTTATTCCCTCTGTCAATCGTTTACTACGTGGTCGACTTCTTCTTCTGGCTCCATTTGGTCTATACATCATTGCTTGTTGTGGTATACTGTTGGTTGGTAGCCTAGTTATATGATCGAACCATTTCACTTGCTTCCTTCTAATTAAATCTAACACTCCTATATCTCCCCCCCCCCTCCCACACTTTAGTATTATTTGTTCATTTCTGATTTTCTCTCTTCTTGATACATTGGGTATTCTCAGGAATCTCGTTTCAGTTGTTGTAATTTTTCTTTGCTCTTTTTCTGTCATTGTCCACGTTTGGTAGCCTAGAGTTGATAAGAAGATCGTGTTGAAGAGTGATTTTTAGTATCTACTGATACGTGTTTGCTCTTTAGTATTGGTGCAATTTGTCCAGTAAGTTGGTTAGCCTTATTGCATCTATTTTCGATCTCTTCTTCTGATTTGCCATTTCATGATATTATACTTCCTAAGTATTTTAAGCTCTTTACTTATTTCAGGGAGTGTTCCTTTAGATGATTCTTTGCTTTTTTTTTTTTAATTTGGTTTTAGTCATCGCCCTAGTCCATCATGCAGCGTATTTCTGTGTCCGCCTCTACGTGGGGCCTTCAACCGTCTTCATTTCTCCTGACATGTAGGAGTTGAGGGAAATGAACAAGCTGGTCAACTTGCTGGCTCTGCATCCCCTGTAGATGGCCAGCCCATGGATCAAGCCCATGTTATTTACGCCCTTAGAGAGATTTCACGAGCGGAGGACTTTACATCAGTGAATCCACATTGTTGTCCAGAATGAGAGACTTGAGAGTAAGAACAGATACGGTCAGACACCATGGTCGCATCGGGAGAAGGAGGGGTCTCGTCAACCAACATAGAACTGGCGCTGTTAGCTACCAGACGCAGATGCATATGTTGGGGGGGGGGGGGATCTGAGCACCTATGGATTTGTCTGGAGAGCAAGGGTGATGTTTTTTTGTGTGTTGCATATCCCTTACAGGACGTTGCAATCAACATCAGCATTTTTCAGCTGCTGTTGATGTACTAGGCAACAATACGCTCAGTAGTTTGCCATTGCTTTCTGAGCGGCCGGCTCACATACCCATAAGTTAGCAACGCGGCGAGAACCGCTACCTATTCTCGCGCAGGTTACGTTACTCACGATAATATACGGGTTTACGGAGAAAGACGTTAACACCTCGGCCAGGAAGACTGGCAAAGGCGATACCCCAATAGATAAAAGATTTCCCTGGAATGTCCTTATTTTACGGACTGTCCTGTAGGAATTTGTAAAATTTTGAAAATGTCCGGAATCTTAGAGCTTACAGATTGAAATGAAAGATATTGGTGTGTCTGTTCCTCGTAAAGTAACATGGTCTTACTATTTTAGCTTGTGCTGTAGTGAAAGGGTTTCGAACATGACTCACAATCCCACATCCCGCGTTCAAAACACATCTAGAATCAGACCATCTCGCGTTGGTTTTCATACAATGGCATAAGTCCCGGTCGTTCAGAAAGCAATGGCAAACTACTCAACGTAAACTTTCCAAGAAATCCAAAAAGGCTAAACATGTTGGGGTTGACTGCGACGTCCTGTAAAGGTATCACATAGATGTCAAGCTAAGGCACGTGTGCAGAAATAAACGTGATAGCTCAGTAATGTTAGATTGTTAGAACACGTATGGGGTTAAGAGGGAATCACTAATGAGATGCGAAAACGTGACTGGAAACGAAAAGACAAAGAGATACTTAGAAAGGGTCGGTTGGAAGAATGTAAAGTAGGGTGACAGAGATTAAATGGTGTTCTTGGGAGGTCCCAAGAAAAAGTGGATAAAAAGATAAGTCGGGAAAAGTAAGAGGCGGTGAGTCTTGGGTTGAGGTGTAGGAGACACCAGCCAAGCGAGCTCTGGTCTTGGGGCGAAGTCGGAGGAACTTCAGCAGGGAGTATCTTTAAGCACTGAGTATTGGGCCAGTGAGGAACATTGGACCGTAGTGGAGTTTTTGGGGCCAGACAGTGGAGGTCTGAGTTCTGGGCAGTTAGTCGGAGTCCTGGACAGAGAGTGGAGGTCTGGGGTCTGGCCGAATAGAGTGGAGAAGAGTGCAGAACAGTATAGTTTGTGAGACCAGTAACGACTATCGTGTGGTCGCAGGACCCTATGGTGTTAAATAGAAGTACATTGTTCATACGGAAGTTTTTCCTGATGATTGTGAAGGCGTCGTGTTTGTTTTTCAAATTAAATTCTCGTGTGCGCAGCCTGGTGTTTCAAATTGATTTATAATTTTGATCAGTCGTTCAACACAACAATCACACTGACATCCTCTAGACAACTATAGCCGCTTCTCTATGTCAATCAGTCACCTTGTGACAAAAGGACATGCAACTTTTATTATTTTAGCCAGTGTAAGAATCACCCAGGTGTGACCGGAGCCACAAAGTAGAAGTAAACATCTGTAACACTGTAGGCCTCCCGAACATGACGTAAAAGGCGACTAAAGAATGTAGGTCTGAGACGGGTTATTTTATGCCGTAGAAATAAAAATAAATTAAAATCCGACCAGTCATGAACTGGCCTAAAAAGAGTTTGGCATGTGTGGTTGTGGGACTATACGCCAATAGGAGACCCAAGGGCAATAGCAGATTCAGCGCTAAAGAAAAAGTCGGTTTCGACCAAACAAAAATGGATGGCGGAAAATGGGAAGTATGTGTCACAATTATGACTTAAAAATTGTTAACATGTTAGCAGGCATGTTGTATTGTATATCATATTAAAGGGGGGCTGTATAGGGAAAATTACTGCATTGATATTTAACTATAGTTTAATTTATAAGTCACTGGCAGTTACAGGACGTTTGAATAAGACGATTTATCATCCCATGGCATTTAATCAGATAGAAGAAGTTGTGTAAAGATTAAGATTGTTCTCGTAGCTATTAGTAATTGTGTAATTTACAAGCCGACATCCCACATTGTGCCAACGGCTCCGGATGTAGGAGCATAATTGTGAAGGGGGGAGGGGGAACCGTATCCTAGTGCGAGGAAATGCTGCCTTAAGATTAAATGTCGTGGCAGGACAGACCAGGCCCTAAGCCTTGGTTCGCAGCTGGTCTAGGACTACCTGTGCTGACGAAGGCTTTAACCTGAACGTCCATTTTGTTACTCGAGGCTGTGTTCTATGTAGTAAAGTTTACCGCCTACTTATTTTTTATTTTATTTATTTGCTTTTTTTTGGGGGGTGGGGGGTGGGGGGGGGTGTTTTGTTGTTGTTGTTGTTGTTGTTGTTTTTAGTGATTCATTGAATTGTCAAGCTTTCCTGCAGTTGCCCTTATTCTAGTAGATGCCAATGTCAAGATTGCCCCGTTGCTCAAATCTTAGCAGTGGCAGTGATGCTGCTGTCATCGGAACGCCGAATACATTCCTTGTTTGTGTTTTGCCGATGTCTGGGAATTCCTTCAGCAGTATACCAGGTGTTAGCTCCGTGTAAACAATACAGCCTGGCATGTGGATATGTTGTGTAGATATCGTGTGACGTGGCCGAGTAAACATATACACATGTCAGATACACAAACAACACACTGCATACATATGGCCGAGTGGATAGAATGTCGGGTTATTCTGAGGGAGACCCGGGTTCGAATCTTCGGTAAGGTGTAGATGATTTTCTGTAAGGGGAAAAAAGAGAACCCTAACATGCACGATTAGCGGCAACAGCATTAGCTTCTTCTTCTTCTTCTTCTTCTTCTTCTTCTTCTTCTTCTTCTTCTTCTTCTTCTTCTTCTTCTTCTTCTTCTTCTTCTTCTTCTTCTTCTTCTCCTTCTTCTTCTTCTTCTTCTTCTTCTTCTTCTTCCTTCTTCTTCTTCTGCTTCTTCGTTCATCCGGAGTGTTTTTTTCAGATGTAATTGCGGTGTGTTTGTTTTGGCACCCTTGGGCCGAAACCCTTAGGCCAACACATCCGACTTTAGCGTGCATTTTTGACCAGGTTAGCATTCCTGGGGGACTCTCACTTTTGTGGTGCCGTCCACATCCCAGCTGGTCAAGTAAGAACGGTCGAATACTTCACGATCAACCCTCAAGGGAAGGCTGGGACAGTCCATGGCATAATCCGCCATCCAGCGTGGCTTCCATAGTTGCAGAGCCGACACATAGCGCTCTGGTGCTGGGCTCACCGAGGGAATCGTCGCGTCCTGCTCATGGCTGCTTTAATTCCTCACTTCAATATATTGGGTCTTTAATTCGCTACGTGCCGCTCCTCGCACAAACCAGGGACGAGAAGCTAACATTTTATTCCAATTGATCAGTTTAGGGGTTGAATCCGTTACCTCGGCATCAGCACACAGGATGTTTAAGAATGCGTGTTCTTATCCGTTCCGCCATACTGACCTCCTCTCCATATCATGATGGTAAACTGTCCAGCATCTTCACTCTTAGTCTCCCTCTCTTCTCTTTCCCTCCCTCTTGCACTTTGTCAGTTCTCTTACTCTTTATAGATAGACATGCGATTACATATTCTCGTTATCATTATGTGCCATGACGATAAGCTTGGGCGATCACGGTTTACCATCTCACATGATCACCATCCTCGAATAAGGCCGCTGTTCCTGTTTTGATAGTGTCTTTTGACACAAAACATCCAGGTACTGACACTAACGCTAGTAACAGAAGTGTGTATATACTATGTTTGAGTTCAAAGCGGGCGAGAGCAACAACACAAATCTCCCCATGAAATGCCCAAATTATTTGGCTTGTCTCTGCTCTTCTTAGGCGAGTATTCAGTTCTCGTTGTGAGTTAACGTCTGTCAACGTATCTCCATTACGCTTTCTTATCTGTCCATGGGGAGTCTCCGTGGCGGAATGGTTACACCGCCAGCCTCGTGTTCCGAAGGTGTGGCATCAATTATGGGCTACGACATTTTGATCACCAGTGCAGTTGTCTCGGAGACTCCAGGGGGTCGCCGCTGGAGCTACGGAGTTCGTGCTTTGAGCGATGCTGCGGAAAGAGACATGGCCATATGGGATACATCCGATGCAATGAAGTCGATTCTCTTGCCTTTTACAGCCTTTTAATTTATCCGTGCTGCATTTTTCTATAGAACCACATATCTGCAGCATCTACATAATTCCTAAATATTCTACTGATTATCCATGATTCACTTCCGTACATCAGGATTGGATCGAAATTACGAACTATATTTCCTACCTGGGTTGACGCAGATAGATTATTTGATTGCGTAGAATGTTCTGTTTTGTGAAATGCTTTTCATTGGGATATTCTACGTTTAAAACAACAAAGATTCATCTAATTAAACATCCCCGGAAACTTGTTTCTCTATGGCGTCTATGCTACCAATGCCAAACCTGGACAATGACAGAAAAAGAGAAAAGAAAAATCACAACAACAGAAATGAGATCACTTTTGAGAATATTCAATGTATCAAGAAGAGAGAAAATCAGGAATAAAGAAATCAGGACTAAAGTGTGGGTTATAGCAATGCTAGATTTCGCCAGAAAACAGCAGGTTAAATGGTTTGGCCATATAACTATATTACCAACTAACAGTATACCGCAACAAGCAATGATGTACAGACCAAATGGAAGCAGAAGAAGAGGCTGGCCACGTAAACGACGGACAAAGGGAATAGCAGAGTCCATGGGAACATGAAGCCCATAAACGGGAACTCCCCCGCTGTTTATGCTTCCCCTCACCGCAAAGTACAAGAGGTACTTTATAGAGATGAGAAGAGTTGAGATTCTACATTCAACCTCTATAATACATCTTCCATCTGTTGTTATTTAAGTACTCATATACTTGAATACACTGACTTGCTTCAAACAATATAGATGAAACAGAAAGAGTTAATATTTATCAGCAAGTCAGGACGTGACAATCTTCCATGAGAGGGTATTAACTCCACTGCCGGGGGTGTGTCCTGTGTGGCTGGGGGTGTGACAAACTGTAGCCACTCGCGCCGCGAGCAAGTTTATCAAGTCTTCTTTGCCACAAAAAGCAAGCAAAACAGTAGGGGGAAAAGTAAGCTGGAAAATCCACGTTAAAGTATTTTTAAATCATTGTCTGTATTAATGTCACGGAGAATTGATTTAAATGTATGATAAGGCCGAGGTGAGTTCACCACGATCTAGCTGATCACGCGGTGACCTGGTTCAGACCAGTGACCAGCCTCGTTTTCAGGTCTTGGCTACGACCTGGGATAGAGAACTAGCCAATGGAAGGAGGTTTCACGTTATGTTTATCCTTGCTCTTCTTTCAGACTAATCACAGGGTCGGTACAAACAAAAATAAGTTCACGTCTCCTGCTGTCTGCCCGACCTCGTAAGTATGGTTTCCTGAGCGGGGTCTGAGCGCCGTCTTGTCCAAGCTCCACCATTGTCTATATGTTTCCACCAAGTTCAGAAACTTTCCAGTTTGAAGTTAACTAAGAACACAATGGCTGCATTTTATGATTCCAGCTCGTATTCTTCTTCAGCTTCAGATACGGAATATTCCAGGGAACATCTGGAGGATTTGTCTTACGGGAATTTAGCAACAATTCCGGAGTGTATTTTACAAAGATCTGCTTCTCTGTACTCCCTGCAGTTGGACAACAATGACATCAGCAGCCTCCCAAACACTATAGGCTTGTTCAAGAAACTCATTGTACTAGATATTTCAGCAAACAATATGGCTTTTATTAGCGATGAAATTTGTCAACTGACGAAACTCCGGACTCTGATTGCCAAAAATAATAAGTTGAGATGCGATTCTTTTCCTAAAGATTTTGGCTCTCTCACGTCTCTGGAAGTTGTGAACGTCAGCGGGAACCAAATTGAGACATTTCCCCCGCAGTTTACAGAGCTGGATAAACTGCAGGTCCTACACTTTGGAGGCAATCTTTTAACAGAGTTACCCAGTACAATTAAACTTCTTACGAGGTAAGGATATTATAATTATTAATTATTGTTAATGACGGGAGGGAAAGGGCGTGGGCGTTGGTGGCATTGTTATTATAATTATAATCAAGTGTGTCGCTTGCCGTTTTGAGGTGGGCGGTCATGATTCTGTATCTCACCCCTACTCAAGCAGATGTATTGTCTGGCCTGCCATTCTGCGGAGAGAGACCCAGCCGGATGGGGGTAAACCTGGTGCAATTAAGTCGATCCTCTCACTTTTAACCTTTGGGTCAAGTGTCAACTCATCTGCAGCAGCCTGCTATCTTTCCCTGCTTTTATGCCAGGTTGTCCAGAATATTATTTATTATATTGCTCTCTCTCTCTCTCTCTCTCTCTCTCTCTCTCTCTCTCTCTCTCTCTCTCTCTCTCTCTCTCTCTGATTGCTGTTTTATTTCACAATTTAGTTTTTGCAGTATGTTGCAGCTTTTCTCTCCTCATAACATGAGGTCAACAATGTTTGCTCTCTGCTCGTGTTTTTGCTTCTTTTGTCTATTGTTTTCCTTGTTTCCAAACTCTTAGTCTTGTTTGGAAACATTTAGATTTTAGTTTACTTATTTTGGCTGTCCATGATAATGGCCTTTAAACCAGGCATTTCATTTATCAAATCATTGATATCTGCCCATTCAATTAGAGATACATCTATAGTGAATAAAGTGGGCAATGATATGATAATTGGAAACACTTGTTTAAACACCATAAAAGGCTACTTTACAAATGGAAAAGCCCTGTTAAGAAAATTCTTAACCAAATTTACTAAAACTTATTAATAAAAGATATAGAAATGTGCTATTTAATGTTAAGAGAAAATGCCTTGTGCTGACTGCTGATCATGTACCAGAGTACCACTATGTGGAAAAATGAAAATAAGATTGAAGAGAGAAAAAAAAAGTTATTAAGAATATGAGATTTAATAAAGAGGTTCTGAAAGCAGATAAAGAAATTAAAAAACTATACAGAGGGACTGTGAAAAGATAGGTACAGTGCAATAGCTAAAATGCGGAGTATAAATGAACAATGGGAAATGTTAAGGGACTCCATTCATCAAACTAGCAAAGAAATATTACCAAAGAGAAGCCAAAAAGTTAAGAAAACATGGATGACTGAAGACATCTTAAGGTTGATGACCAAAAGAAAACAGTAAAAATAACAAACAAGAGTATTAGTTAGTTAGTTAATCGATAGATCATCCTCTTTGCACATTGAACCATTCTGTCCATAAGTGCTCGGATCCCCTCCTCAGCAAATCCTGCAGCGTGTGGTGGCTAACGACACCAGTTCTGTGTTGGTTTATCAATCTTCTTTGGCTTCCTGCATGTTCTTGTTTGGCCACACCTCTTTTAATTTGCTGTTCTCACAGTCTGACCATGGTTGTAGATTCACAGTCATCACTTGGTTCTTGCAAAAATCTTACTTCTCGTACAGCATTCAGAATGTCAGCCTGGTCCATGGTGCGTCTGCCTCCACAGTAGCCTTACCTGCGAGCTTGTCAGCCCGCTCATTTTCTTGTACTCCCGCTTGCCCTGGCACGAAGATTAAACTAATCTTTGTCAGCCGAGACCGCTCCAGAAACAGCAACCACTCTCTTCGGATCCACCCCATCTCTATCCTCTTGAGCATGCTCATTGAGTCGCTAAGGAAACGCCCTAGTGAATGTCTGTGTCTTGAGCCATGTTATTGCTTTACTTACTGCCATGACTTCCATAGTCAGGCTACTTGCGGTCTCAACAAAAGCACCAGAATCCTCCTTCACAGTTCTCCCTCTGGCCTGAGCCGTAAAGGCCCATGAGCTTCTCACATGTCAGATGACCGACCCATCTGTGTAAATGACAGCATCACTATCTAATGAATTCTCAAATCAACGCTTGTACTTCCACCTCCATAGCAGCTGGGTTTTCTTGTCTGCATTTTCTGTCTAGCTGTATGCAAACAGAAAAAGTTTCTAAGTCCTCAAGTGAACACACCTATTGAAGAATGTCTTCAGCTTGACCCATCCATGACCTTCCTTGTTTTAATCTGCTGCCCTTCACCTTCATAGTTTCACTATGCAGTGGATGTTGTGTGTTTGCATTGACTCTGAGGTAGGCATGTGCTCTGCAAACTTGTATTCTGTCTTCAATCGTTGGAAAATCAAGAAGATAGTGCATCGTTCTGCTTGCTGTATCTCTTGTATATCCAAGAATAATGCACATAGTTTTATTCTGTATCCTTTCCATCCTTTCTATCTGCTTACGGCTGAGAGTCAGGATTGCCATCACATACTCCAGAACAGAAAGGACTAGCCCCTCGTAAAGAAGACATAGATGGCGCCGCTCAGTTTGCTGCTGCCATCACCCGCATCGTAGCCAAACCCCGCTCGGCCTTTATCACCTGGTCTATGTGCTCATTATAAGCAAGGCTTCGATCAAAACGTATCCCCAGGTAATTCATTGCCTGCGTTCTTTTCACAGTCTCTGAACAGTTGGTGTTGGAGTGTTGACAATATGATTATTCAAAGAGAACCATGTCACTGTTGCCTTTGTTGGGTTGACCATTGTCCCAGCTTCAACACACCAAGTACTTATGCGATTGAGTTTGGTTTGTAGTTCCACATCAACCTGATCTCTATCTTTACCCTGACGATACACTAAAACATTGTCGGCATATGACAGTGTCCTCCCCGGTCCAGTGATCTGCTTGCTGGTGATTCTCACAGTGTAGGCGTCGAACAGCACTGGAAATAATGGTGATCCCTGTGGTAGGCCAGGATATATTGTTGTTGGTTCCGAAGTCCAACTGCTACATCTAAAAACTACTTTCCGTTGGAAGAGGGCTGCAGCGATCCAACTAAGGAGGAAAGAACTTATCTTGAGTTCAAGAAGCTGAAGCATTAAGAAATCCAATGGTACTCGGTTGTAGCGTCCTCAATATCAATCGCTGCAGCAAAGGTTTCAATGCCTGAGTGGAAACCTTCATAGACGTCATGGGCAAAATCTGCTGCATTGGTCCAGGTTTCTATTTTTGGACGGTACCCTCCCATGGTAGGTGGGAAAACACCTTGCCTTTCTAGCTGGCTTGATATTTTCCTGGCAATTAACTTCTCCAGCAGCTTGCCTATTGTATTCTGCATGGTTATTACTTGATATCCCTGAATTTTTGTTTGGTCTTTGCCAGGCTTCGGTGAGGGAATCAGGTAGCTGTGTAACTTCTCCTCAATTCAGTTCTTCTTCGTTCATCCGGAGTTTTTTTCCGGACGTGATTGCGTTGTGCCTGTTTACAGCAGAGCTGCGTTCTTGCACCGTTAGGCCGACACATCCAACTTCTGCGGGCATTTGTTGACCGGGTTAACCTTCCCGGGGCAATTCAGTTCAATTCAACTTTATTTTCCTCCTTGATGCTAGCACTCCCATCCTGTTGTTGTACATGTCTGCTAGTTTCTCTAGCTTGTTGTCGTCGTATCTTATGCCATCTGGCCCTGGAGCTCTGTTTTTTGATCGTCGAGGCACAGCCTTGATTTCTATCACTGTCACTGTGTCTTCATCCGAAATGTTCTGGGCCTTGCACCTGTCTAAGGTGATCTCCTTGGTAAGATTTTGGCCTCTTATGTCTGTATGGTTGCTCTGCTCTAGATAGTGTTTGAAAAGGTCTTTGCCCTTGTTCTCGTCAGTTCTTCCAGATGAGGTCAGCACTTTGGAAGTCAGAAATTCTCTTATTCTTGACTACCTCACTCATGCTTTTATGTAGTCGCCAGAACAATTTCAGTGACTTGCCAGTGCTTACTCTTTGACATACCAGTGTCAGATCAGTAGCACTGTCCTCATCACCTGGACGGCTTGCTGTCCTGGTGACACAGCCACAGTTGACACAAACCAGGTCAATGGTTTCAAGTGCAGTCTATGTGTTGGAGGAAATGTTTCCCCATGATCTGCCTTTAGCGTTGAAATTGCCACAGATAATATTTCTCTCGTGACCTAATATGTCACTTCTGTGAATCCACTCTCGCGTTACGAGCACAAACATTAACCAACACGAATGGTAGACCGGATTGAACTCTAACCGCCTGTATTTGTATGTCGTCATTGTCCCAACTGGACATGTCTAGCTCTGAAGCCACCATACTGTCGCGAATGAGAATCGCCATTCCCAGATGTCACCTGTTGTAGAAAAATTTGAAGCCAGCAATTTGGAGTAGCTGATCACCCAGTCTTGTCTTCTGGAGTGCTACAATATAATTCCTGTACACCAGGTTTTCCAGAATAGGGCCTCGCGGGTACAGTTCCAATATAGAATATGAGTATTCCTGAGGCCTAGATGGTTACATTTGAGTTTAAACAGAAACACACACACTGCGAAAATCACTCAAGGATTGCTTCGCTCAATGCATGAACTCCGTAGCATCGGCACAGATCTTGAGAAGAAACTCCTGGTATTACATCCTGGCACACAAATTACACGCAAGAGATGAAAATGTCCATCTCCTACGCGAAAACAGGGAACGGTCACAAAACAACACAACCGTCCCTCAAACAAGAGTATGATAAGATAAAGAAATAAGAGATAAATGTTAGAAGGCAAAAGAAAGTTGGTTAAACGAGCAGTGCAAGAAAATTGAATTAAATTGTATTAAAGATACAAAAAATATACACAGACAAATCAGTGAGCTCACAGGAAGAAATATAAGAGTAAATATAGGGTGTTTGAAATCAAACACAGGAAAGATATTATTGGAATAAGAGACTAGTATATAAGAGAATTATATGATGGAAAGTAACCTAGAAGGTCCACCTATTCTAAAAGAAGAAGTCGCTGATGCTGTCAAACATATGAAGAAAGGAAAAACACCTGGGCCAGATGGAATCACAATAGAAGAATTAGAAGTACTGGTATAATTTTGAGTAGATATATTAACCAAAATGTTGAATGATATTTACAGCAGTGGATATTTACTGAGTGATATGCTGAAATCGGTATTTATAGATATACCAAAAAGACCAAGAGCAATTGATTGTGAAGATTTTCGCACAATTAACCTCATAAACCATGTCACTAAGCTTCTACTCAGAATTATAATGAGAAGAACAAGGAAGAAAATAAAAATGAAAATTAGTGAAGAACAATATGGATTTGTGGAAGGAAAGGCTAAAAACAATGCAATATATACATTATGAGCACTAATAGAAAGATCAATAGAGACATAGAAAGACATATATTTGTGCTTCATAGATTATACCAAGGTGTTTGATGAAGTAAAAAACGATGAACTAATTAAAATGTTGGAAGGCATCAACATTGTTGGTAAATATCTGAGAATAATAAAAATATATTTACTAGAACCAAGTAGCAGCAATTAAAATGGAAATATAGAGGGTAATTATGAACAAATAAAGCTACGAGTACGAAAGAGATGTGTTTTGTCACCAGATCTCTTTACTCTCTACAGCAAAGTAATAATGAGAGAGATCAAAGAGAAGCAGGGAATACTAATTGGAGGTTGTAATATACACAATATATACACTATGCAGTACAGTACAGTTACCTCGGAACAGTCATAACATCTGATGGGAGATGCCTTGAAGAGATTAGAACAAGAATTGCCATTGCGAAGGTAGCCTTTTGCAAGATGAAAAACATACTGACCAATAAGAAGATATCAATTGAAACGAGAAAAAGAGTGTTGAAGTGCTACATCAAACCTGTACTTTTGTATGGATGTGAAGCGTGGACAATGAGCAGTCAAGCTGAAAAACATGGCTGTAGAAATGTGGTTTCTGAGGAAAATGCAAAGAATACCATGGACAGACAGAAAAACCAATGAACAAGACCTTCAAGAAACAATACAATTGAAGATCGTGAACTGATTAGAGTCATTAGACGTAGACAAATTGAATGCAAACATGCAGTCATTATCATTTCAGTCGCTCTGAATAATCCATAAGAATATTAAATGATCATTGCTGGATTATGACACGGAAAATCGCCATTTTTCCGCCATGGAAAGTACGGCATCATAGCATGCGATCTTAATGATTTCAGTTTGGGATGTAACCACAACTTAAATAGTCGAAAATTACACTGTACGCATAAAAATGGATGCTCAATTGAATTATTCATACTGGATATACTATATCATCGATATATATATATATATATATATATATATATATATATATATATATATATATATATATATATATATATATATATATATATATATATATAATACTAGATCTATATAAAATGAAATTTATGAGTCAACTTTCGTCTTAAAAAGACAGTCTCTTCATCTCCATAAGAAGAAAAATTTGAGAAGCCACGATGTATACATTCGTAGACAATGGAGGGAACTACAATACTCAGTAATCGGTTTCT